>OV788322.1:9404341-9676510 GCA_928718305.1 Tetramorium bicarinatum | reverse complement strand
ATCACTTGAAATAAATTTTTTCAATAATATACGTATCCAAAATTAAAAAATAATTCATTAAAGTTGCATTTTATTACACTACTTTTCCTTTGATATCAGCTTAATGATAAAATTCGGGATTAAAATATTGCGTTATCATTGCATATATCAAAAATTTTTCGCCAATTAGTGAAACAAATGTTTTATTTCTCGCAGTTTTGAAATGTACGCAACCGCATCACTTTACATTATGCAATTGTTCAACAAATTACTCGTAAATTTCGTATCTGTCATTCGTATACAATAATAATAATAATAATAATAATAATAATAATAATAATAATAATAGTAATAATAACAGATTGATGAAAGAAGTGCAGCATTTTTTAATACTTTACATATTGGTTCCGATTTCAATGATGGCAGTAAACCGAATCTTTTCTTTTGATATTTATTATAGCATTAACCAGAGAGACGTGTTTACTGTAATACTGAATCTGAATAAATATATATATTTATTCATTCAGATTCTCATATATATATATGTTTATTCAGATTCTCATATATATATATATGTATATATATATATCTCTCTGAATAAATTCAGATTCATACATATATATATACAGGGTGTCCCACAATGAATGGCCAACCCGTCAATGGTACATAGTTTGCATCACACTGAACAGAAAAGTCTTATACCATTTTACGAATGGCGCAATATTAATCGAGTTATTAATTGTTAAAAATCGGAAGAAGGGATAGACAGCGCGGGGTGCGGGAGACGCGAGAGCGGCAATGGCAGCAGGAGCAGCGAGCCCCCGCCCACGTCTCCCGCACCGCGCTGTCTATCCCTTCTTCCGATTTTTAACAATTAATAACTCGATTAATATTGCGCCATTCGTAAAATGGTATAAGACTTTTCTGTTCAGTGTGATGCAAACTATGTACCATTGACGGGTTGGCCATTCATTGTGGGACACCCTGTATGTATATATACAGGGTGTCCCAGAATTGTGGAACACATTTTCTTGAGCAGATAGGGCGGACGAAACTGAGTCAAAAAGTCCTTTACCATTTTGCAATTTTCCCAATAGTTAACGAAATATTTATGATTAAAAATCACCGTACTAGCCCAGCCCTCCGCCGAATATAAGCTCGCGGCGAGATACGACCGCCCAGCGTCATTGTTTCCAAGGAGGAGTTGTTTTCTACAATGGCAAAAACCAGGGGGACAGGGGGACGCAACTCAAAACCGCCGCTCGTAGGCATTGCCGCGTGTAGTAAACAATTCCTCGAGTGCCTAGCAACGCTGGGCGGTCGTCTCGCGCCGCGCGCTTATATTTGGCGAAGGGTTGGGCTAATACGGTGATTTTTAATCATTAATATCTTGTTAACTATTGCGAAAATTGCAAAATGGTAAAGGACTTTTCGATTCAGTTTCGTCCGCTCTACCTGCTCACGAAAATTTGTTCCACAATTCTGGGACACCCTGTATATATATATATATATATATATATATATATATATATATATACGTAGTTTGAAATAGTAATTAATAAACAGCACAACATCTCTGGAAAATATTTCAAATAAATAAAATCTCAATAAGCGAAGTTTTAAGAAAAAGAAGAAAAGAAATAAACGTTACTCGTTCAAACTCGTTCAATTTCGAACAACTTTGTAGCGAGATTGAGCAAATGTGAAACATATTAGCATTGGTAATAAAATAAAAGGTATATGTTAGGCATTACATCAAACTAATTAGAACTTGTAATTTTGTAGTCACAAGTTACTAGAAAAAAATGTCAAAAACGCTCAAAATACCAGTCAAATATTGGTTTGCACACTGAAAAGAAGAAGAAAAAGATGGCTATTATATCGGTCAATTCACCGATATTTTTACACTTTTATAGTAACTAAACTATAGTAAGAAATTTGGACAAGAACACGCAGAATAAAACTCAGATAAAGCTTTACATCATCCAACAACGCCAACCGTCATTGAATACCTGCGCACAACAATGGATGACTCCGAAAAAATGTTGGATTTATTTTTCCTATGTTTTATATATTCCTGTACGTATTAGTATAGCGAATTATCGTGAAGTGATCCCGAAGGGTATCTACTATTATAAATGTTCACTACCTCTGCGTATCTGATTGAGGCATGCCAGCATTCTGATCATAAAAACCGCAGGTACAGTAATTGTGTCTTTGGTCTCTTCCAACATAACTGCATTTCTTTTTTTCAGCTGAAAGTAAAAGTCAAACGTTAAGTTTCGGATTCTATTCTATTCTATTCTAGTCTCCACGTTAATACGGCTATGGCTATCAAGACTATGGTACATTTCTATATTTCCATTCCTATTTAATTCAAAATAGGGAAGGACTTACGTCTTCCGCAAACTTTTCGTCGAAGCTCGGTTCGTCATTGATTGGCGCCCACAGTTTCACGTCGTAATCAATGCCGGAAGTGGCCAGCATTGGAAGATACGGATGTGGTTGCAAACAATTGACCACGTGTTGATCCGCTTCCAATAACATGCACAATCTTGCAGTGTCTCTCTCCCACACGAACACGTGACCGCAATCGCTACCGGACATGACGAAATCGTTGCCCCAAAAATTCGCTTCCTTGATCATGGTCCTAAAGAAACTAGAGTCAAAAGTGGGGGAAAGGCAAATAGTCAGAGATAATTCGGCGGCTTTAGTATCGCACAGTCCGCCCAGTCCGCTCGGAGGCTTTTTCGGAACTACTTGGGTCAATAATTTGGCTTCCGATCTTTCAAACGTTTACACGTTGATACACTTTGATTAGACGAGGACTCGGTTAAAATTATTGCCATTCAAGGTGGTAGCGACCAAACTCGCCAAGTAGATTTGGTATATCCTGACTACACACTATGTAATTGGCATTATAAAGACATTCCTTTGTCCCTCGTCAGCTTCTTGGCGTAATTGTTTAATATTAATGTTAATCTAACTACTACTCGTAGCTACTACGTAATATGAGATAAATACTATAACGGGGGATGGAAGGGGTCCTCATTTCTAAATAATTTCATACACTATACAAATCACCCACACGAATTTGACAGCATATATTAGAGAGCATATACACGTATTGCTCTCATTTACAATTTGGAGTTTGGTGAGATATTACGAGAGTAGAGTTAAAAATAGATCAAACCTGGCATTTCTATGCCCCATATATTTCCGTTTTACACAAAGTTCCGTCAGATAGGTATCGTCAAACGTCTCGTGTCCTTGTGAGGAACGAGCATTTACAATTGCTTCGTCCATCTCCTCGATTGGGTTTAGTAATCTATAAATATCAAAGTTATATTATCTATCGTTGAAAATTTAATTTCTAGAAATACGAAAAAAAATGACGCGTCAAGTACAAAAGAATGCGAATAATTTTAATAAAATCTTTATCGTAATTTCAACAGACCTTTCACCTGATTGGATATCTTCGTCATCGCTATCAACATACACAGTCTCTTTCGCTTCTGCAACAAGGCCACGCACACGATGTGTATACATATTATATATATATATATATATATATATATATGTGTGTGTGTGTGTGTGTGTGTGTGTGTGTGTGTGTGTGTGCACGCACGCACGCACGCACGCACGCACGCACGCACGCACGCACGCACGCACGCACACACACACACACACACACACACACACACACACACACACACACATACAATTTTTTACGAAGCGATTAAGAAGAATTTCGCTTTTAAATAGAGCGACTATATCATGATACTTACTTCCGTCATTGTAATGATGATTGCGATTAGTGCTCGGGCCTGCGTTAAGAGTTCCAACGTTACTTCCAGATGGACCTGATAAACAAATTGTCATTCAACGTAAATTATACTAATGTATATGTTTGAGATAAGCAAGAATTTCTACTACTCACCTGGATGGTAACTATCGCGAGTCATTTCGTCACCGACACCAAGTGATATCGTGGCACTAGTTGAACTTTTGTCAGAATAAGTTAAACTCACAGCAGGTTCACTACCATGTCTGTTAAATTACATAGTAGATAAATATATATACTTGTTCTTACATCTTTACATTTTCGTCTCAGTTAAAATATATGTATTAATATTTCAGAGAGCAAAAGTTTTGCTTTTAAATTTAACGGATCTCAATGAAAAGATTTAAAGCTTACCTTTCGAGGAAACCGTCTCGCATCGTTGTTAATCTATCCTGAAGGTTCTCCATCATATTCTCTTGTTTGCTAGTTATATTTGCACGTGAAGTTTCATTCTCATTTCTATTTCGATTCCATGCATTATCGTGCTCAGTTCTTTCATGACTACTTGTAGACCTTACAGAAGTGATTTGCGATTGATTGCTTTGACTAGATTCAATTTCCATAGGAACATCATCATTCATACTAGCGGATATATTCGGTGACGCTAACTGGTTATATTCTTGAGATTGTTCAATCGTTCCCATTTGGGATCTCTCAACATTGATCGTTTCGTCCATGTCTGTACTTTCATCTCTATCGGCGCGCACATTTATATTTCCTTTAAAAAAATATATATATAGAATCAAGCATCGAAATGTGTATATCCTAAGTATCTAAGTTGATTACCACTAGTTCCCGAAATATCGCTTTGCTCTGCACTCAATTCAACCATGTCGTTACTCCTCTCTACATTCAGTTCAGGATTATTCTCAGCGTTCTGGATACCTTCTGGCTGCTCGATGACACCTTCCAAACTATCTTCACCTCCACCACTCAGAGCAGCACGGGTGGCTGGGTCATTCAACATTCTACTGAGCACATCCGTCATCCTCTGCATCAAGGATGTATGCAACACCGGTCTTGCCTGAGCGATTTCTGAGGAGCGACATGTTACGATATTGGAATTTCTTGCCCAAGATATAAGTCAAATGTAAGACAAGAGAAATCAATTTACCTGTACCACTGCGACGTCCTCCTTCTCTTTCTGGACGCGCATCGGGACCGGTATCGGACCAATCGCCGCGAAGTCTCAACCGACGAACTGGTTGAGGAGATCTTAACGGATGCTTCTTTCCCTTCCCTTTTCCTGTTGTCGCATCTTTTCGCAGCTGCAAACTACCTTGATCCTGGATATAAATTTCCGATTATATGTATAGGAATGACAATATATTATATATCTCGGGGAGAATTATATATATATATATATATATATATATATATATATATATATACACTAGAAATAGACAAAAATGTGACAGTAACATTGCGTGTGGGATATGCAAATGAAAAGAAAGTTATAATTATTGCGTTATACTTTGATACTGAATAAGTAGAGATGATCGCTACTGTAGCTGACAAGGACATCTTGTCCGTCCGGGCTGTAGCTCAACGACGTGATCCTGTAGGAATTGCCTTCAAATTCTGGGACAGTGAAACTGCACAGTGGTCTCACTGAACTTTCCGCGTCTGTCCAACCTAGAGAATAAGTACACACGTTCATTACATAGTGTACGCTACACCATAACGTGTAATGCCTAATGTACACGTATGTCCCGGGTAAAGATTACCGGTGGCCGGTGTACCGAGAGTTCTCCTGTCGAACGTTCTTACAGTGCTGTCAGAACAACCAATCGCTATTTGATGAGGCAATACAGGATTTACGGATAAAGCGGTTACAGCTCTTTGACATGGAATTAGTACGTCCTACAAAAATAATTTGATAAATGTATTCCGAATATATAATAGTATAGTTGCAAAAGTATTAATTAAAGCAAAAATTATAGAGAATAAATGCTTGCCTCTCTACATCTCGTAGCACTACATTTATCCTTCACCCTTAAATCAAACCATCTCACAGTCCCGTCTTCTCCGCAGCTTAGGAAACTATGCGGCTCACCGGGTATTGTCGCTATTTCGTAAGTAGTGCCGGTGTGACAAGTGAATTGATTATGGAACGTTTCCGTTCTTCTCATCAGATCTGTAAACATTACTCGGTAAAAAAAAAAGATGTGATTGAAATACTCGATCTCATAATTTTTTCTTGTCCAATCTCATACACACATATACAGAGAGTCTATTAATTTCTGTACCTGTATACAAAATAATGCCATCTCCACTGCAAGAAACAATACGGTGATCTCCACTATTAGGCAAAAATTTGGCACTAAAAATATTTGCTCTGTGACTCGTTTTATAGTCTGTTAATACCTTGAAAGATTAGAAAAAGATTATTTAAAATAGTATAAATATTAATATCAAAGTACAAAATATCGTATATAAATTTTTGTAATTTCTAGTTAAATTATGATACACAGCAACTTATTTGATATATATGTATAAGACATACATAAGACAAAAAATTAGCATCATTATTCCAAGTCTAAATAAACATAATTATATATCCAAATTAAAAGATTATTCATGTAATACAAATTTATTAAAATGTTTCAAACAAAGAAAAAATAACGCGACACATACGGAGCGTTAATTAACAAGGTATGTCTAGATTGACAGGAGAACCAAATGATAAAATTAACTATGTTCATATTTGTATGTATCTAATGAACCTACACCAGCGTCTAGACATTTGGCATCAGCACGTCAGCGTCTCTAACTATGTCAATGTTGGACCTTGACTAGAATTAACTACCCAAAATACTTCCTTGAAAAAATTTAATATTATGCTTTTAAAATAATTTGTTCAATTTCTTTTTCTGCACCATTCACACACATAGCTCAATCATAAAACCATGGTACCTTATTATTGAAATTATTGAATGCAAGATATAAGAAAAATGTGTGAATACACATGGTTTTTTTTTTCTATATAAATACACAGTAACGTAATAGTGTAGTTTCAATAATTACATCTCACAATATTTTACATAAATATACATTTTGTAGAAATATACATTACGTTCTCAGAATAGTGTCAAGGATGACAAAAAAATATTTCAATTATCAAATTTAATTAACTTTCTAGACATCCAACTTTCAAGGATAAAAATAGTCTTGAGCTAAAAATAATCTTGGCACAATCTTCTTTAACAGGGGCTACAAATAATTTTTCAATTTACAGGAAAGTGGTGGATGCGCTTCATCAACATGGCATGACCCATGCATAATGATGTGTTGGGTTTGTAGTAACGCTTTGGCTGCTAAATTAAAATTTAAAACATGCATGACAAACGCCAACATTTCGACTTCTGCCAAAATATGAATCATTATACTTGACTGTAATGAAATTGAAAATTGAAAATCTTGATAAGCGTACAGCATAAAATAATATACCTCATAATTATGTGCATTAGTTAGAACAAGATGTTGATCGTCACTCCCAGACAGGATCAATTCTCCATTGCTGTTCCAACAAATAGAATTCACGCAACCATTGTGGACCTTCAATCTCTTGAGCAACGACATGCGCTGCATCAGTTGTAAGCTAGCTGTAAACGACAAGAAATATGTATATAGTGTATATTGTAGAACATGGGGAAAAATGCATATAATTCTAATTGATTTAAATAGACATGCACACGCAAACTTGTAGGCAGATAAGATCAGATAAGATAGAGGTGATTTATCCCGTTAGTCTTATCCCGAGTTGACAATGGAATGGAAAGAAGCGACAGTGGTAAGAGTAAATAGGATAAAATAGAAGAGGACACAACAAATGCAATTCAATGGAACAGTTGCGCGAAATCTGTAGAATCTGCGCATCTTTAGACGAGGGAGGCGGGTTACCTTTGCTGCTGGAGTAGAGCTTGAGCCTCGTGCAATCATCGTACGGCTGGTAGTAGATATCGCGGAAGATGCTGACGCGCGTCTTCCTCATAATTGGATGGTGTTGCCTCGGTGGAGTTGCCAGCTGACTTTCAACTTGAACGGGGCATAGACGAAACGCCGCTGCCAGCCGCTTCTCGCCTCTCGCCTCTCGCCAATTTCGCCAATTTCGCCAGCAGTGAATGATCGGTCGCAGTCGCACGAGAGCGAGAGAGAAAGAAAGGGAGAATTATTGTCGCAGCAAAATCGCGAATCGCGCGAGTCGAGCTCGTAGGAATTCCGCGGCTGCACGTAGTTACGCAGCAAAAATCCTGTCGACGCGTCGATGCTGTCGACGACGTGACATGGCACACTCGAGACTAAAAATAAACCCGACGTTGCACTCGCAGTACGGAAAATTCGCCTGGTACGATCTCGCGACGATCACTCGCGCTCTCCCACAACACAGCCTCGGGTCGCCTCGGCCGACTCAGGCCGACTCACCGCCCTCGCGGACTATTAGGAGAGTACGCGGAGTCCTCGAACGGCTCGAACCGCTTCGAGTTCGCTCGGACAAACAGCTGAGAACAGTGATGTTAGATTCTGTCCTCGGTAGCATTTGGTAGCATGGGTGGGGGTAATGGTGGGGGTAGTCCCGTGTGCGCCCGAGACTTCGAGCACTGTCGACTAATAGAAAGAGATATGAAGATTTTCTATCTCCTTCTCTCGCTCGGCCGAGTTGGCGTCGTAGGCTGCGTTTCGATATTCACTGCCAGTACTGAAAATCTATAGTTTCGTTACGTACTACATTATAGGTTTTCAGTACGGGTAGTGAATATCGAAACGTAGCTGTTGACGGTACAGCGTTCAATTAGAAACAGAGACGAATTCAATAATTCGTCTCATAGAGTAAAACGTATGCTATCTTTATATGTAAAATAAAATAAAATGACATTATGTATAGAATAAATAAATATATATAGAATAAAAATAATAAAATCTACTCTTGGCCAACATGTACGTTTGACAAAAGTCAAGTCTAGTAATTCGTCTGCTTCGGCAATTATTTTCTTTTTTAATATATGACACAGGATATTCCATAACTTGCGACTATTATTTTAATGACATTTTTCTGAGCAACAAATAATGGATGCATCCAGGAGCTCACTGAGCGGCTAACAAAAGCTCACACCCTCGGGGTCACCGATTTTGGTGAATTTTTGTGGAAATGTAGTATTGATACAGAAACAATAAATAAACGGAAACGATGCAACTCTCAAGCGTTTACGAGAAAAAAATTTTTAAAGTTTCGCGAGGTCGCTATAAGGACTTCGAATACCATTGAAATCACGAACCGAGCGTAGCTTGGTGGGCAAGACGCTAGTGCACGAAGCGGTGGGTCTGTGGTTGGTTCGATTCGTGGCTTTTGCATATTTCTTTTTTTACTATTTTTTTTATTTTAATTATTTTTCTATTATTATTAAACGCTAAAAAATGAGAAGAATTAAATAAAAATTAAATTTAAAACACAAATTATATTAAAAATTGTATTTTTTCGAAATGTTAAAGTTTATTACAAATACTAATATAATTTATTAAAAATATATTGAAATAGCTAAGTAGCGATTTGCCGTGGTTGTTTGGTTCTAACGGTAAGAACCAATTGGTAGCCTCTAAGAAGCTACCAATGGGTAGCTTCCAATAGGGTAGCCATTTTGACTACCGATAAGGTAGCTATTTTGTTTTTCTTCCTGTTACGAATTAGTCCCGGACGTGTTCGGACGTATTTCGTAATAAAGGAAGAATTTTCGAGTGTTGCTGAGGCAATCAATCGCTTTTATTCTCCCGCATACAAACTTTATTTCATCTATTAACCTGTGTTATTTGTTACCTGTGTAGATTGTATCAGCTCCGTACTCTCCAGGAGCTGGGAATCAATTTATTTACCTGAACCTGAATCTAACTTAAGCGTTCGCTATCACTCTCACTTCATCCGCAATTTCGCATTATTCAACATTATTTATACGCATATACACGCAAGTAGAGAGGGTTTAAAATCATTAAACTGTGGAAGTACGGGGAAAGTACGAACTACAGGATCCTGATCTCTAGTTGCTACATACACCCACATATCTCTCTACCTCACTATGGAATCGTATGATAAAATGCCCAAAAAGTCTAAGCGAAGCTTTGTAGAAGCTTGGCTTAATGATGAGCGTTATAAACATTGGATACGTAAAGTATGCAATGATGACAGTGTTTATTTTTGTATTGTGTGCAATAGAAGCTTTTCATGTAATGCAGCATGTTTCCAGACATGCAGATTCTGCATGTCATCGAAATAATTTAAAGAATGATGTACCAGATACCTCAACAGTATCAGATACTGTAACAGATACAGATGTGTCTGTATCAAATACTGTAACAAATACAGGAAATAAAATTTCGAGTAAGCCATTATTTAAATATCAATGGTTAGATATAGATAATTTTAAATCATGGCTACGTAATGTTCCGCATGACAGCAGTTTATGTTTCTGTGCAGTTTGTCATAAAACTTTTGCTGCCCATTTAGGGCATGTTCGTCGGCACGCGGAATCTGATAGTCATTTAAATCTATGCAAACAAAAAGATATTGAAGCGAGCGAGCCAAATGTTTTTAGTACAGAAGATGAATCTTTATTGTCATTTGATGAGCGTAGAAAAGCATTGGAAATACGATATACTGCTTTAATTGCGCAAAAGAATATACCTCATCAAACTGCAGAAGACATTCTAAATTTTTTTTCAACATATTGACGATATAAATTTGTTGAAAAGCATGATCCTGGGTCGAAATAAATGTAACAACGTACTTTCCAACGTGTTATGTCCCGTAGAGACTGAAAATGTCGCTCATAATCTTCAGAGAACAAAATTCTCTGTTTTTATTGATGAAACATCCGATATAGTTAATGAAAAGTGGATGACATTTTTTCTTCGATACGTGGATCCTGAGACACTAGATATTCGCCCACAATTAATAAAATTAATTAATATTGACGCGAGAGATTCTAGTGCTGAAAAGTTATTCCATGCATTTCAGTCTGAAATGTGGAAGTTGCAGATTCCTTTTCAAAATATTGTTGCCCTGTCTTGCGATAATGCATCCGTAATGACAGGGAAACATTCTTCCTTTAAAACTAGATTAAATGACGTTTGCAAAAATTTAATGGTATTTCCATGCCCGTGTCATTCAGCCGCGTTAGCCGCGCATGCAGCATGTGAGAAGATTCCTTCATTTTGTGAAGAATTTTAAAAAAAAATTGCACATTACATTAATAGCAGTCCAAAACGTTCGGCGATTTTTGAAGAGTTTTGCGACTGCTTTCAAGAAAAAAATAATAAAATTTTAAAATTTAGTGAAACGCGCTGGCTGTCTCGTCATATGTGTGTGGAGCGACTTTTGGAATCGTGGAATACTATTAAACATTTTCTCCAAGAAATGGTTGTGAGCGACAAAACAAAATCTGGAGAATATCTTTTCTCTTTGATGAACAAGTTGGAAACAAAAGCTTATTTTCTTTTTCTAAAATACATTTTATATTTCTTTAATGCATTTAATGCATTTTTCCAATCAGAAGAAACAAGAGTGCATTTATTACAATTAAAATCGGCTAAACTTCTTTCCCAAATCTGTCACAACTTTATTAAAAACGAGTACCTTAAAGATGTAACTACGGATATAATTTTTTCGCCCAATGTTCACAAAGATACAAATGACATTTTTGTTGGATCAGAATGTGAGGAGTATTTGAATACTTTAATGACAGAGGGTTACACCGATATTGTAAAATCAATTCGGCACAATTGCTTACAATTTTACCTCATTGCTGCGGAGGAAATTAATAAAAGATTACCCATCCGTGATCAATTTTTGAATAAACTACAAGTTTTTCAACCGCATACATCTCTGTTGGATGATAACAGAGAAATATCATATCAACACGTATCTTTCGTGGCAAAAACTCTTCTTGGTGGTTTTCATGAAGAATCTTTAAAGAAAGAGTGGCTTACATTACCAGCAGGATTTACTGTTGACGAAAAACAGTTTTTGACGACATTAGAGTTTGGCAATATGTGGAAAGAGATCTTACAGCGCCAGATGAATAATAATTACACATATCCCGCGTTAAGAGATGTTCTGAGCGCTGTTCGATCTCTTCCTAATTCAAATGCAGATCCGGAGAGAATGTTTTCTATTTTAACAGATTTAAAAAATAAAAAACGTAACAAACTTTCTTCGACTAGCGTTAATGCCACTTGTGTTATAAAATCAGCGTTGAAGGCGAGGGGCAAAACACCAATAAGCATGTCAATAACTGACAAACATTTATCTCGCATGTCATCTAAAATATTATATGCACCTACAACTAAAAAAATAAGACATTCATTAAACTTATATTCTGGAGAGGAAATAAGTGGTCCTTCGTCTTCAACACAATAATAATATTCAAATTTTGCTCACTTTTGTATCTATTTTTCATATATTATATTATTATTTGTTGTTCAGAAATGTCATTAAAATTATAGCCGCAAGTTATGGGATATCCTGTGTCATATATTAAAAAAGAAAATAATTGCCGAAGCAGACGAATTACTAGATTTGACTTTTGTCAAACGTACATGTCGGCCAAGAGTAGATTTTATTATTTTTATTCTATATATATTTATTTATTCTATACATAATGTCATTTTATTTTATTTTACATATAAAGATAGCATACGTTTTACTCTATGAGACGAATTATTGAATTCGTCTCTGTTTCTAATTGAACGCTGTACCGTCAACAGCTACGTTTCGATATTCACTACCCGAACTGAAAACCTATAATGTAGTACGTAACGTAAACTATAGATTTTCAGTACTGGCAGTGAATATCGAAACGCAGCCTACGACGCCAACTCGGCCGAGCGAGAGAAGGAGATAGAAAATCTTCATATCTCTTTCTATTAGTCGACAGTGTCTGAAGTCTCGAGCGCACACGGGACTATCCCCACCATTACCCCCACCCATGCTACCAAATGCTACCGAGGACAGAATCTAACATCATTGGCTGAGAGATCGCTTTGTACATACGTAACATGTATATGTATGCATGTATGTGCATACATATGGCAGCATACACACAAATACACCACGAGCCATCGCCACATTGCACTCTTCGGCAGTCTTCGGCAGTCTTCGGCAGTCTTCGGCACACTCTCGGCCTCGGCCTCGGCCAGTCTCGGCGCTGTTCGGCTGTCGGCATCACTCGGCCACTCTCGGGACTCAGGCAGTGATTGGGCATTGATGCAAACTTTGATCGAATTGATGCCTTTTCGACGCAAGAAACGTCGATTCAACAATGATTTGAATCATTTCTCACTGAGAATAACTATTAATAAAATATATAGTGATATTTATGTACAGTTCCGTTAATTTGCAAGAAGACAGCGTAGCCAAGGTATTAATTGTAAGGTCGAAGACTATCACGCCGCGGACTCGAGTTCGATTCCAGTCCTGCGCGTCATATTTCACACGAAGGTTTTGACAATTCGACGCGCATCGCATTTCCATATTTTAAAGATATTATCGCTACGATATTCGATCTTGCAAATATCTTGCAAGTATACAAAGTAAATAATAATTTCAAGTTTTATTATCACAAGTATTCATTATTGAAATAAATAATGTTGTGAAAAGGTCCTTTCGACATGCGATGTCCCTGAGCACGTGAAACTTTGACAAGCTAATTGGACAACTTTGAACCTTTCCCGTTCAGAAACTATAATAACCTCGACATTTTGGCATTAGAATTTTCGTCTCAAAATGATCTCAGGAATCTATCATTAAAGGTTTATGCAGTAGGTCTGGGACACCCTGTATAAATATGCTGTCAATATTGCAGTGCTCATGACGACATCAGTTATGAAGACTATAGTCTTCAAGAGACTGAACTCCACAGATTTTGGTCAGGTTGAAATCTGCACATCAAGTGCGGCGCTGGCGACGATGATGTACCGAGCCTACGTATGTCGTTAACTACGTGTTTACATTAATCTCTAAAATTCAGACAGCACGAATGTGTAAAAGATGTCTGTATAATATCCTTTACACATATATGTGCTGGTTTAATTATAATGAGATTAATACAATTATTACTTTTCTAAAACGTCGCTTTAAACTTCATATCGGTTCCGGCATTTCCGGTACATCATAGTACCCAGCGATGCAAGTGAGCATTGGAATTTGGAACTGCTAGCGTGTCACTTTTTTAGCACAATTTCGTTGACTGAATCGGGCTTAGTTCGGTCTCCTGGTTCTAGTCTTCATAACATATATTATAACAATATTAGTGATTAAATAACTTTAAATATGCTGTCAATATTGTAGTGCCCATGATGACACCAATATTGGATTTACATCAAAATTGAGAGTAAATTGGCCAAAATTTTTCGTCAGTGAACGCGAGTCATAGGTATGTGCGGCCATTAGGTGGCTTTCCCGTAAGAGAAATCCAACTACCATGGTGATAAAAGGATAAGCAAATAGAAAGCACGAAACTTCGAATTTATCAAAGTTGGTCTGATTACATGAGTATATGACCACTAAGTTGGCCTCCATATTTTATTTAAATCCGTGATTTTATAAAAATTGCTAATATTGGTTCGAAAAAAGATTTGCTACATTAGCAAAATATTAGAATTCAATATTTTTTACAAAAAAAAAAACATTCAGAACTTTATAATATTGGTTCCATATTACGATACAATTAATGTCCAATTAATGTCTAATATGAAATATTGAGTGAATATTATTATTTAATATTGGGCCAATATTAAAATTCAATAGTGTCTTAAAATAAAACAGCGTCTACTTAAGGAGATGCTGGATACCGACGGAACAGTTCATTTTGTTTGACAAGACGAATCTTCGAATTGGCTTTACAGATTAAAAAATCCTTTTACAGGTGTAAAGTACGTATAAAAACAAATCCCGCTCTGCTCAATTAAAGACCGAAAAAGGCATAAAATTATTAATTAGCTGTCAACAATAGAAACATTCACTCATATAAAAGTTATATGAGATTAGGCACATAAATCGAGAGCGCAGCGGGACTCGGACAGGAATAATAAACAGTATGGTAGCAATAAAAATACGAACAAATCTCTAATAAGAAAGATCCATCCTGTTAAACATTTATTCATTATAGGTTAAGGTTAAGGTAAAGAAGAGCGAATATTTTTAATTTTTTTTCGTTTTTGATATGAAGTCGATACTCGTGTGGTTCATTTTTGCGTGTACTTTAATCCTGGAAAAGGATTTTGTATTCTGTAAAGCCCATTTGATAATTTATAATATTATCTCTTAGAATTCCACCTACATTATCGATTTCGATCAAATTCGAGCGTCAGTCCAAGATCCCCTTAACAGTATTGGATCAATACGAATAACTGACCTGTAACCAATACAAAAAATTGGCTATATATTGTTAGCCAATATTACTCCAATGATGTTGTGCTACTAGGGAACTAACGATAGAATAGCCATTGAACGTGCCATTTGTGCAGGATATGACGAAGTTTAGAAATTTCAATTTATGCAAATTTAAATTTATAAAAATTGATCAAGTATTAGGAGAATATGTATAATCAGTTAGGAGGTCGCACTATCGAAAATTCCAAAAATATTCCAAAGTTACAAAAATCGAGAATTCAAGATACAATACAATTATACGGCAGATTGATTATTACCAACAGTAAAATTGTATGCATCGAATGTTAAGGGGATCCTAAAATATCCTGTTTTACCGTCAAAAATATAATAATTTTTGCAGCGTCGACAATTTTTTTTGGTTTCATAGAATTAAAAATCCTTCTCCAGGATTAAAGTAAAGTATATACGCAAACGGAGGGGGCTGGACTAGAATTCACGCTATAAACGAAAAAAAGTATAAAAACATGTCTATTTACCTACACAACATTGAGGTTGGAACTGTCAACTTGTAAATACATTAGCTTCATATAAAAGTTTTAGAGCTTTTAGGCATAAAATAACTATCAAGCCCCCTTTACTTGAGTGTAAATTTTTAATCTGTACAAGAATTTTTTAGTTCTATAAAGCCAAAAAAAAAATTGTCAGCGCCGCAAAAATTTCGAGTCATACGTGCTTCAGATTTCGGTAATATTTTTAATTTTTTGTCGTTTTTGATATGAAGTCGATACTCACATGATTCATTTTTGCGCGTACTTTGATCTTGCAAAAGGATTTTGTATTCTGTAAAGCCAATTTGATAATTTATAATATTATAGCTTAGAATTCCGGCCTACATTATCGACCTCGATCAAGTTCGAGCGTCACTTGATCGAGGTTGATAATGTAGGCCGGAATTCTAAGCTATAACATTATAAATTATCAAATTGGCTTTACAGAATACAAAATCCTTTTGCAGGATTAAAGTACACATAAAAATAAACCACGAAGACAGCTTCTTTATCAGAATATTGTGAAAAATAACTAATGTAAGGTTATAATGTACACAAATTTTCGTCAAAGAAATATGTATCGAATTAAGCATCAAAGTTAAGTTTTAGGAACTTGACAGTGTTTGTTTGTGTCATCTATGTGTCTGTAAACTTCAATTTCATGAGTATAAATGGCAGAGTTTTTATATCAAGCAAATATTGTTACGACATGACAGCTCCAGAAGCCATTATTGGACTAATAAATGGTAAAGAAAACGTGAATTAAAAATTTGTTTCGTTTTAGACATAAATTCCACCCTGCAGACTGGTAATAACACGTTTACTTTAATTCTGGAAAAGGATTTCCAAATCTATAAAAGTAATATGTATGAAAACTTGTGACAAAAATTATTGCGTTTAATCGGTAAAACAGACCTATCTCCAGCATATATCCCCAAAATTTAAATTAAGATTGTTAACAACCACCGATAAGTATGGTATTTTGTCGGTGTAATATACAAAATTTTATAATTTTGTATATTACAAATTTTATAATTTTGTATATTACAAATTTTATAATTTTGTATATTACACCGACAAAATACCATACTTATCGGTGGTTGTTAACAATCTTAATTTAATTTAGTAATTACCAACAATTAATAAAATTACACGCACTTTCATCGACTGTAAATTTTTGCAACTCCAAGAAAGTTTAATTTGTTTCAAAAAATGACACAGCCTGCGTTCGAGGAAACGCTATTAGCGTTAAAAGCATCATTCTATCTTTGTTGCTCGGTGAATGTCGAAGAAAGATAGAGCACGCTCATAGCGTTAAAAGTGTGCTCTCCGAACCCAGCCAAAATGACAAAAATTATTAAAAGAATGAAATCAAAACAAAAAATAGGTAACAATAAAAAATATAACATAACTTTAAAAAGTATATATTTCATTTTTTATTAGTTATAAGAGATACAAGGTTTGAAGTTAAATAATATTTAGTTAGATTATGTTAAACGCAAAATATTTAAAATTATCAAAAATAGTAAATATAAATCGAGTATATGTATATACTTACGTTGTAATATTATTATTGTCATATAAACAAACGTGTCATACGTTAAATTAAAAACAAATTAGAAATGTTTAATTCGTGATTCGATTAAAAAAGATAATACCTATAACATTATAATAGGTTTGTACATACATATTATTATACATATTATTATACATAGTATTATACATAATATTATAGTATATTATAAATTTATGGCATGTAATTATGATTATTACATATTTTTCTATATTGAGATGTATAATCATAAATATATTATTTATTACTACGTATTATAGATTAGGAGAGAACGAATTTTATATTAACTAGGAAGTAATCATTTTCTACTTATTAATTGTTGGTGTTTGTTATAACTTTTCCGAGCAGTCAATGTGTGAATTTTCAATCCGTTCTCCCCGAGAGACTTTCAGACGACGTTTCCTCTATTTTTAGATTAGACTACTCGCGCGAAGACTTGGGTCTTTTTGTAGCCCTCCCTGAAGAGCAAGCAGGCTTTGGCGTGGCCAAATAAAACTCAAAAGAATCACTCGATCGAATCCGTTTGAAAATTATTTCGTTAAATTAGATGTCATTAGTTCTATCATAATTTTCACCAAAGAGCAAAGAACAGAACATTATTAATTCGACTTTTCCTTATTAATCAGGGTATATGCATGCACAATACACATATAAAGAAGATATATTACTTATATTTTTCGATTTCATTATAAAAGATTTGACTCCTTATTTAACTGTAAAAAAAAATAAAGAAGAGTAAGTGTATTCTCATACCAATCGTGGTCTGATAAGATTCGATGAATGACGATTGTTTCGTATCACGTATGGAAGCGTGAGACATTTTTATCCCTTATCATGAAGAATTTACGAAATTATATGACGGCAAGAATCTTCAACTATATCGTAAGAATTTTTTAGTCGCTTAACTGTACTTGAACACATATATATATATATATATATATATATATATATACAATACATACATGGTATACAAATACAGGAAGATTCGTTTACATCGAATATCAAAGTTTTACATTTTATTTAAGCACGTAAATCACTACACGCACACTTCCTTCACGTTAATAAAGAGTTTATATAATTTATTTAAACATAAAGAAACACGTATTGATATTTCTCATAAAATGTGATGAAGAAGAAAACGAAAGAAATTAGCATGATTTTTGAAGCGCTCTGTATCAAGATCATAAAATTGTTTTTATTTGTTGAAAAAAATCGTCGTCTTCGGAATCCTGACGACATCTTTACCTGACAGTATTAGAACCTTCAACGTCAATCTAATGCTGCCCGGTAAGATGTGAACAGATACTCCATCCGTCGCCGGCAGCCATTTTGCCATCGGGTGAAGAATGATCTTTGCTCTTTGCAAGTTCCCTTTTTTTAACTGCACTTTCTTGCGCTCTCTTTTTTCTCCTTTTATCCATCGCTGAACGTCCGACTCAACCTTGGAATGTGGACCTTGTTGAGATTACTGAAAAAGACGAATGAAAAAAATAACTATATTTATATTATGAGTACATACATCTTTGTGTGATAATATTTAACATTACGTTCGTGTCTGCTCCTCCCCCCCCCCCTGTCTTTTCTCACTCTCTTGAAAAAAAATTTTACAACAATTTTACCTGTAAAATTTATAATAAATATAATGTGTAAGCGTCATTTTCTCAAGTATATGATCTGAGGATTAGTTGCGGAATTGAAATATATATATATATATACATATATATATATGTACATATACATATGAAAGCGAGAGAGAAAACATGAAATATGCGCGACCACTATATAAGCGTCGCCTAATATAACACACGATGAAAAAAGGAGAAAATTAACTTAAAAAGTTAAGGCCACGCTCTTTCCTGTAATTCTTACACAAGAATGTGGTGATATTTTATGATATGGGTGTCCCGTAAAGACCGTAACAAACTTTAAGGGTAAATTCATGAGATCATTTTAAGACAAAAATCTTAATATCAAAATACTCAGACTGTAATAGTTTTTGAATTAGAAGGATTTATAGTTAGCGAATGATGTAGCCTAAAATTCGCGCGCTCAGGTGTGGTACAATGCACAGTGCTAGAGGTGAAACTGTCACCCCTCTTGTCAAAAACATGTATACATATATATATACATATATATATATATACATATACATATCATAAAATATCACCACATTCTTGTGTAAGAATTACAGGAAAGAGCGTGGCCTTAACTTTTTAAGTTAATTTTCTTCTTTTTTCATCGTGTTTTACATTAGGCGACGCTTATGTAGTGGTCGCGCATATTTCATGTTTTCTCTCTCGCTTTCTAACCGTATCTACTTTTCGGTCACTCGCACGGCTACGTATTTAAATATTAAAACGAAAATCCGGACGAAGAAACGACGGACGATCCCTGCATTTATATGCAGGGTGTCGTAGCAATATTTGTGAAAGCGAGTTCCAAACTGGTCGTCGCACCAGCGTGACTTCAACCAATGGATTATTTATAGATGACACAAAAATAACGCAACTTTTTTTTTATTTATAACATATATATTTTTTTAATTAGCATTATAATAATCTTATATATGTATATTACTTTTTGCTAAACAACAATATATCTACATACATTTCCCTTGCCTAATTTAATTCCTCTAATCGCCTATAACAAAAGTTTAAGTAAAACTGTAAGTGAATAATATTTTACAAGTTTGTGTTTTCAATTCTTACATTTTTTACATAAACATGTGAAAAAATATGAAATATTTCATTAAATAAGGTATAATTGTACCCAATGTGGCCTATTTGCTGTTTGCATATACTATAATTTCTATATGTACCTTTTTCTTTTTCTTATACTTATTACACCTATGTAAATATTTTAAAATATCTCATATTTTCAATTAATGTTCAGAAATATTTCTCATCTTAAATCTATCAATTTTTCCAATGACTTTTCACTTTGACAATTTTATGCGATTAAATAATGAGATGAATTGATCAATTTAAGAAAAAATATCTGCAATGTACGTAAAGAGAAGGCACGATCGCTCGATTTTATCGGCAAATGGCGCGAGAAATACGATTCTGATGGTTGTTCATGCTCTCTCTTTATGCTAACAACTGTAGATTGATAATGAACTCCATAATGAACATTAACACACTTCTTCAACATGGCTGCGTCTGCCGAATTTATTTACGAATAATTCCCGTTTGCGCAGATATTTCAGCTTCGAGTTTCTTGTCCAAAAGAAAACGTAACTGCCCATAACTTTGAAAAAAATCTCAAAAAGTTAAACAGAAAAGTTTAAAGTTTGTTTTAAATAATTTTCTAAATAAATAAATAAAATATAGCTACCTAAATTAGAAAGCGAGACAGTGTTCTATTTCTCAGTTCACTAATTGTAAGTACTTGACGACATTCTTATTTCTTTCCCTGCGTGCGATCAAATGGCAAGTGCAAAGCAATAAAAGAATAACGTAAAAGAAAAAAACAAAATTTACCGAGGTGATTAGATTGGAGACTGAATTACTGTGGTCTTGTAACAGAATATGCGCTATGCTCTCGTATCATTGTAGTATTATCAAATTATCTAAAGTGTTGAACGAAAAATTGAAGTGTTGAACGAAGAGCGATAACCGTTGAAATCTCGAAAATCGTAATCTGGAGGAAAAATTTTTCATCATTTTATAATTATCGCTCTATTGAAGAAAATAATTTTTCAAATACACAGATACTTTCGTGTTATTTATATATGTATATGTTAAATATAACAATATAGGTAAACTATTCTAGACAATTGAGAGAATATTCTGTACTATTACAGAAATATATATTTTTATATAGAAAAGTGTACTATATGTATATGTATTCTTCATTTTTTGCTATATACTTTTACACGCGCTGTGCCTGATAACGTTATATCTTTATTTGCTATTGCAATTTTTTGTCTAGAAAGACAATTGGAAAATTTCATTTACAGGCAAAAAGTACCCAGTTATAGCAAAGTAAACGTAGATGTACATACATACGTGATCGTAACGTTACACGTCTAACGAATCTTTTAACGTTCAACGAGATATTCAACGAGCTATCGAAAAACACTTGTTCAAATCGAAATCAATCTGTATCAATATATTGATAATTTTAGCATTGCGTTTTCGATATCGAGAAAATTACGGAATATAATATTATACTATATTCACTATATAGTTTAAAACCTTCTATTTAATATAAAAGTTCTATTTAATATAAAAGAATAATTTATATCTTCTCTTCTTATACATATGTGCTCGTATAATGTAGAAATAAAACAAAAATTGCAGAAAAGTAATTATTTAGAAGCTGCCAATATTTCCTGATAGTGTCGAGTTGATGAATAAACATTTAAATATCGTATTTAAAAATTTATTATTGAAAGAAAACACTAGTGTCTATATAATTCTGAAAATTTAGAAAGACATTAAAACTTGGAGAAGCACGGCTTGCGAAATGTGACGAAATCTGACGAAGGAAAAGTCGTTTCAAATTATTTAGATAAGCAAATTGAGTAGAGATTCAATTTCTCGTTTCTTGGACATTTTATACGTACAATATATTATAAAAGCAGGCAAATCAGATAAACGACTGTAAAAAGGTATTATCACAAATGATCTCCCTTGACAATGCCCGGTGAAGGAAAATCTTTAAAATTTATTCCGACAATTTATCAAAAAATTCATCAAGCAAATTATCATCGAACCTTCCAAGTATTACATATTGCATTGCTTGACGCCGCCTGCAACGTGTGTCGCGAGGCCTTCGATTCCGTAAAAACGCGAGAAATAAAATGGATGCTGAATGAATGAAAGTGTCGGGTTATTATAAGATGCGAGATATGCGGTTGAGACCCCATGTTTGTTGCAGATGCAAATGAAGCCTCTTGATCAACATGCCACACGTATCATACGAATGATACGTATTAAAGTACGCAAATGACTTGGCGGATTTACGATCGTAAGTTTCCGATTGTTAATGAT
This sequence comes from Tetramorium bicarinatum, assembly GCA_928718305.1. Lineage (NCBI taxonomy): Eukaryota > Metazoa > Arthropoda > Insecta > Hymenoptera > Formicidae > Tetramorium > Tetramorium bicarinatum. Next base: position 9,654,189 of record OV788322.1, on the reverse strand, counting down.
ATCGAGGAATTGGAGATGATAATTAGAGTCGGCATTAATATAAATAAATTATTAAAAACTTTGTTACTGTTTGTTAAAAAGTACTTGCACAAACAAGTCATATAAAGTTAAACGTTATTACACTGTTTTATTTTCTCTCTCTCTCTCTCTCCCTCTCTCTTTCTCTCTCTTTCTCTCTCTCGCTCTGTTACTTTTTCTCTATTCTCCCGAACCAATCATAAAAATCACAAAAATGATAAAAAAGCTTTTCTCTCTTATTGTCGCCTTTATAATATCATTCAAATTATAAGCGACTCATTTATCCACTACTACAATACAACTACTGCAGTAATACACGTACACACACAAATGATATTTACAATTTATAATATATACTAATGTTGTCAAAAAGTACATGGTATATAAATCATAAAGAGTGTATAGATTATACAACATTATTATGAAAATTATTAAGTTTATGGCATATACTTGTAATGAATTGTAATTACGTCACGTATGTTATAAACATATACGTGACTATGAATTTTCGAAAACATTGTACATGTTACATAAAAATATAAATTGGTTAATACTTATATTTTTCGGATACGTATTATACAAATTTCTTAGGAATCGAGTTATATTGAAAATAATTACTAGCCGTCACAGTTTCCGACAAACTAAACGTGCCAATAAAATAATGATTAGTTTAGAATTTAGAGAAGACGCTAATCTCCAAAAACACTTTCATATCATATATTAACTATGTGTTTACGCGGTTTTTCGGTGTGAGAGGGGAAGGAGAAAGCGAGATAGAGTAAGAAGGAGAAGGAAAGGGAGAGAAAGAAAGAAGGGACAGCGTGTGTGAGAGAGAGAGAGAAAGAGAGAAGAAAGGACAGTGCTCGCGTGCGTGCGTGCGTGCGTGCGTGCGTGTGCGTGCGCGTGCGCGCGTGTGTGTGTGTAAGAGAAAGAGAGAGGGGGAGGGAGGGAGGGGGAGAGAGAAAGAGAGAGAGAGAGCCAAGAAAGTGCGCGAGCGGAGAGAGGATACCGTTGCATAAGCTATATTTAACCGCACCTGCTGGCGCCAGACTATCCACGCTTGCGCATGCGCTATACGTGACTTACGATGCGACACATTCTCTCTCTTATGTGCTTCCACCTTTATTCTCCGCCGGATGGAGGAGCTGTAGAGTATAGACCCGCTCGTGTGCTCTACAGCTCCTCCATCCGGCGGAGAATAAAGGTGGAAGCACATAAAATTGCAGAAGCCATAAGCAGAATGCCTACAATGAATTGTGCTTGTGGCTATGCTTATGTATTTTTGTGTAGATTAGAAATTCAGATACCATACGCATGCGCTATAGTATCTGCATTCTGCTTATGGCTTCTGCAATTTTATATGCTTCCACCTTTAAGCTGAAATTTCATGCGAGCAAAGAAAAGCTAGCGTTTACCCCCACTTCGCCGCATTACAATTCTAGCGTTGGAAAGCTAAATCCAGTGAGAAATGGTTGGTCAAATCAATGTTGAATCGATATCGATTCGATGTCTTTTGCGTCGAAAATGTATCATTTCGACATCGATTCAATGTCTTTTCGATCATCATTTCTCACTGGGAAGCTATCACCTGCTTCCTTTTCATGGAGCGTTTCTTCGCTGGCGTTAATTTGTATTATGATTTTAAATATTATTTGAATTTGCATTTGTGTGTGCATAATAAACGATGCAAGTAATTAAAAAAAGAAAGTATAAGTGGAAAGGCACGTCAAGGAGCGCGCTATCAGCGCTAATGCATTATTTTATTCTTGTATATCTAATAAGTGAAAAAGAAAAAGAGTAGCATGTTAGTTAACGCTAGTAGCGCGCTCCTCGAACACGCCCTTAGGAAGGAAGTGCTATAGAAATATTAAGTTTTATTTAAATTAAAAATGGAAAACTGTACGGAATACAGACATATAATGACAGCCACAGTTGCAGCAGAGGTTAGGAGAAGACGCGCAGCTATTATAATTTCCATTTCTATAACGGTTGGTATTGATATTGACGTTTGTTTAATTTTAGTGAAGTTTTTATTGTAATATTTATATTATATTTACCTATAATATTTTATTTTATTAAATGTCACCTAATACGTGACATTTGACGTCAGCGTTGCTTTGTTAATAGTTCGACTGAACTCGAACTTTGAGCATGTTTTCGCTAATACAGCCATTTTGTTAAAAATCACTTAAACTCTTTTGGGTCGTAGATATTTATACATCGATCAAAATGATAGCGACTTTCGATTAAAATATTCAAAGTTTATCTTTGTAAGTTCTTTACATCTCACATTGTCAATAAAATATATGGAATACAACTGTTACATTGTTACATTACGGTACAGCTATAATATTGATGGGATGAGAATTTCTCTCTCTCTCTCTCTCTCTCTCTCTGTATATGTATAGGGGAGATCGGGGCACCATGGGTCACAAAAATTCAAGTTTGAAAAATTACTTTAAATATAAGATTTTTTATCTCATTTTTTTTATAATTAAAGCACAATGTATATATTTCAAAATTTATTTAGTATTTTTGGTAAATATTGATTAAGTTTTCAGAAAGAAATTAAAATACAATTTTTGGGAAATGATCCATAGTGCCCCATGCCCGGGGTACCATGGGTCTGTCACTGGGACATCATGGGTCACCCACAAAAATAATGTTTATCAAAAAAATAACGAGCTAGGTTTATTTAAAAAATAATAGAACTAGGTTTATTTTAAAAAATAATGAATATTTACAAAAGTTGAAAAGAATTGTACTTTAGATATTTTTTTATCACAAAGTTCAAGACTTAGTTTATTCAAAAAATTAATGAAAAAGTTACAAAAGTCAAAAGAAATTGTATTTTATATATTTAACAAATTAATTAATTAATAAGAATATAAAATAACTGCTTTGTATTGTTCCGTTTAATCATAAATAGATTAGATGTGCGACCCATGGTGTCCCGGCATTAAGTAATCTATCGTGCTCCGAATGCAATTAATATTGAAAACGATGAAACATAACGAAAAAAATTAATGATACATAACTATTCCTAGTGTTAGAAAATGACAATAGATGCTAGAAAATTGTTTCTAATTTTGAGTACATGTATATTTTATTACAAAAATGATATTAAAAAATTTCTAAGTAGTTAAAAAATTACTTACACATCATTAAAACGATTTACGTACCATTGCGTCTCAAGGTAACAAGTATTTTTTCACTGATACCTACATATGAAGTATAGGCAACAAAGTAATTGTCACATGATAAGAGTTGTACCATTCTAAACATTCTAAATTATTATTAATAGTCAATGACCCATGGTATCCCGTGGCCCATAATGCTCCACTCTCCCGTATGTATGTTTAGATCGAATATTTGATAGACACTTTAAATTCTTATTTCAGACCGAATAGAAGAAACGTAAACTAGACTAACGTGTACGTTATTATAGACGTATACAATTGCATGTAAACATTTCCGAATAAAACAGTATGCAAATGCATTTAGAGATACAAGATAGAAAAAAACTTACGAGTAAGAGTGATGCGACGAAATAAACGCAATATGACACGGGAACGACCTCAGGGAACTGTTCTATAACGTGGTTAATTTAATTAAACACAACGCCATCAACACCATTTTGGGCGCGCCGTTTATCCGTGAGAAATTCGCTCGATGTAGGAAATGAAAACTATTTCATTTACTCTAGAATACTCTAGCGCATTTTCTTTTCAAATTATTCCTTTTCAAAGACTTATACACACTTTAACATTATGTAATATTTATTTAGTTTAAATAATTATATTTAAATAATTTAATTTTATTTAAGTTTAAGTTAAGATTAGTTTAAAAAATACTGAGAAAATATAATTTTCAGTAAAATCGACTTTCTATCACGTTAATTACGTTTACAGCCACGTCCCACCCCTCCTCCGATTACATTGAAACTTTAGAAACTGTCAAACAAAACTGAACGTAATTTCAAAATAATAGAAATAAAATTAAATATTTTACTTGTTATTATTATTTACTCTTTATGCATTTGTGATTTAATTCGATATTTACCTTCACATTGATTTACGCACTTTGCTAAAACATGGTGGCTACGTTATCTCGTCATTATGTAATTGATAGTGGGTTATACATTTCGACCTGACATCGTGCCAAAAATATTAATTTTTTATGTCATCGTATATTAATTTCATACTTTTACATTTTATACTATAATAATATAATAAAAAGAAAAAATAACATGTTGTGAAAACCAAACTGAATTAATAAATCTATAAATGAACAAAGTGATGAGTTTTTATAAAAAATAAATGACGTGTGCGTGCGCGCGCGCGCGCGCGTGTGTGTGTATGTGTGTGTGTACTTTATACTTTGGATTAACATTATCTTATAAATACTATTTTCGCAAATTCACATTACATTACAAACGCGAATATTTTACTCTGAAAAGGGTAAATTTAGCATTGAAATAAGAAAAAAATATTAATGTTAATATAATATAATGTAATATACGTATATGTCATTCATGAATAAGTAAGACATTTTGCATCAATGTCAATAATTTTGCATTTGCATCAAGATACATCATTTTATGGATTTCTCTCACACATTCTATTTTTATTTTACACATTTAAAAAATTGTGCTGCGTTCAAATAACATAAACATAAATAAATAATCATAATTAATATCAATATAAATTGAATGTTTCTAATATTTCTTTGTAATCCATAAAATCCTTAAAACACACACACAAAAATATGATTTTAATTATTTTAAACTTTAAAAATATTACATATTTATAAAAAAAAGTTTACTGAAATTAGTTACAGAAATTTAAAAAAGTTTTTATTTAAAAGTAAAAATTTGTATAAAACTATATGTATATTACGCATAAGATTATAAATTGTATATTGTAAATTAAAGAATGTAGAATAAATATACAGAGACAGAGAAAAAAGGAAAAAGGAAGAAAAGAGAGAGAGAGAGAGAGAGAAATTATTGTAAAAAGGAGAGATAAGAACAAAATGAGATGATGTAGTTTCGTATTCTCATACGAAAAATGAAATATTTCAAAAAATTATATTAGGTATATCAATTTCTTACTAAAACATTATTTAATATAGTATAATAAATCCAGGTGAATAGAAAATATAGCATTTAGATAATTAATTTACTTTTCACAATTCAAAAGAATAAGTGGACTTTACTAAAAGAATCCGAGATAGACAATTTTAAAATTCATGCGACTAAATTTACTCTAAGACTAAACTCTAAGAGTTTTATTTTGAGATAGAAGAAAAATGCGAAAAACATTTTTATAGTTCAAGAAAGTATTATTGGTATTTTTAAAGTTGCTATACATTTCTCAAAGAGAAAGACAAGTTATTTTAATGACAATTTGTTTAATGTTATAGAATATGAAAGAATATTATATACATTATATTTGTCTATTATAAGATTAAGCTATGTGTACGTAAGTATCAAAACTTACAAATCAAGGTTTAATAGTAAGAAAGTTATTTCTATTAGTTTCATGTACGAAATAAACAGCTTTTACTAAAAAGAATAATTCATTACTATAATAATATATCCGATATGTGCGAATTATCTCGTGGTGAAATATTTTTAAAAAATCAGAGAAAATTTAATTTTTAAGAAAAGAGAAATAGTTAACGGGATCTGAAAGTAGAGTTAAAAACTAAAACTAGAAAAAATTATAATTTGAAATATATGTACTTAAATAAATGGATAGAAAATATTTTTGCGACAAGGTTATTGAAAAAGCTCGGATCACAATTACTACAAGTATCGTTTCGATTTTTCTCGATTTCAACTCATGACCTTCACTTACCTGATAAGAAAGAGTAGGATATTTACCAGCTAGTTGTGCGCACATTACGCCACTGAAGAAGATCGATCGGTCGGTTGCTCGAGGAGGAAAACGACGACATGGCGCCTGTACTTTGGTGCATGGAGTCTGATACCGGATAGCTTCTCGCTTCTCTTCCTCGTTGTCGTCGTCATCGTCGTCGTCGTTGTCGTCGTTATCATCGTCATCATCGTCATCATCATCATCATCATCATCATCATCATCATCATCATCATCATCATCATCATCATCATCATCATCATCATCATCATCATCATCATCATCATCATCTTCTTCTTCATCATCATTGTCGTCGCCGTATCATAAACGCCTCACGATCTCGCATGAAACGTCCACGACGGACTCCACCCTCTTCGCTTGTCGGGGAGATTTGCGGTTCATCGAGAGTCGCACTGGGAAGAAGGAGAGAAAGAGGGGATTGCAACGTCCATTGCGCGAGTCGCGCGCGCAGGCCTAAAAAGCGCACTGTCAGCCGGAAGCGTGTAGTACACAATATTCAAGAGAAGGAGGTAGAAAGATGGCGAGAAGCAAAGAAGTGGTAGAAGGTAAGATAGAAACGACAATCGAGCAAAGATAGGAGAACCTAGCGGGACTCTAAAGTCTTGCCAGCAAATCAGACTAAATACTTTGAAGGGAGGATGGAAAAGAAAATAAAGAGCTTGCGTTTCCTTCAATCACAAAGAATTGACTATTTTCCATGAGCGACAATGTATTCTTCGTTTAACGTTTACAATTTATGTTCTCTATAATTTTATATTACGCCATGAATGAAGGAATAAAAAAAAGAAGGCAACCAAAGCAAAACAAGACAAGATGAAATGAGGCGAGATAAGATGAGATGAGATTAGACATGATGAGACGAAATGATATGAAACGAGATGAGATGAAACGAGATGAGATGAGATGAGATGAGATGAGATGAGATGAGTTGAGATGAGATGAGATGAGACGAGACGAGATGAGATGAGATGAGATGAGATAAGATGAGATGAGATGAGATGAGTTGAGATGAGATGAGATGAGATGAGTTGAGATGAGACGAGACGAGATGAGATGAGATGAGATAAGATGAGATGAGATGAGATGAGTTGAGATGAGATGAGATGAGATGAGTTGAGATGAGATGAGATGAGATGAGATGAGACGAGACGAGACGAGACGAGACGAGACGAGACGAGACGAGACGAGTTGAGATGAGACGAGATGAGATGAGATGAGATGAGATGAGATGAGATGAGATGAGATGAGATGAGATGAGATGAGATGAGGTGAGATGAGATGAGATGAGATGAGATGAGATGAAATGATACGAGATGAGATAAAATGAAATGAGATGAGACGAATAGAAATAAAGCTAAAACAGAGATGAATGAAAAAAAAGAATAGTCGAGAAGATGCGAGCGAGGCGAGACGAAGCGAGGCAAGACAAGGTGAGGTGGTGAAGTGAAGTGGTAAGGTGGTGAGGTGGCGAGGAGGCGAGGCGAGGCGAGGCGAGGCGAGGCGAGACGAGGCGAGGCGAGGCGAGGCGAGGCGAGGAGAGGCGAAGCATCGCGAGGCGAGACGAGGCGAGACGAGGCGAGACGAGGCGAGGCGAGGCGAGGCGAGGCGAGGCGAGGCGAGGCGAGGCGAGGCGAGGCATGGCGTGGCGTGGCATGGCGTGGAGTGGCGTGGCGTGGCGAGGCGAGGCGAGGCGAGGCGAGGCGAAGAGAAAAGTAGGGAAAAATCCAATTTCACACAAACAACATCCTGATGCTTCGACCGATCGAAGCGAACTGAGCGGCTGAGCGGCCGCGTTGTGCGTCGACCGGCTGGCAACGCACCGTCAACTTCCCCCTCCAACATGTTACGCGTTCCCCACCAGGGCCCACCAGCGTGCCGTGGCCGTCGTAACTTACCCCCATCGGTGTGCCGCGTTACCGCACTGAGTACTCCTTCACTACTGCGCTACGTTGTGGCTATGCCGTGCACAGGAGAACTGGGAAGCGCGCGCGCGGAAACATGTCGAGTTCAGAACTAAGTCGAGTCGTGGTACTCGGGTGGTACTCCGCTCGGCCCGGCATAGCGACCGGCATGTTGGCAAGGTAAGGAGGTGGCAAGGGGGTAAAGGGAAGAGTCGATGTCTCACGCGGTTTCGGCGACGCGAGGATTGGCTGGCCGTGAATGGCGCAGGTGGCGGCGGTTCGGTCGACCGGCCGGCCGGCCGGCCGGCCGGCCTGTCTGCCGCCCTGCCGGGCCTAACCGAGCCGGGGCAATGACTGCATTTACGTGCCATCGTGTACACACGTTAAGAGAATCGAAGACACGATGTCCTTTGCAACATATTTAATGCTAAATACTCCGAATACATGTAATGCCTTCTTCCCAAGTGATTTTTACTCCAGAACTTTGCTCCGTAATTTCGCACGCTTGTGATCGTAGAAATAAAGGTATCGTAGTTTAATTGTAAATTTTTTAATCGATTTCAGTTCCTAGTCACCTTCGTTTGTAATAATTTCAAGTAAATTTCCAAATTATATATATATTTTTATATATTTTAATTTATAGCGACAAATGGTAATATTAATGAAATATTATTATTCAATACCTTTATAGGAAATACATTTTAATATATTGGAAAAGTTAGTAAGTTTAATAAGATAACATGTAACAATTTATTAATTTGTGAACTTATTTAGATATTATAAATAAAATAATTGTGAAACATGAAACATGAATTAATCTAAATGAATTTAACCAAAACTTAAACTCTGTTTAGGGTTTGTCTTTGATTCATCCAAATTTGGATTGGTTCGCTGCTTCGCTTCAGAACCGGTTTGCATCTCTGATTCCGCCACAATAATACATATACTCTATTGTACATTATTGTAAATACATAATTATATTGTATCATATTTATTTATTGCATTTATTCATTAATTCATACCAATACATATAAATATATGGATCGATGTAAGTGAAACTTTTTAGAAATATGTTTCTTTACTTGAATAATTATATTTAGTGTACATCCAGTGTCATCGCTTAACAACATATAGCATTATATTTTTTTATTACTATAAGTTTATATTGTATATTTTAATATCATTGTATTGTATGCACTAAGGATAATTTTTTAATAATTTTTTTCTTCGAGCATATTTGAAATTATTGATTGACATTTTATGATATGTTGAGTTGTTTGTTATAATTTTAAGTTCTTTTACATGACAAATGGGGGAATTGTTTCGGATTTTCTTTTCTTTAATTTTGATATTTCTCGCATTTCATAATGGTTATTATAATTACTCTATTTACGTCCAAACATACCACATTTTGTGTGTGCGTGCGTGTGTGTGTGTGTGTGTGTTGCGTGTATGCATGTGACGTCCAAAGGCCACCACGCCCCTTGATCAGCAGGTTAAACATGCTTTCTTGCAGGATCGCTGTGCGTGCGTTCCAATAATTAAACACATACGCAGGACCGCCCAGTGTCGTAGGACTCTTGTCGTAAGACTCCAATCATTGGCAAAGTTTGTTTCAATTTGCATTCGGACTTGCAACGAACGAGAACAAAGAGAAAGGACGCATATTGAATTATAATATAGAAATCGGCACTCGAAATTCAAACTCTGTTTTCCTGTCGCGCGATTGCAACTAGACGCTCGTGACCAACAAACGCATAAATGAGTAAACGATCGCATGATACACGATCGGGCGGGAGTTTACCAATTGTAAGGGATAGCGAAAGTTGGCACATCCGATATATTTTTAATCGTCATTTCTTATTATGGTTATTCGTTACTTAACAAAAAATATATTAACTTTATTAGCATAGCGAAATAAAAATAATAAAAATAAAAAGCACAAAATAAGAAAATGAGAAGTGTAAAGTCAAATTATAAACATAATAAATTAGATTAAAATATATCATTACGTTAAATTTAAGAGAAAATCAGATAGAAAGTGAAATGAACCGAGATAATATGGATGAAGAAAGCATAATAATGAGAAATAAAATGGAAGAAGATAAAAAAATGAGAAAAACCAAAATGAAGTGTAAAAGATATACTTATTGTTAAATGTACTTAGTGGTAAACAAGTAACAAATGGAGATGGAACGAGAAAAGTTTTTCAGTTTGGGCAAACAGTCTTCATCCTAAATCTTAATGAGAGCTAAAGCCGAATGATCTCATATTAACGTGTGTGTCAGTTTGTCGTTCTAGAATCCGTCTCGCATTCGTTTCGTCGTATCGTTTTACATAACCAATGTGCTTATAACCGTTCGACGTCAATAATCTTATCGACTTATCCTGACTCCAACGACCCCGTAATGTTGCCCTGTGACCTAAATTCAAAAAATTTTATCGGAACGACGCCGTCGTTCTTCTTACGAAATAGGGCCAGAGGCTTCGTCGATAACAGTACCACAAAATAAATTTAATGCGCAGAGCAAAGATGATGGATTTGTGTAAAGATCAACTCATACAAGGCCTAACTTATCTTATATTAGTTATATATTGTATTCAAACAGATAAGTGAAGATATTATCATTATTTAAAAGTAGTTCTTTTTTTAAATTATATTTCATCTTTCGTGAGAAAATTCTGACTTGTGAAAATATTTTATTTATGATAATTTTCGAATAAGAGACAACTCCTTCTTTTTAAAAAGAATATATTGTAGAGAGACACACTTTAAGTGTCCGAAGTTAATTATACGTTGAACAAAGTCAGATATTTGCCGACCCGAAGAGACCCGGACTGTTCACATGCAAATGCACTTTTCCTATGCGAGCGACTGTGTTCATGAATATATGGAAGCGTGCGTGATTTTGTAATTTTACTTCTACCTATTGTCGCACCATATACATACAGAGACCGTTTGAAAAACGCGACGGTCGTCGCGAAATTGCCAAGATGTAAAAACGTAAAACTGAAATCCTGGACAATCCTCGGCCAAATAATGCTCGAGATATTTTAATATTTCCCTCACCGGACAAACTTTACGGATATTATATGATGTAGATACATCAGAGTGAGTTTTGTTATCTCAACGACGGATTCGTTTCCCTTTAATTTCCTTATAATCTTCTATACATATATAGTACATACTTTATCCTTTTTAGCAGATATATGTCAAAAGGAACTATTACCGTATATTTGCCATAAAAACTCCGTAATTTCTTTCCCGTTTCGAATTTCTATTTATCGTTATATCAATGTCATATTCATTTAAAGTGTGCGAGACAACTGTTGATCTTTTTCCGAGCATAATAACATTTTCGTACATTCTGTATTATCAGGGTTCACAGGAGGAATGATTCAAGAGGCTCACTTCGTAAAGTGTATTAGTAGGCCATGACGAAAATATACCAGGCATCTCGACTAATATATCCAGCCGACGGCATTGACCGCCATATTCATCGTGGTAATTTTCCAAGTACCATAGTATTTGGAGAGCGAATTTTATTCCTAATCTTTCCTTTTCTTTTCTTCTTTTTTCCGTTGCTCTGTCTTCTTTTTTCTTAGTAGCTGCCGAAAAAAATGTTGGAGAACCTTTACAATCTTTTGCTTCATGTTAAGTATACGAGAGAGAGAGAGAGAGAGAGAGAGAGAGAGAGACATTAGTGCAACAAAGTTCATTTCTATGAAACAAATATTTATTATGCAATAAAAACAATTTTCTGTGAATAGATATTCGTTTCGCGATGTACATATAATAGTTTTAATTTTTATGATTTATGCATTAATTTCTTAACTGTGTGTGCGTGCACAGCTAGGCTGTTGCTTTTCGATCTCTATTGCTATACTTAATATACAATAATCTTGATTAATGTATATTATTTCGAATGAAAGGCGGTCAATTCTCTCGATATGATCGGGCGGATCGTCTCTCTCGGATCTATCTCTCGCCCGATGACCTGTGGTCCAGCCGCGATCTCTCTCGCATAGTTAATCATACACTTTCCGCGCTCACTTGCTATTCCACTCGCTGTCACCGAAAAAAGCCGATAACCCGAGATATGTTCACCCGCTTGTACACGCGTTCTCGTTATCACGTGCTCCCGTGACTTCGAGCTTCAAATCGTGTTGCTAGGCGAACATAAGATTGCGAGATTTTATAGCCGAAATCTCCTTATTCCATTCATTGTCTCGAAAAATCGATCCGTCTAACTCTTGTCTGCATATATTATAATTTTCAATGACGCAAGACATTGAAATTAATTAAATTAATTATCGTCCAAAAATGTTTTGTTGCCTTTGATAAAGAATTAATGTTAATTTCGATAAAAAAATGTTTATACGTTTTTTTTATATTTATACGTTGAGATTAAATTATAGCGTTAATGATAAGAGCCTGAGAGACATTTAAAAAATAAGAACGAAACGGTTTTCAACTTCTTTACAAGTTAATCTCTTGAAATCCGTCGTATGAAAAATATAATACATTTTATATGAAAGATATATTAGATGATGTAATATATGGATGGAAGGAAAGTGCGCGGGCGGAAAAGAGAAAACTCTTTCTTTCTCTCATAAAGCTGCTGTGTACAGTCCTCGCGAGGACACGATACACAACACTCGAAAAAATTACATTAATACTTTTCATTTTCATTTTGTCGTTGTGTTCGTTGTCTCTTTCGCCCCTTCGGTTCTCCAAGATAGATCGCAACTATAATTAGCTCCCCTTTTTTATTACGCTTTGTAAACGCGTTCGCTCGAGATCAACGCGACTGCCAATGGCGTAACAATCGATTTTCGGTCTCCTTATGACAATTCCATTACGAGAATATTTTTATTATGTAAGAAAAAACAAAAGAGAGCCGATGAGATTAACGAGACAAAAATTATAAGAGGAAACACCTACCTAGAGATCTATCTAAGATCTAGAGAAATCTACTTCACTACGAACGTAACTTTTGATTAATTTTATGTATCGTAATTATTGTAGCATCCTAGCATGCTGTACATACGTGTGTATACATACCGTATTTTACTTTCGCGGGTGGAGAAAAAGAGTTGAATTCTATGGAATTGCAGCGGTTTCGTTCCTCAAGTCGATTGATTGTAGCCGTATAGTTTGGAAACTGTATGATGATGGGGGCGTAGGTCGTTGACAAACATGGGAGTGCCCGCGAGATAGAGGATCGATCAGACAAAGAGAGAGGAAGATAGTTAAAGAGAGGACCTCTTCCACATCCATTTGGCCATTCCCTTTATAAACGGGCGTGGCTTTTAGATTGTCGTACGTATAATTTCCGTTTCTATGGAAAATTACATTTCGCTGCGAGGAAAAAGAACTTCTAATTGCTTTAATTCGCGGCTTCTAAATGAGAAATGTATCGAGAGAAAAGGAGAGAAAAGGAATTCAGAATTCATCTTACGAGACGCTACATTTCTTAAAATATGCGTTACAACCTTAAAGGTTATAATAGATAATTAAATTATTATCTATTATATGGTTCTTTCGACGAATGCGATGCTTCCGGTGCAACGATCCGACAGTTGGTTTATATATTTATTCGCGCTTGGTAGATCAAGGATACGACCTCGCGAATAGCGGATTTATTAAAACGCATAAAATGGATACGCAAAAAGAGAGTCAATGAGCGGAAACCAACCGCGTGTACGCGCGTATAAGCAATTGTAAATCGCTATGTTAATATCGCTGCCGGGGTTCACCGGGGTCGCGTTGGGTCATCCTGACGTCAGCGGATACCGCGTCTCACCGTTGTTCAGCCAGCTAATACGCTGTGTACTGCATATCGACAGCATTGATAAAAAATATATGGTGACTACATTTTTGCTTTTCACATACAATCATTCCCTATTGTATTATCCTAGTATTTGGTATGTCAGAGAGAGAGAGAGAGAGAGAGCGAGCTATTGTAATTACGATCCTAATATTTCATTCCTATTGCCGCTACTAAATTAACTTGCAAAATTATAACTCTTCAAAACTATGTATAATCCTTCCCACAAATATGTTACTTTTTAATGATTTCAATTGTACAAGTTTTCAAGGTGTAACAGTTATCCGTTGTACACCACTATGGTGGTGTACGTACAAAATTGTAAATGGAGTTGTTGAAATTTTGAAAAAGAAAGAAAAAAAGAATTTAGACAATCTTAATTTCTTATGTATATAAAAATGTAAATAAAAACTAAGATATATATACATATATGTATAAATCGATAATTTCTTGAACCAAACTCGTTCCAAAATTATCCTTTTAATTTCTTTTTCATCCTTAATTCGCCGTATTACACTCTAATTTAACCTAATTTGACTTACTTTAAATTAAGCAAAATTATACTGCTTTAATTATTAATTATCTTCCCAAAAATATCAAAAATAATCTTTCATCAATTCCTTTTCTATTATTTCATAGGAAACATGACCATGTTGGAATATATGCACTTGCATTAATTTATGATATTATATATAATAACATTTTAAGGAGATCCTAAAATGTCCTGTTTTACCGTCAAAAATATAATAATTTTTGCAGCGCCGACAATTTTTTTCGGCTTCATAGAATTAAAAATCCTTCTCCAGGATTAAAGTACATACATAAACGGAGGGGGCTGGACTAGAATTCACGCTAAAAACGAAAAAAAAAATAAAATCATGTCTATTTACCTACACAACACTGAGGTTGGAACTGTCAACTTGTGAATACATTAGCTTCATATAAAAGTTTTACAGTTTTTAGGCACAAAATAACTATCGAGCCCCTTTACTTGAGTGTAAACTTTAATTCTGTACAAGAATTTTTTAGTTCTATAAAGCCAAAAAGAATTGTCGGCGCCGCAAAAATTTCGAGTCATACGTGCCTTAGATTTCGGTAATATTTTTAATTTTTTTTCGTTTTTGATATGAAGTCGATACTCACATGATTCATTTTTGCGCGTACTTTGATTCTACAAAAGGATTTTGTGTTCTGTAAAGCCAATTTGATAATTTATAATATTATAGCTCAAAATTCCATCTACATTATCGACCTCGATTAAGTTCGAGCGTCACTTAGGATCCTCTTAAGCAATTCATGTTCGAGTTACGCCTTCTATTCTATAGATTTCTTGTTACGAACTACGTGAAGAAATCAATTGTCGGTTTGTCGGTTTTTGTACCGATTGGTAAAATAGATTCCTTATCAATAGAGAAAAAAGTATCCTATTTTACCAATCAAATCTGATTAAGGGGATGCTCGACTGTTCTTTTTTACCGACAAAGATAAATAATTTTTGCATTCTTGTCAACTTTTTTGGTTTTATAGAATTAAAAATCCTTTTACAGAATTAAAGTACGCACTAAAATAAAATAGGAGTGATAGATTTTACGCTGTAAAAGAGAGAAAAGTTATAAAAACATGATTATTTACCTACAACATTATGGTTAAAATTGTTGACATGTGAAATCCAACAGCTTCGTATAAAAGTTTAATAGGTTTTAGGCACGAAACAACAATTATCCCTACTTTTTTGGAATGTTGTTTTGTGATTAAAACCTACTAAACTTTTATATGAAGCTGTTGGATTTACATGTCAACAATTCTAACCATAATGTTGTAGGTAAATAAGCATGTTTTAATAATTTTTCTCTCTTTTTCAGCGTAAAATCTATCACTCCTACTTTATTTCAGTGCGTATTTTAATTCTGTAAAAGGATTTTTAATTCTATAAAGCCAAAAAAAGTTGACGAAAATGGAAAAATTATTTATCTTTGTCGGTAAAAGAGAACAGTCCAGCATGGTTGGGCGTTTACGCGTAAAATACGATTGTTTACATCTACGCGTATATTATGTAAACTATGGTTAAAATGTCATCTATGTCGTCTATGTCATCTATATCTCATAACGTCTATTCTTTTTAGCTGAACCCAGCGACGATATGAATCTTATCATTTATATTTGAGAATATTTTTAAGTTGTTTTAGTTTGAGCATAATACCATAAAAAGTGAACAAAGATTTTAGAGATTTTTATTTCATTCTAGTAAAAAAGGAAGATAAATATTATGCTCACTGCATATATTATTATTGCGAATTAAGCGATACTATTTTTTCTCGCTTGAAAGCTACGGGTCAGCATAAATAATATTTTTTTAAAATAGAGCTTATAAATATGTGTTAATTTTATTAAATTATATTTTATTTAGACATTATGTATATGTCTTTGATTTAGTAAAAACAATTAATTAATGAAGTGATGCTTTTACTTAAGCCTGCTGTATATAATATTATGAAAATTTAATCTATTATTTACTTTTTAAATTTTAATCTTTTATTATTGATATTTTTAATATCAATATTCAAATATATTAACTTTATTTCTAAAACTAAAAACTTATTTTTTCTGTACTATGTTATCCAATGTATAATTTACATTAGTTTTTATTTACACGAAAAAAGTTTGTGTAAACATACTGTAAACAATACGTAAATAATCCACGTAGACGTAATCTTGAAATGTACGGCACAACCTTGCAGTCCAGCATCCCCTTAAGGTCAGAGATAAATAATTTTTGCATTCTTGCCAATTTTTTTTGGCTTTATAGAATTAAAAAACTTTTTCACAAGATTAAAGTAGACATTCCAAAAAAGTAGGGATGATAGTTGTTTTGTGCCTAAAACCTACTAAACTTGTATACGAAGCTGTTGCATTCATGTGTCAATAATTCTAATTAAAATGTAACATTATCTTTAGAATTGTTGACACATGAATGTAACAGCTTCGTATACAAGTTTAGTAGATTTTAGGCACAAAACAACTATTATCCCTACTTTTTTGGAATGTCTACTTTAATCCTGTGAAAAAATTTTTTAATTCTATAAAGCCAAAAAAATTGGCAAGAATGCAAAAATTATTTATCTCTGACGGTAAAAAAGAACAGTCCAGCATCCCCTTAAGGATTGATCGAGGTCGATAATGTAGGTGAAATTCTAAGATATAATATTATAAATTATCAAACAGGTTTTACAAAATTCTTTTGCAGGATTAAAAGGATGCTGGATACCATTATTATAGGTTCCATAACAATTTTCCGAATTGGCTTTACAGATTTGAAAATCCTTTTACAGGGTTTAAGTAGGGACATAAATAAACTGCGGGACACAAATAAGCAAAGAATTAAACACGAAGAATAATAAATAAATTAAACATTTTTACTTAATATTGCACTTTTTGCACTTAGAGTTGTCACTTCAAAGAAACATTCGCTTATATACAAGTTATATAGCTTATACGTATAAATCAAAGGTATGAAAACATTTGTATTAGAATAAAGAACAACGTCAAATCATTGAAGCCAGGATCAAAAGCCTAACAAAGGAGATTTTTTATGGAACTCGTTTTATTCATGTATGCACGCGTAGTATAGATGCAGAACGGTAAGCAGAGCGGTAATTACGTATATAGTAGTTCCAGCATTTTCGAGAAGATGACATTAGTGTGTCGGTGTTGACACTAACACAACGAGCTCGCGACAGGGGTACACGACCACCTAAAACCGGGCCGGGCCACGTGTGAGATTTCTGAGCTTTTCGGGCGTTTTATCCCGCATTTGTGGGATTGCGGCTTCCCTGCCCCGAGTCTCGAGATAAGTTGGTTCTCTAACCGGAGGGTCGTACATCTTTTCGATCGCTATAAGCAAATTTGAAGGCACAAATAGAATTAGTCAACTCTAACCTCGTCCGCCAACGGCGGACGAGAAAGGGCGCATGGCGCATTCATCAACTATCTCCGATACGTCGATGGAAATCGACGAAACGCTCCTCGTCTCAAATAAGAAGAGAGCGGCTCAGGAGATCAAGGTAAATAATCCGAAATCCAAGAAGTCAGCGATCTCTCAGAATGACATAACTCACACTCAATCTACTAAGAAAGATACGCTAATAAGTAATACAGACGCAAAGTCAAAATCCGTCAATTCTCCTTCGCCGATTAGCTATACTAAAACCGACATCGGCCCGTTCAAAGTTGTGGTCACTTACAACATCAATAAAGAAGAAGATGCAGTTTCTAAGCCGCCTCTCGACGTGGAGGTTTCCAGATCGCTCATTAAATTAGGAGTTAAATTCGCGTTGCTTGAGCGAGTCAGCAGATTCAAGTGGATAGCCACCTTCGACAGCAGAGATTCTGCGAATATGGCAATATCAAACAAGCTAGTTGAAAATTCCAAATATTCGTTATTCATCCCCTGGTACTTGGTTTATAGGAAGGTGGTAATTAGAGGCATTCCTACAGACGTTTCTTCAGAGGAAGTCTGGAAGGAACTCAAAGAAAGCAACCCGAGATTGGTCTTCGACAGAGAGGATATTACCCGCTTAAAATCAAGAAGGTTTGTCAACGGCGAAGCTTCTTTTGTTGATACCTCCTCGGCAAGACTCAATTTGAGGGCACCAACTATTCCTAGCTATGTTATCATGTGGAGTACGAAATTGGAGTTAAAATACTATATTCCGAACATCAGACAATGTTTCAATTGTGGCCAATTGAATTATGCAACCAAATTTTGTAAGAACGCTACCAAATGTCTTGTATGTGGCCTTGATGCCCATACGGCAGACAGGTGCTCTAATATTTGCAAATGTATCAACTGTAATGGTAACCACCGTTCTTTGGCGAAGGACTACCCAGAGGTCATCACCAAGAAAAAGGTCACCGAGATAATGATCATCCAGAACATCGATTTCAACACTGCGAAAAGGATAATCCTACAAGGAGCTCCCTCTATTTCTTCACGCTCAGCGGCCAGCCAACCTGCGGCAACTCCTAGGAGCCAGGACTTCCCACTTCTACGCGGCTCACTCAGTCATATCAAATCCAATCATCCAACAGGACCTATGCAGCCTTTATCATCCGGACGACCACAAAGATTTGCGGACGTAACCAAGGAGGATGCGACAATCAAAGACAAGAATAGGTATTCCCATCTCAACTCGCTTCAGCTCGATTTCGCCAATTTTGATAAAATAATCTCTCTCCTCTCTAGTGAAGCATTTTCTAAAATGCTTATGAAAATAGAAAAAGTAGAAAGAATAATTGAAACCCTAGATTTATCGAGCCTTTCTCAACTCACTCAAACTCGCAATGCCTAATTCATTGAAAATATTACAATGGAACTGCCAAAGTATTCGTGGTAAACGAGCTGAATTCGAGAAGAGATCCAGGGAGTTCGATATTATTCTAATTTCTGAATCGTGGCTACATCGTAACGACAAATTTTTACTCAAAGACTTCGACACAATTAAAAAAGGTAGGACAATCCGCCGTGGCGGCGGAGTAGCAATATTTGTAAGCAACAATATTAAATACTCGTTAGTTAACAATTTGTACTCGGCGAATGACAAACTTGAATTATGTGCCATTTCCATCGAATTTCAGCACAGGCCTCTACTGATAGTTTCTCTCTACAAAGCTCCAAACGCTACATTATCTCGTGAGGAATGGAATCGCTTTTTCGAACAGTTTGACGGGGAATTCTTGATGGGCGGGGACTTTAACTCCCACAACCCCATATGGGGTAGTTCCTATTCATGCTCAGAAGGGAGGAAGATATCCGATGCTATCATTGATATGGGACTTACCTGTCTCAACGACGGATCAGTGACTAGAATTTCTACGCCGTCTTCTCGCGACTCTTGTATAGACCTTTCTATTACAAATAGCCCTCGTTGCGTTACGGCACATTGGCGCGTTATTAACGAATCATGGGGCAGCGACCATCTGCTCATTCAAATCGAGCTGATAGACTATGTAGCCAACCAGCTACGTTTCAAGGCTTCCTCCAGGATCCACTCTTGCAAGACGGACTGGGCGGCGGTTCTAAAGGATCTGAACAATTCTTCGTTTTACTGCCAGGAGATACTGGATAATTCTTCCCTAGACCTTTAATCTAGATACTCATCATTTATAGCCATCATTGAGGGCTGCATCAAGAACCATACCCCTCAAGTTAAAACTTCCTCCAATTTTGCAGCACCTCCGCTTAATAAGAGCACTCCCTGGTGGGACCATGAGTTCGAGAAGTTTGCGAGACTCAGAAAAGCAGCTCTCAAAAAATTTAAATTTTTCAGTTCTAGAGAGAACTTCCTTAAATATAAGCAAGCAGACGCAGTAGCTAAAAGTCATTTCAAACGGAAAAAAGACTATATTTTCTCGAGTTTTGCGGGTCGCTAAATAAAAACTCTGATCTCAAGTACGTCTGGCAAAAAGTCAGAGCAATGAGTAGTAAATACCACAGAGGGGAAACCTCTAATCAATACAGCCCTCTGGCAAATAACACTGTACTCGAACAGATTGACGAATTAGGACCACCATGGCGTGCTCCTCAATCCCCGGATTTTTCATCAATCCCACAGATTCCAGATTTTAATCCTGCATTTACTTTGGAAGAGTTGTCACTCGTAATAGACAACGCCAAATCCAACTCCAGCCCCGGCCTGGATGGTATAGACTACTTCATACTAAAAGCCCTTCCCTTGGAATACAAGAAGTTTTTGCTAAACATTTTTAGTGAAATCTTAAGTTCCGGGGCGTTCCCTGCGGATTGGAAGAGATTTAATGTCTTTTTTATTCCTAAAAAGGAGTCCAACAAATTTCGCCCTCTCTCTTTGGCACAATGCATACTCAAAATTTTGGAAAGATTAATATACAATCGATTATATAGATGGCTCGAGATCAATCTCATTCTTCCAAAGAGTCAATTCGGCTTTAGGATGTATAGATCCTGTATGGACAATACTTCTATTTTGGTATCAAGCATACTCAATGGTTGGTGTAACGGGAAGGACACTTGCGCCCTCTTCTTGGATATCCAGGGGGCCTACGATAATGTACTGTGGGATATCCTAATCCCTAAATTGGTCGATTTAAAAATCCCCACGTTATATATTCATTTCATCTATAACTTGATTTCCAACAGAGAGGTACACTTCCGATTTAACGATATTGATTACACTAGAACAATCCACAAGGGCCTCCCTCAGGGCTCTGTTCTGAGCCCCCTTCTTTACTCGATTTATGTTTCGGATCTGGAGGAAGTAATCTTAGGTCACTCGGACGCCCTCATCCTTCAATTTGCTGACGATATTTGTCTCCTCACAGCTAACAGATCGATTCACCAAGCTGCTGCGGATCTCGAGGTGGCATCGAATCAAACGGCCAAATAGCTCGGCAACATGGGCCTCACACTGGCCCCTCACAAATCTCAGTTCTGCGCCTTTAGGAAATCGTCGAAATGCTCGTCTCTTCTAACCATTAACATTGGAGGATCTATTGTTCACCATTCTACTAAGGTATCATTTCTAGGACTCACTCTTCAGAGTAACCTTAAATGGAACAGTCATATTGAGAAAATCTGTAACGCATGCCTTAAACCCATGAATTTGTTAAGCTTTCTAAGATCTACTTGGTGGGGGGCACATCCCCAACTTCTTCTCAACATCTACAGGAGCCTTATTCGTTCCAGAATGGAATATAATGCGTTCGTTTGGCAGGCGGTTCCTCAGTATTTATGGAAGCGCCTTGATAGTATCCAATATCAAGCAATCAGATTGGCAATGGGATATATGAAGTCTACGCCCATCAACACAATGTTGGCAGAGGCATGTGAGCCTCCATTGGAGGCCAGATTCCGGTATTTGGGATTGAGCTACATTTCTAAGATCCTCTCCTTCCCTAATCATCCGCTGATACCTGTCCTATCTAATTTACAAGAACATTTTAACAATCCGACTATTATTCGACGCTCTCCTGAGCCACCGCTTTTAGACGCATTCTCCAAGTGTGATCAACTATCACATCTGCTGGCCCCCTCTGAAATCCCTACTCTCTGTAATTATCCCCTCGAACTTTGTTACTTTTCTCCTTCCATATCGTTCAACGAGGGCCAGCTTTTGAAAGGGGATTTCAATCCGAATACTTTATTTAATTCTCTATTTCCTAAAAAACCCAACCAACTCAGAATATTTACAGACGGTTCTAAGATCCCTAATTCACCGTATACAGGATATGCGGTCTTTGACGAAACCAATAATACCTGTCTCAAATTCCGAGCCTCTAGCAAAGCTTCGATTTTCACCTGCGAAACGATGGCAATACTTACCGCATTACGTCAATATCAAAACTCCAGCCATACTGAAATTCTTATTTTTTCAGACTCTAAAAGCGTGCTCCAAGCGCTACTCCCTAATAAAAGACCAGGATCCAGATCTAGCTTAATCTGGGAAATCATTCTTACTTTATATAATTTTAGACAAAAAGACACATTAGTGTTATTGCACTGGATCCCGTCGCATGAGGGTATTTGTGCCAACGAAATAGTAGACCAAGCTGCTAAAAACGCAATCCAATCAGGTAGAGATACGGACCTCTTTCTTCCATATAATGACCTGATATCAACTTGGAAGGAGGATCTCTTTTCCTCCTTATACCGATGGGCTCAGGAGAGGGGCGCTCAAAAGGGCTTTAAATTCTTCTCGACCTACTACGAACCTAAGAGGAGACTATGGTTCTACAAACTCAAATTAAGCCGCAAGAGTATAGTTTCAATCAATAGACTCAGGGCTGGCCACAACTCTTTGGCCGCAGTTCTCTGGTCCAAAAATATCATTCCATCCCCATTATGTGACTGCAAACTTTTCTCGCAAACAGCAAATCATGTTATATGGCAGTGTCCAATTACTGAGGACCACAGAACAAAGCTACTTTATAGAATCAACAAATCCCACTCCTTTGGTCCATACTCCATCGACGAACTTTTGTGCCTGCCTAATCATGTGATTATTTATGCCCTAGTCGAGTTCCTATTGGCGATTCCATTCCGGATATGAGATGGTTTAACGATCTCGGTTTAATCCGAGGAATTAGGTATTATTTCACGATATACTATACTTTAGATTTGACGTATCCACACATGTGCAGAATATACTTATCTAAATGTATTATACGCAAGGCCTAATAAGATGTATGTGTTTATATTTATTTTAAGCCGGCTAACGTAAGCAACACTCGATCTCCGAGTCAAAGTACAAATAGACATATAAGTTACACAATTCACAATAAGAACACATGCTCCTAGTCATTAGTTGCTTATTTATAATGACGTACTGGATTGCTGTAGCATTTAACGAATGCCAACCTTTAGCAATTAATATGTAATTATGGGACCATTTGAAAGGACTCTTACATGTTCCACTAAATATCTCGTTAGAGAACCAATCCTTACCGGTCGGTCTTAATCATAATCTTAGATTAATCGACGGCATATCCGTCATGTCAACCGCGTTGACTCTTTTCGCATATTCGTAATAAGCCTAGACATAATTATGTAACTATATTTAAGTAGCGATAATAATTGTAAGCCTAATATTTTTTATTTACTCTTGAATGAGTAATAGTATTTAAGTTGAGCAATACTTGTTTTCTTCAATGCATAAGCGATTCCTTTTGGTTTCATTGTTGATATTAGTATGCGTTAATGCCATATACTTATATACTGTTTGACCTTTTTATCAAATGCAGTGTATTACGAGCGTTTAAACCAGGCCTGTGCTGACCCGCCGATATAATGCAAAATTTGTACCTCTAGTTTGTACTCAACTGGCCAGATGGCTCTGCCGAGGCCATAATCCATTTACGTTCAATAAAAAAAAAACTAACACAACGAATTCGTTGTGTTAGTGTCACAAGGTATAAAACTTTTATATTAAGCAAATGTTGTTACGATCGTAACTTAACCAACGCCAGAAGCCAATAATTTAACAATTTTTTTTCGTTTCTCATGAAATCATTCACGTAAAACAAGTTAGTTCCGCACTCGAGTGAACATTACAGAATAATATTGTGTTTTTAGAATGAGCCTATATTGTTTAATGAAAAAGTATTGTTGGCCTGAAAATTTCGTATGTGAGAATTTTGTCTGTTTGCATGCAAAATCGGTAGAAAGATAGAACTTAGCAGTAGATTCTAAAGTACTTCAATCCTGCAAAAGGATTTTGTATTCTGTAAAGCTAATTTGATAATTTATAATATTATAGCTTAGAATTCCGCTCTACATTATCGACCTCGATCAAGTTCGAGCGTCACTTTAAGATCCCTTTAAATCACTTATTAGAGTATGCATTAGCGTATATATATTAACTTTGCTAAAGCATTTTGAAATCTGTAAAGCCAATTAAAAATAAAATAATTTTAATAATTTAAATCTGTTTTACGATGAATTTTTAAAATTATTTTATTTTTTGGCATTAAATCATTTTTGGGGTATGCATTAAAGTATATGCATTAACTTTGGAAAAGTATTTTGAAATCTGTAAAGCCAATTAAAAAATTAGTATGTAGAAAAAAGACTCATTCAGTCGGTAAAATTGACAACTCCAGAAAGCAAAAAAAACGTCTAGTGAACGAAAAGAAGAAAAGTAAGCAACACGATGAATTGGAAAATAAGGAAAACGAATAGAAATATCGAGCTACAAAGGACCTCCCCACTAACCATTGGAATTTTGGTTCCCGGCCAAATTGTCTGAAATTTTAGTATGTTGTATTGTTTGACCTCCCGATCAAAAGTCTCAATGGGACCTAGGTCTAAAAATCAATAGTTTTTGAGATACGTATGGTTAAAAGTCGAAAAATGGCCATTTTCCAACATTTAACTATACGTATCTCAAAAACTGTCTATTTTTGGACTTTGTGCCCATCGCGACTTTTGATTAGCATGATAAGAACTAACTTTTCTGAAAGTCTCAGACGATTCGACCAAAATTCAATTTCCATAAGGTTGTGTGCGGGGTCCTGGACTCTCATGGAAATTGAATTTCGGTCGAATCGTCTAAAACTTTCAGAAAAGTTAGTTCTTACCATGCTATAATAATTAAAAGTCATAATGGGCACAAAGTCCAAAAATGAACAGTTTTTGAGATACATATGGTTAAATGTCGGAAAATAGCCATTTTTCCAACTTTTAACCCATACGTATCTCAAAAACTATTGATTTTCAGACCTAGGTCTCATTGAGACTTTTGATCGGGAGATCAAACAGTACAACATACTAAAATTTCAGACAATTTGGCCGGGAACCAAAATCTCAATGGTTAGTGGAGGGGGAGGGGGTCCTTTACTCTATTTTTTAACAATATTTTTTGTTTATTATGTTTATATATTTTATTATTCTATAATATAAAATTTTTATTTTGTAAAATTTCTATTTGAAGTCAAAGAATTTTCTTCTTAAAACAATAATCAATAATTAATAAAGATTTAGGAAAGAATAATTTATATGTATGGGGATGACTAAATTATATAAGTTTGAAAAACACGTTTTTCATTACGCATGTTTTGTAACGAATTAATATTTAACAAAATTTATGTACTTTTACATTAGTTTTTCAATATTTTTAAATTGAAACTTTGCATTAAAACAAGATTGATTTTAAAAGAAAAATTGACGTGGATACTATGTTTCAAAAGTTCATTTTTGACATTTTCAAGTAGTTTCTACGTCGAATCGATGATCGTGGTTTCTAGTTTCACGTGGATTCTAGTACCGTTCTTGAACGGATGTCCACTCGAAATCCTATGTGGATTTTACGACGCTGATCCACATAGTAGTA
Source organism: Tetramorium bicarinatum (assembly GCA_928718305.1). NCBI lineage: Eukaryota > Metazoa > Arthropoda > Insecta > Hymenoptera > Formicidae > Tetramorium > Tetramorium bicarinatum. The sequence continues at coordinate 9,628,678 of OV788322.1, read as the reverse complement.
ACGTGGATTTCACGTACAGTTTTATTGAGGTAACGTATAAATCATGAAATAAAGCACAAAAAGCTTCCCAGGTAGCACACATTTGTTTCAAAAACGTTTTACAAATGTTTCTTTGAAATGTTTCATAACCAACTCTCAAAAACGTTTCTGATTGGTTAAAATAATATTGATAAAAATAAATCCATTTGAAAAACGTTAAGGAAAACGTTTATTTTCGAGTTTCAACCAATCAAAAACGTTTTTGAGAGCCGGTTATGAAACGTTTTAAAGAAACATTTGTAAAACGTTTTGGAAACAAATGTGTGCTACTTAGGTTGATATTAAATTTAATATATTATTATCAACATTTTTTATTATTATAAACTAAAATAGTAAAATTATTATTACAAAATTATTTTGTATTATTATATTATATTATAAATATAAAAAGACGCATTTATATAATTATTATAAACATTTATAAAGTTTCATTTTTCAAATAAAACTCCTTCAACGTAATACGTTTGGTTGGTGTAGAAGGAATTTCATCATCTTGCTCCTCGTACGATTGATGCGCAGATTTTTGTATATCTCTCAGACGCGAGATATAACTAAATTTTTGTAATCTTTCAAAAATTGATAATAGACTCGCGCTTTGTGCTAAGACATAAGCTTTTGTCAGCTTATTTTTATAGTTTTCATCAAGTCTGTTTAGCTTAAATGAACAATAAAACATGAATAAACAAAAGTTCAAAGAAGAAAAAATGGTAGGATGTGATAAAGAGATAGAGAGAGAAATATTGTATAACTTGATAAAATAAGACAATGAGAATGATCTGAGATATTTTAAATATTTTTTCAGATAAACAAAATATATATTTGTAATAAGAGAGATACCTTTCTGACAAGAGTGTTTTTTTTATATTTTATAAAAGGTTTGATATTTTTTAGATTAAGCCAGGCACATTGAATATCTTCTTTAAAGAAAATCACATGGTACTTTATCTGCGGGAGCATCATTTGTTTTATTAAATTCTGTCATGTTGGCAAGATTTATTTTATAAAAAAATATAAACAATTAAGACTAAAATGTAGCGTTAAATTTATTAAATAAATATTTCAATGTATGTGCATTTGTGTACGTATTTTTTTTAAACTTACAGGAATAATTGATGGTTCTTTTAATTCGTAAAATCGTATAGTCTTGGGACAATCGTCTACCATTGCAGGCCACCATGTATAATCATCTATGAGACCCCATACAAGACTGCCGGCATTATATTTATTTTCTATCAAATCTTCCTCTATTTCTTTTGTGATCGGCACTTCCGGCACGTAGCAGTAAGCGATACTTTTATCTATAGACGTGTTTATATTTTTATTGTTATTTTTAATATTTATTGTTATTCATGCATATATATATATATGTATTATTATATGTTGTACACTGTTGTTATGCATTTCATTATAATTATATGTAATGTTACTCTAAATAGTATTATAGCACTCGGATAATAACATATATATATATATATATATATATATATATATATATATATGTTTGCTTAATATTTATCAATTTTGTAAACGTATTCCAGATAACAAAATGTTAAAAAAAAGGTCTAAAATCGTCTTCAAGACGTCTTATGACTCGATTTTAGACATTTTGTTAACTGGAGTAATATAACAATGGACATATACTTGAATTCATTTCGCAATACCAAATTCTTGGTACATTCACAGGATCATGGAAATCATCGCAAAATCGCCATTTTTTGCAATTTTTTCTGCAGCATTGGATCCACATACCCACGTCTCTTCGTGGCTGTAGCCATAACAATTTCTCCTCTTTACTCCATGCATTATTACATGGCGACAATTCGATAGAACACTTTTTGAAATCTAAAAAGAGAAAAAACAGATTTTTTGCATGTTGATTCTCGTTATTTGTTTTATTTGATTTTTTTATTATACATAAGTTTCTATTATACGTTGTGAACGATATTAAAAATATATATCAGCGAAGCGTTTGTAAAAGAGTACACTTGAATATCGGGACGTAAGAAATCTTGAAGCGCGCACAAATACATAGGTCTGTTCTTTTTAACTGAACTAGCTGCACTAGTTCAGAGATTATCCTTTTCCCTCCGTATTGGAAAGAGAAAGAACCTCTGAATTAGTGCAGCCAGTTTAGCTAAAATGAACATACCTCATGTGTATCGCTATCCTTGTAGCAAAATAATCATTTAATTTTCAAACGAAATATGCTCTTATACCTGTATTATATACATACAATATAGTAGTAATTATGGTAGTTGTAATTATACGTCTATATTATTTATTTATTTACATATAAAAATCATAATGTAATAACAATTACATTGCAGCTTGTTAGAAGAAAATATAATCATTTTACACGTTTTACAAGTGTTTTATACCTTTCTATCATTTAACAATCACAATGATATCGACATTTAATTATAATTGATATACTGATCCTATACACAACGATCATTGCGATTTAATAATTAAAGAAACATTTAATCTATATATATATATATATATATATATTATTTATGTATTGATTTAATAATCATATTTATGCATATTGCTTAATTAATCACGAATATACTGATTTTTAATTATCATTGTGATATTATACTGATTGTGAGTAACTCTTTAATATTTAATCAACTCATAATTATTAATTCATAAATACACTGATTTTTAATCATCACCACTCTATTATTATTATCATCACCACCACTACGATCATCCATGCTATTATCATCAGCATCATTCTTGCCATCGTCATCATCATCCACATCATCATTATTATTATTGTTATTACTTTATCACTAGTTTGATGATCGTAATCGATTTATCTCGGCAGCTTAAATACGAAAGTGTACAAATTCACCTTTCGGACTGTAGTTTAATTTGGACGATTGCGATGAATCATTGTTATTTTTCGCACGTTCCTTCGCGATAGAGCGATTGTTTCTCGTTCTCTTTTCATATCGTCCTTGTCCATATCGCCTATTGTCTTCTCCATTCTCCTTATTGTCTAATTTAAGTCGTACACTTTGCAACAACGCACTTAAGCTGTCGCGATCTAATGTTCCGCCCGATTCGTTCTGTTGCTTCGAACATTCTGCTTTCGACGTTTTTATTAAAAAATTGGTATTTTTGAGAATACAATTTTCGTCCTCCTCTTTGTCCGTAAAACGAAGCTTTTTAGGTTTTACACCCTCTTTGGAGAAAGGTTTCCTTGGTTTGATGGGAGCGTTCGGAGGTACAGGCGTGATTCTCGTTGTTGTCGGGGAGGTGGCCCATGCTCCGTTCTGGAAATAAAATTCTGGAGTTGTAACGTTAAACGTTTGATCCGATATGATTGATTTCATTCAATGAGCTAAATTTTCTCAACTTGCGTACAATTATTCAGAGAAATCTAGATCTAGATCTAGATCTAGATTTTTCAGAATTGTGCACGCTCGTATTATACAATATTCAGCGTATTATACGATATAATTTAATGTAAATAATTCGAGGTAAATTGGAAAATTATCTCAAAGAAAGAGAGAGAGGGGGAGGGGGGAGGGAAGAGGCGAGAGATGGATTTCAGACAGATGTTGGAAAAATTTTGAGAAACGACTGAATGATAAAATTTTTTTTCAGTAAATAATTAGTATAATATATGTAGTAATTGAATCGCTAAATTGAGGATAGATGAATTTGCGAAAACTCGATGACATTCTGATTTACCCGTAGAGTCGTTCGTCCAACTTGTGTGACGAGGTCACGTTGCTCGCGATTCTGATCTTCGAATAACCGTGTCGTTGTTTGCCTCGTGTGATATAGACGCGTGCGATTGTCACGACTATTAGCCATTTTTCGTAAATGTTCTTCGAAACGTTACGATGAGTTTTCAGCTTTCCTTCTAGAAAGATAGAAAAGGAGATAGAGGGGAGCCGCACGTAATGAGAGAGATAAAAGTGCGCTCGAGGTAATTTAACACGCGAAAAGGGCGCCACCGTAACGCTAAACGGGGTCTACGCGAGTACGAGCATGGCTGTTCTTTCCGTTCGAGCCCGCGTGAACGTTGCTACAACGTCGATCGTTTGTTCATTATTCTTGTCACCCTCTAGTCGAGATTCGAGATATATATTATATATATATATATATATATATATATATATATATATATACATACAAAATTATATCAAGACAGCGATATATGGCACCTTGCCACACATCGTGCTACATTATGACATAAAAATACAAAGCGACAGAAAAAATTTTCTTTCAGCCTCAACAGCTCCTCGTAGCGTTTTCAATTCGCTCCAATTGTCAATGGAATGAATACACCCGTCTTTCGTATTTTACTTCGAAGAGTATTGGACCGTAATTATTCGGATTATAACAATTTATAAAATCATGAAAATCATATGAAAATGAACGATGAAGAATAAATGATGAAATTTTGTGAAATTTCCTCCTCAGGGCCTCTCTCTGTGACTTGTTAATACGACCCTGCCGCTCGGCGAAGCCTAATGGAAAATGGCGTCGCGGTGCGGCGCGAGCTTTCGGTCGCCGCTCGCACGCATCCGACAAGCAGTTATTCGCCATTGTAGACGGCCAGGCGCTGCATGGACGTCGCGGTTGCGAGCGAGACGTAGGCAGAGAATTATCGTGAGGCTAGTCGTAAAAGCACGTGGAAGAGAGAAGCCGCTCGGAGTATTCGTTTGTGAGGTGAGCATACATATTCGTAATCGGCGGCGTGAACATTAACGGAGAGAAAAGCTGCAATGTCGAATATGGCGAATTCACGACGTGCTGTCGGCAGCGTCAGCAGCGGCGATGGGGACGTTGGTGGCGGTAGCGGCAGCGCCAGCGGCGGCGGCGGTAGCGCGCCGCGCCGGTGGCGCCGCCGCGCGGGCCTTTCCTTCTCACCCTTGCCGCTCGTTCTCTTTAGTGTAGAAAGTATCGAAAAAAAGATTATGTTTATGTAGCTGCATCTTTCCACCGTTTCCTCTTTCCTTCTTTGATCAACAGTTTCCAGAGAATGCCTGCTGCGACGAAGCGTCGAAATGCGCGAAATGCAACTACCAATTATAGAAAATTGAGATAAATAGTTATTTTTCTTTCGAAACTGTACTTTTAGGTCACATTGAACAAGTGTTGAAAGTGCATGTGATAAGTACGTTCCATTTCTTCGTCAGCAACAATTCTTTTTGCTTTTTTCGTTTAAATTCCTTAATAAATTTTAATTGTATTCTTTAATAAGTAAAATGAAACGAGAACGTAAGAATGCAAGGAAACTATATATGTATATATATATATATATATATATATATATATAATGTATATGTAATGTATATGTGCGCATGCATGTAATATACAAAAGAAATTTCCTTGCCTATATAAAAAATAAATATATTTACAACTCTCAGAAATATTTGACAACTAAATTATTAAATTTACGTGTCCATTATCAAATCACATTAAACACGTATCAATTTAAATTTGCTCATTAATTTGTACTAGTAATTTCATTTCCATATGTGTGGATGTATTAATGTATATGTATTAATGAAGATATGGCAATATAATTTTTCCGTTTCTTCTTCCATAACGTTCTACAAGTTAAACCACTTGCTTTAAACATCTTTTCTGTTATTATTGTTTATATTTCTTGCAATTTTTTAGGTTGAGCAAAATGTCTTCTGTACAAGTGGATCGTCCTCCCAAAGTGGGTCAAAACAACAAGAAGGAGAACGAAAAATGTAGAAAAGTCTTTAATCTCTCACACAAGAAGCACAATAAGCATGATGATACGCGCTATTTCAAATTCAGCAATAGAAAGCGACCTCAAAGCAGTTTCTGCAGCACAGGAAAGTCCTTCCCTCCCTACAAACGTAGAAAGAAGGAAGGTGTCATCATCCCTCCCACGAAATTTTTGCTCGGAGGCAACATTTGTGATCCCTTGAATTTAAACAGCATGCAGGATGAAGAAATAAATCGTGCTATGAATGCAGTGACTCCAAAATCAAGTCCACTTCCTACTCCAAAACATAAAAAAGAGATTATCGAAGTGATTATTCCTCCAAATATTTGTGATCCTTTAAATTTGACAAATTGCAACGATAATGAAGAATATGAGAAGCAGCTCATTTCACCTACAAAGAGAAATACAAAACGAAGAAATAGGAAGAGGAAGAGAGCTCTCTCTGGATCTGGAAAAGATGAAGGAAAGATAGTAAGTTTTGAAATCTATTTATTTATATATTATGTGACTTATAAATAGCATTTTATATTATTTGACATTTTAATTGTAATTATCTTGTTGTGCACACACATGTATGTGTGTATATATATATATATATACATACATATATGTGCACGTATATATAATATTTATATTATCATATATATTGGTTTTTTAATGAAAAGATGGATCCCAACGAAGCAAAAAAATTGAAAGAAACTGAGGGAAGCTGCACAGTAGATGAATCTCCAATGGAAAGACTTTCCGGTGAAAAGATTAGTTTAGAAGAAGTGACAAGTGCACAAAATGAAAATTGTTTGAAAGAAAATAAGACGGAGAGTCCACAGAAAGATAAAAATAGATTACGATTAAAGGGTTTGGAAGAAATAAAGGATAAAAGGTTGAGGAAAATTGACGCAAAGGATAAAATAGTGAGTCCAGTGATTCCACAACCTGGCGCATGGAAACCCAGACCCCAGCATAGGCCCAGTCAGGATAAGAAGAAAAAGCAACAACATGCAATGCCCAATTTTAGGCTTAAAGATGCTAGATATCAATATGGAAACTACAATAGATACTATGGATACAGAAATCCTCATCATCAAGTAGATCCTAGATTAAAAATGTTTGCACAACGAAAGGAACTGTTTCTGGGGAAGGACATTCTAGATATCGGATGTAATATTGGCCATATTACTCTGTCAGTGGCCAGGGATTTTGGTGCCAAGAGTGTTACAGGAATTGATATTGATAGAACTTTGATAAATATTGCTCGGAAGAATGTGAAACACTATGTTAATTGCGTGCAAAGTCCTGCAAGCAGTGAGGATAATGACAAAATAGACTCTTCAGACGCTAGCTTTTTTCCCATGTCGATGCCAATTAGTTACGGGCCTGTAGATGTACCAGGGTTTACAAAAAATAAACAACATAAAGGATTCCCATATAATGTTACTTTTGTACAGGTAACGCATTTTTATTCTACACATACATATGTATATGAAATTTTATAATTGTTGCAACTAAACGCTTAAAATAATCTTCATTATAGACGTATCATCGATCTAAACTCAAATCTAAAAACTCAAATGCTTGCTTTCAGGGTAATTATGTGCTTGAAAATGATTCACTTCTATGCGCGGAACAGTCGCAGTTCGACACAATCTTATGTTTATCCATCACCAAGTGGATTCACTTGAATTTTGGCGATGCCGGATTGAAACAAGCTTTCAAGCGCATGCATGCGCAATTACGCTCCGGTGGAGTTCTCGTACTAGAACCTCAGGGTTGGGCCAGCTATACAAAGAAAAAGAATCTCACGGTTAGCAATAAATGCTTCATGCTGCTGTAAAAATTTTATTTTTTATTTTTATTTCCAAGTTTCAAACACAAATATAGTACACTATTATTGTATATTATATGTATATACACACATATATGTATATATATAACTATATATATATATATATATATATATAGTTTTTTTAATTACTTGTAAATTGATATTTAATCTCTATCACGTTTCATTTCTATCTTTCAGGAACGGATTTATAAAAATTATCACAGTATTGAGTTCCGGCCGCACAATTTCACGCAGTATCTTCTATCTACCGTCGGCTTTTGCAAGTGCGAAGTCGTCTCTATACCGCCTCATCCCTCCAAAGGGTTCCAACGACCTTTACATCTCTTCACCAAGGCTGGCGGTTCTTCTTTTACCATTACCGAACGAGCTAACGATAACGTTACGAACAATACGCGGCAGAGTCGCCAAGAGAGAATGACGAGGAGAGACCGGGAAGAGATTCGCGACATGGAGAGAATTAAGTACGAGCAGGAATTATTTCCGAAAGAAAATATCAATAGAGGCAATATGTCAGAGATCAGTCAGCACAGTGGAGATTTGAATCAATATGAGCAGCTGGCGAACGTTTATGCACCTAGTGCAACGCCGAGCTATGATACTCCAAGCCGCAATAGCGATAGTCAACCTTTGGATAGTCAACCTTCGGAAATCACGTCGAAGATAAAAGAGGAGAAAGAAGAAAATGTATAAATGATGGAGAAAAAGGAGGGAAAAAAATTGGGGAAAAAGAAAAGGAAAAGGAGAGGAAGAAGAGAAAAGGAAAAAACTAATATTAATAAATTTAGAATCGTAAACGAGAAGGAAAAGACAAAGATAATTAAGAAGAAGTGAAGGAGCAAGAGAAAAATGAAAAAAGGAGAAGAGACGAGAACGAAAAGAAGAAAATTAAAATATTAATAAATTAAGAAAGGAAAGGGCATATTTTCGCATATCTATCTAGCACGTGAAATTGAAGTAAACTTGAAAGTTTACACTTTTTTTTTAAATTGAAGACATTTTCTCTCGTAATTTAATTATAAATCAATCTCACGCTTTAGCTAAATTTCTATTTTTTTTTCTAATTTAAATTTTATGTCGATTTATGATTTATTCGCAAAGATAAGATATATATATATATATATATAAACAAAAAATTATGACCAATGAATGTTAAAAGAAAAAAAAAGAATAATGTTTAAAGAATTAGTATGCGTTAGATTCAATAACTTCAATTTTTTTTTCATTTTTAATATTTCTTTTTCTTCTTTCCTTTTTTTCTCTTTTTCCCTGTCTTGCATAGCTACAAAGAGAAGTTCCATTGACGTATCAAGGGGTGCAGCATGCGTCTTCAGTATGAAAATTTTATTCTTAGACTTGATAGAAATAAGGATTGTTTTTAGCATCTGCATTATCCAAAGCTAATTCTTATCGCCGGAATTATACCGGATTTTAGCAAAATTATAATAAAGTGGAAAAACTTGCAGAAGATTTGAAGCAGCGATGTGCCGATTGAATCTATAAATTATAAAAAGTTGTAAATTTGTGTAATACTAGAGTTAAATTAGATTAGCTTAGATTACATTTCATTGGATTCTTATGATATAAAGTCTGTTTATCTTGATTAGTATTCTACACTCTTTTTTTTTCATTTTCTCCTATAACTCCTTTCTTCCCTTCCCCCAAATATGAATCTTGAATAGATTGAAAGTTTCTTTTTTTTTATTTTGGTTATGTGGTAACCATAAGATCAGACATAAGAATTGTATAATCAAAGACAAATTTTTTAATCAATTTAATGAACAATTCAGCCTGAAATTTGATTTTTAATAGAAAGATGCATTTTCCAAAGATTTTAGTGATATTTTTCTGCATAAGCTCACCGAAATAAATTTTTTCCCCTCATCAAACATTAGATAACAATATGATTAGCTGAAATTATCGCGCTCGCGTCGTTATTGAATAGAAGATGCAATAAAGTTCCTATCTCAATTAAGGCTAGTGATTTAGATTCTGTTTATTTCTAAACCATAAATTTTATATTTAATAATTTATTGAATAAAAACTTTTATTCCAAATTTTTTATTTTACATGTTTTACGAATTTAAATATTTCAGTATTAATATTGCAATAAAATACTAGATAATTTATCTACTTACTCTTTGTTGACTCTGTATCGTTTTCTTTGCAAAGAAAGCACGTCAAAAACTTTATAGTTATAACATTCCTCGCATACATCGCTATGTTTATATGAAAAAAAGAAACAACCAAGATCATAATGCTGCATTGAATATCATTACCGAATTTTAATAATGCTAAACTGCGCATTTGTATGTTACTATTATTATTATTATTACTACTGTCTTGGAAAAATGTATGGAAAAGAAAAAGGTTGAAAAAAACGTCAAGCAGTTTGCCAATCTTTTTTTATAGTCATTCCATGCATAAATAGAATATAGAGTTATTCGCTTTGTTATTGCACGCTATGCTACGATAAACATATAATTATTATACGAAGTAATTTCTTTTGGATCTCCAATGCGCAATCCAGTATTATTTAGTGTATTTTAGTGATTATTGTATTAAATATTAAATACAGTCTGAATTTGCAAGTATACATACATGCATACATACATAAAAAAAAATATATATATATATGTAATATGTTCAATCCAAAGATTATCTTTTTATTTTTCTTCATTTATTAGAATGTAAGATTCGTATAACGGAAAATAACGAACGAACGTTATTATGTTAATAAATATATATTTATAGGTAGTTATATTTGTATTAAGAATTATAAATTTATTAAATTAAAAATACATATTAGAAGTTGATCAAGAGTTCGTTCGCTTCTTTTCCTTCTCTGTTTTATTCCATTATCGCATTATTATATAGGAATAAAAGAACGAAAGAGAGTATCAAGTAAATGCACACGCACACGTACAACAAACAAATTTAAAGATTGATATTATTACATTTTAGAGTTAGATTGATCGAAAGCTTCGTTCGTTTTTTCTCTTTGCTAACGTTTTATATATTATTTGCATAAAAATTACATATGAGAGACATGATTGATCCAATACTAGTATATTATAATTATAATAATAATTATTATTATACACTGGCGAATAAAATTATCGCACAGGCAAATCATGCAAAAATATCGCATGATTTCAAATAAGCATAACTCCGTCAAAAATGATCGTACTTTAAAAAATTTTTTTTGTTTTGAAACTTAAAGTCTCTACTTTAAAAAGCATTTCAGACATTTTGAATTTATCTTTCGAGCCATCACTTCAAAAGTAAGGACGTGTTTTGTTTTCCAAAAATTGCATAGTTAACGCACTCCACGTGGTAAAATATATTTTTTTTGCAAATGTTATCACAACCATCGAATAATTTGGACTTTTCCGCTTAAATTTAAAAAAAAATGAATGTACGATTTTTTTCACGGTGTTATGGCATTTTGAAGTTACCTATATATTTTGTGCAATTACCATCACCATGACCATTATCCGATGCGCACCACGAGGAGATTGGTGGTCGGATTTAACGCATCGTGTGTGTGTGTTTGTGTGTTTGTATCTGAAAACCTTTGCATTTGAAAATGCGTATTCCCGTCTTGTCTTTGAATGATTTCTTGTAAACGATCACGGATAATCAATGCAGGCTCTAATGGTGTCCTGAGGAATTTCATGCCATTGTTACAGCGCTGCTTCTAGTTGAAGATTAGTTGGCGGTCTCTCTAAATTTTGCAATCTCCTATTCATTATGTTCCACACATGTTCAATCACAATCATATCAATCACATGTTAAAAATTACAAGAGGGCTACAAAACTTTGTAGGACACACTTTGTGAGACGCGGTCATTCAAAGACGAGTCGAGAATACGCATTTTTAAATATAAAGGTTTCCACACGATGCGCCAAATCCGACCAGCAACCTTTTCATGGTGCGCATCAGGTAATGGTAATGCTGGCGGTAATTGCATAAAAATGTTACTGTAACTTTAAAACGCCATAACTTTGTGAAAAAAATCATACGACATTCAATTTTTTAAATTTACGCGGAAAAGTCTAAATTGTTCGATGGTTTTGATAACATTTGCGAAAAAAATTCATTCCACCATGTGGAGTGCCTCAAACTATGCAATTTTTGGGAAACAAAACACGTCCTTATTTTTGAAGAGATGGCTCAAAGGAAGAAAGGTAAGTTCAAAATGTCCGAAATGTTTTTTAAAGTAGAGACTTTAAGTTTCAAAATAAAAAAAATTTTTTTAGAATACGATCATTTTTGACGGAGTTATGCTTATTTGAAATCATGCGATATTTTTGCATGATTTGCCTGTGCAATAATTTTGATCGCCAGTGTATTATTCATTGAGGTACAATATTAAAACATATGCGCGCTTAATTTTATCTACATTAGGTATATATGTATGCGCGCGCATAAATGTACATAACATAAAATCCATAAAAAGTGAGTGCTTGCTATTCTTATTATATCGATATTTGTCTCTCACAAGAGAGCCAAAATTTTTTTCTGAGAGAATCTCAACCAGAGAAACACTCTAGAATATTTCTCCTATGATCACCAATAATATTTCATGTAATATCAGCATGATCTAAGAAGAGAAAAATAATATATCGTTGTTTCTTGCCCAAGTTATCGAGCTTTCACATTCGCCGTTCATATCCTCATTTATATCAATCCTATCAAATTCGTTCTCATAACAACATAATAAATATGCATAAAAAATTGACGCTTCTAGTAGAAACATGACAGCGTTGTTTCGACAACGTTCTATATCGAGCATAGCATACATACGTCGTTCTCAACATCGATCGAACGTGAATCTCTATATGCTCGGTATGCCTTCGCATCACACGGGTCATACCGCCTCCATTCTCTCCTCGCGTAGAGACTCACTTTGTTAGGCATATCTGCGTGTCGGATAGACTTTTACTCTTCATCTTGGATACATGCACGTATGATAAATGGTGCGACATGGATTTTACATAGCGCGAGTACTCGGTTAAGTAAGACTTGTTAGAACCTTTTGAACCCGCGACGCGACGCCTTGGCAGTGATGACCTGATCCTAATCGCTTCTCACTACACGCTAAACTACTGCGTGAATACAAAAAAAATCTCCTCTCCTTTCTTTCGCATTTCTCTCGAAAAATATGTGAACAAGAATAACTGTAAGCTCGTAAGAGAGAGAGAGAGAGAGAGAGAGAGAGAGAGAGAGAGAGAGAGAGAGGAGCGTTGACCTGCAACGAAGATCTCCTCACAAACCACCTTTATACGTTGCGTTTATACGCTCTTGTAAACTACTGACTAGTTAGTGACCAGTTAATAAACGGCGTGGTGGTATTGACCGTAACATGACTATAATGTCCATCGTCGTGTACATCGTGCGTACACTTGTACAGAGAGAGAGAGAGAGAAAGAGAGGAGGGGGAGAGGAATTGACCAATCGCGTTCACGTCATAACGTTGCGTTTTATATGTGTTAAAATAAATATAATTGGTCTCTTTCACTCTCTTTCTCTCTGTAAATATTTTATTCGCGAGCTACGTCCGTTTGAATAAGACGGATCTTGCCTTTTAAATCGCGCTATTGAACAAACGCTCAACAAAACAAACGTTTTGACAAAAGGTTTGTTTCTCCCAGCTGTACTCTCTTTCAATGTTTTTTTTGGAATGTAGAGAATTTTTGGTATAATACAGTACAGCTGGAAGAGAGAGCAGACCTTAAGTCATTGACAATGAAAGATTTATTCTTTATGCTTTTGCGCTTTTTCCATCTCGTTTCTCCCTTCTCCTTTTTTTCCAATATCAAGAATCTGAATCTTCTGGCAGTGGTAAATGCCTATTACCCTATAGCCAACTTTCTCCTATCTTTCACTCGCAAGTAAAACTTTGCCGCCTCCTCTGATCTTCTCACAGAACGGGACCAGACAAAGACAAAGACGAGATAGGAAATGAGAGAGGATAAATCCCGAGGCTCCACCTACGTGTACGTATACATATATATACATTCAGTATTACGTTATCGCGTACTTCTTATATCCGCGTATCATGCGCGCAATTGAAAATTTCAACAACAATCGAATGTTGTCGAATGTTGACGGATAGTCAAATTAACGAGAGCTAAGCACCATGTCAATTGTTAGCAGTTTGACAAACTTGACAGTGCCCGTCTTACGCGATTGTTGAAACTTTGTCTAAATGTATTTCAGTAATTCCATTATTTCGTCGACTGAAATTTACAAAGACATTCGCTAAAGAAATTTATATTTAGCGTTTGATCGATCGTGCGCCGTTCAATATTTATCCAATGCTCTCTAGCTATTCTCGTTTCAAAATTCAAAAATATCACGACTGGCATCTGATTATGCTTGCTATATACATATCTCACTTTTGATATTGTGCAACTAAAGAGAATAAACTTAAAGAGCGTGTGCATCTTCTCCTTTCTTGGATTGGACTTTTAACGATAGCTTAAATTTAATTTCCTTGTGAAGCTCGAATGGCGAATAGCGAGTAATAATTCCTAAATAATACGCAGACGCGTTTTTCGTCACAGCTACATTTTTATGATTTCAAGTACTCCCGCAACATTTCCCACTTCATTTGTATCTGGTATCGAATAGGATTTTTTAATTAAAATTGGAAAAAACGATTTGTGACGATATCTTTCACGTATTTACAACGTTTATCTTTTGCTATCTTTTCAATGAGTGGTTTCATGTGAAATTGACTCTCAAAGGGCCCCATTCATCGCTTAAAATCTACTAAAAGGCGCCAGCGCCCCATATTTATCGCTGATTACCTACTGATTACAATAAGTAAGGTTCTAGCGACTTCTATTTTTTTATTCGTCGACCAATTCCCAGAGCATCAAGGCAGCGTCGGTGCCACCGACGGTGACGACATTCTGGTCGTTGTAGAGGAACCTGGCGCAAGCCACCAACGAGCTATACACCTTCTCCTCGACATACTCAGCTTTGGCGCTGGTACACGGGTATCTGAAGAGTCGAAGATACCCTTCGGCATCGCCGCTCACCAGCATATCGTGTGCTGCTGATCTGCTGGAGGTAGTGACAACTGTGGTCAACGGATAAAACCGGTTGTTCCATTGCCCTGCGAATACATTCATAAAAATCTCGCTCATACAATTGATTTCGATCGAGTTTTAATGCTAAAATTATTTCTTATCTACCTAATGGATAATAAGTAACAAACTGACCAGAAATCATGTAACCAACAGTACAGTTGTGGGTGTACCACTTGACATCTTTCATAACCAATGGACTCTTTTCTGACGACAACACCTTCACATCCCCTAGAAGCAAATATTTCCATTTTTATTTGAATATACGCCAAATGGATTATGCGATTCTCCGAATCTATTGTTGAAGATTCTTTTATTAATTCTTGCTAATCTGCCGTTGCCAATTAATTTTTTAATTCACATCAATTGTTGCATTAATTAACACCTGCTAATGTTTTGTAAAAATAACTGTACGGTAGTTTATTAAAAATTAATAAAAGCTGAAGTCACACATTCTCTCTCTCTCCCTCTCCCTCCCTCTCTCTCTCTTTCTCTTTCTCTCTCTCTCTCTCTCTCTCTCTCTTTCTCTCTTGGCGCGACAAGTTTCGTTGTAGAAGGAATTGACCATGCGGTAATGAAATGGGGAAGCAACAGTCGAAAGAAAATCTATAATACTATATCCTACTTTCGAAAATTAATGACAAAGTTCTTTTGATCCCTCTTCAGCGTCAATATTGATAATCGACAAAGCAGTTGATAAAGAAATTGTGCGACAAAAATGTTTTATGCATTATATATGCTTTTATACGTTTACCTAAATTCTAAATCTTCAGCCTTTAAATCTTCTAAATTCTCTTTGATGAATTAAGAGTAATCAAGATTAAGATGAAACTTACAGAATAAAAGGTCATAGTCTTGAGTCACAGTTTGAAGAAAACGGCTGTCGGAACTCCAATCAAGCTGCATCAATGGTTGGGTACCGCGGATCTTGTTGCTCTTCTTATATGAAAATCCATCCCTGGATACTCTAAAGAGATACACGCTGCCATTTTGGGAACCCATGGCCACGATTTCTCCAGCTGTGATCGGACAAAAAAACAAAAATATCGTAACTATATTTTCACAAAAATATGTGATTTACCTAGCGCATGCGATATTATTTTACATAAACGTAAAAGTAAAGAAACGATAACTTGGACGATAGGTTAAAAGTAAAAAATTTTCACAGTCCGAGTGTCTTCGGAAGTAATCTTGTTTAAAAACTAGAAGAAATGTGAAATCTATTATGCAATTATCGAAAGTGCATAAACAACAAGCGATAATGCGACAAAGAATTAAAAAAAAATATAACACATTGCTATCAGAGTTTGTTGAACCTTAATAGAAATAGATTGAACAGATTAATTAAATTAAACAATGAAATAGATAGCTGTCAATAATAAGTTATTGACAAAGTAATAGCTTAAAAAGATGTTGAAAACAAAAGTGAAAATTGTTCGATTAAAATGATTTAATTGTTGTTATTTTGTTTTTGCAAATAAAATTTTTGCTAATTTGAATCTGTAGGTATAACATTCAACAAGCCTCGAAGGCTAAACTCGTATCGTACTAGGATTGTATCCAATGCAAGACAGCGGCGATCCACACACTCTCAGAGTTGCTACGGCTGCACCGGTGTCCGCTGCAAGTACCAAGAGATGACCCTCCGATGATCCCGCCGCTAACGCCACGCCAAACGGATGAAAGGCTATGCATATACACTCGAAACCCACCTAAAACCCATAACATGAAATATGTGCTTATATCTATGTACGTATAATCGATATCTAAAAATCTATCTCTCTCCCTTTCTTTTTTCCGCAATTGAAAATAAATGAGTGGCAATAACAGAATAGTTTCTTCAGCAACTCAAAGAGACGTCTGAGAAGAGGATGTGTCAGAAAATCAGAACGGAATTTCGCACCAAACAGATAGAGAAATTTAATTATTTATTTTATTCCCAGATCCCTCGCGGTTTTTAGTATCCGTAGAAATACCATTTTTAAGTCGTATAAAATGCGTAGTAATCTAGTATTTTCATAATATATGTGTGCAAATTTTTTACTGATTCTGTACCAAGCATATTCTGTATTTACCAAGTTCTTAAATCAGTAAAATACCAAAGTAAAATACCTTTTACCATTGTACATTTTATAAGTTAAGTGCTGCATTAATACAGTTTATTGAATGTAGTTACTGTAATATAATGGTTCTAGAGCCGTATAAAACACTTAATTATAAAAGTTCTTATATGTATTTTAAGTTTTACTGTTCGTGTACTCGTCGTATACTCATTTTTAACCACAATAGACTAGTGTAAACACTGCATAATACGGATTTAAAAGCTAAAAAATACCTTTTTTATACTGAATTTTTACAAAATATATTCTGGTATATATACTGTGAAAGACTAGAGTAAAGAATAAAAAAAATACTGTATTTATATTTAACTTTTACCGTTATTGTTAATGTAAATACCGTATAATCCTAGTAAAAAATTGCACAAATATACGATCATTGTACGATACAAATACTGTTGTAATACCGTAATATATTATTCACTCGAATTATACGTCACATATACGTAAACTAAAACCGCGAGGGTTGACTTTACTGTCATTTGCTGGTGTAAATACTATTTAATCCTGGTAAAAAGTTTGCACAAATGTACATTTATTTTACGATACAAATACTGTTATATACGTTAAATATACGTAAACTCAAATCCGCGAGGGATAGGAAACTTTTGTAATAAATGCACAATTGTTGCATCTTTCCATTTGCACCGCACTTCACAAATTGTGATAAGATGATTCTACAAAACGCATATCTTTTGCTGAAATAGAATTTTACAATTATAAGTTTTAAATATTGACAAAATAATGACGCAAAGTTATGTAAAAAATAAAAAGTAAAAAGAATTTCTTACTATTAGTTGAATAATAATTGTACAATTATATGCTGCAACAATTTTTACAATAATTACAAAATTAATTTCTGAATTGTATTCAGTAATAATTGTGCTAAGATGATCTCACTAATGTTACAATTATACAGGAATTTATTTTAGGCATCAATTTTTTATAGATTGCTACATATTGCAATAATTAAATTTAGAATTATTGATTTTAAAATTTAGTTGTAGAATTATTACGCAATATATTTTACATTATATTTTAAAATTAAAATGAGGTCAAAACTTTTCTGCATGAGTTCTCCATGAGTTCTGGGTTCTTACCAACTTTTTATCTATTATAAAAAAAATTTGATTATTATATTTCTTAAATACAAAATGTCATAGCGGCTCTTGAAATTATTCCGTTTCCGTAGCAAATGTTCTTATATTCCGACTTTTTAAAAAGTTTCATATTCTCATTAAATAAGAGATTTCCTATCAGATTTTGGTGTAAGTGTGAGAGTAGTGAATGATGGCGTGGGTGCGACTGTGACAATAGAACACATGTATAGATGCGTTTTATATGCGGTTTATGTAAATTATATAATAGATAGCTTTTTGCAGTACTACTCACAAGTCTCATTCAAGTCCCACTGACAATGAAATTAATATTTTGACGAAATTTACCTGAGTAGTCCACAATAGCTTGTGTCTCCGCCAGAGAGCGATATTCTTGTCGTGTCCCGCAGTGGCAAAGACTTCGTCATCAGGATGAACCGCCAGACCCCACAGTTGTCTGCCATGGCCGAATACAACTTGGTTGAACCTTCTTTGCAGAGAACCTTCGAGAATGTTGTTCCGCGTTGTACCCACATAAATATTTCCGTCATTCCGTCCGGGACGTTGAGGATATATACTGCGGACTCCGCCTACCGATTCTGGCAGCTACAACATAAAGTCATAAGATTAATTCCCTTCGAGTGAGGCTTACTCGTCAAATGAGCATCGGATGATCGGTTTTGATCGAAATTATCGATCAAATTTAAGTAATTGACTTTAAGCGGAAACAAGTTCATTAATCGAAATTAGAATTGGAATATTATTTTTATTTATATAAACTACCATCTTACTTTCTCTTACGATAACCAATTTTTTACATTTTTCTCATTTCCATTTCGTTATCTGTACATATATAATAAAATAATAATTGCGCACACAATCTAAAAAGGAAAGAATTAAAAGCAAAGAGTTAAAATTGTCCGATCCTAATACAGCCCCACAAAAAAAGGTGAACTGTGCGGCGGACCAGACCAGTGTATCCTTATGTATTTTGACCCGCTGAATCCGAATCCGTTTTGTGGGGCTGTGTAATCAGTCAGCATAGACAGTCAAAGGGCGAAGATCCCCGGGAAAAAATTTTTCATATATGAACATGTAGAAATATACATATGCATACAACTATATATAAATTCATATAATTATATACGAAATATGTCTATATATGTTTATACTAACTTCCTACCTTTGTAAAATTTCTATTTAATATAAGAAAAATAATAGTTATAATGAAAAAACAAAAATATAATTAAAAGAATAATTTTTACAATGTTTTTTTTCGCAAAAAATTCTGATTTGAAATTTGAAAATATGAGGAAAGATTACCCGTATACATCTAATTATATACATTTATGATTGAAAGTATATATAAGTATGTATATGATTATACATAGTCAATTTTTCCTCATTTTGTCAAACTTAACTTTTTGTAAAGAAAAACAGCATGAAAATTATTCTTTTAACTATTTTTTACGTTTTCGTACTATTACTATTATTTTTGTTATATTAAATAGAAATTTTACAAAAGAAAGAATCTAGTATGAACATATATGGACATATTTTGTAGATAATTATATATATTTATATATCTTTATATATGTTTATACATATTTATACAAATTTATATATTTTTTTATATGAAAAATTTTTTCCCGGGTCGAACCGACGAAAGTTAAGATTTATCTTTATTTAAAAATGTTCAACCTTTGTGTCGGTGATGCGTTTGTAATTCTGCAATGAGTCCCAAGCGGCTATTTTCCTATCCTTCTCGCCGCCAGAGAGAAGCGTGCCTTCTGATAACATGACGAGGGAGCTAATGCCTTTGTTGTGCGCTTCAAATTCCATTCGTACGAAATATGCCCCGTCCGCATCCACCGAGTATACCGTGATGAAACCATCGCTGTCTGCCGTGACGACGTCACCATCCTGTTCGAACTGAATGCTCGTCACGTGTGTACGGGACGGCTGAAAATGCGAATCGAATCTTCACTTTTAAAGTAAAAATTGCAATTATATATTACAGATTGCACAATAAAAATTTTACATACAATATGAAAATATTAAAAGCTACTAGCACGTAAGTCATACCCATCGATACTTACTGGCTTGATGATATCAGTTCGCTCGAAGAAACCATCTTTTCGCCGATTCCAGAATGTCAAATGACCGCGCCCATGTGTTATTAAGAGATTATCATCCAGTGGATGAAATGCCGCACCCGTCAGATCTTCTTGCATAGTCTAAATAAATTGTAAATATGTAAAGAAAATATGACGTAAGAGAGGGAGACGCTATTCATGGTACAACGATGTGCATGCATAAGAAAAATACTAGTAATGTAATATTCAAAATCTACGGCTTTATTTTTTTCTTCTTGAAAAAGAAAATTAATACACTAATAAAACATTAATAAATATTGACAAAAATATCACAAGTATCATCATTATCATCATCAGTATTATTATTATTATTATTATTATTATTAGGACAAATAATCTTTTGTGAGAGGCTATAATTAATTAATACTGCGCACGAGATAAAGGAAATAGAGAAACTTACAGCCACTTTGCCTAACAAGTGACCCCACTGCCATTGCCATACTGAAAGTATAGCTTCCCTTCCAGAATCCACGGCAAGTACGTAACTACCACCATTCTACAGAAGAATATCAAGTAACTAGGAATTCACACAATATTTGTCAATTTATTATTACTTGTCAATCGTCGAGTGTACTTGAAAGGTTTCACAATATATTATATCTTCAACTTGTCCTTTACTTTTTAACAAACGTAAAAAATAAATTCTTTCGTTCAAATTATCTTTGGCTAAGTTCAACACATTTACCAATTGTGAAAATGCTAATGCTGAGACACCCATTTGAAATTCGGTCATGCCGAATACGTATAGGGTGAGAAGAGTCTCCGTTGACCATATACGAACATGCGGCTGTGCTTTCCTATGCCTACCCGCCTTTTGACCGGATGCGACGAGTTCCCTGCTGGGATGAACCTGAAATGGAGGAATTTTGTCTCTGACGGTGCTCAAGTTACATTACACTGATTGCCTTTGGCCTTAACGGATAATGTGAATAATGGTGAATAATAATTACACAGCCCCACAAAAAAAAGTGGTCTGTCCGACGGACCGGACCAGTACATCCTTAAGTATTTTGACCCGCTGAATCCGAATCCGAAGTCAGAATTGTCAGAGAGGCTTTTTTTTCACCCCTACAACCTAACTTTTTTTAAAGGTTAGTTGGATTGTAGGGGTGAAGAAAAGCCTCTCTGACAATTCTGACTTCGGATTCGGATTCAGCGGGTCAAAATACATAAGGATATACTGGTCCGGTCCGTCGGACAGACCACTTTTTTTTGTGGGGCTGTGTTATAAGAGAAACACCCAATTAGGCTTATGGAAAACCAAGTGTCTTGACATATACATGACACTTGTGTAGCTTAATACGCATTTTTTACTTACCTCCATGCACATAATGTCCTCCGTGTGTCCAATATAATGTCGTTGCGCATTTTCTTCTCGATCGAAAAGTATCGCCACAGCCGCGACGTAATACAATAATTCGCCACTGGGTAAAACCCAAAGATTTTTCCGAGTATCGGTCCCTCGATAACCGTAGACCCATTCGAGTTGCAACTTCTTCTCGGGCGGCGAATTGTCGACTGGGGGCAAATGAGAAGGAGGATAGAACGATCTTCTGAGTCCTCTGATTGTCACCCTGGCCGGTTCCTCGCGTAACACTTCTACAACGCTGTAATCTACCAACGATATGACATGTTGTTAATCTTGGGATATATTATTTATAAGAAGAAAGAAATTCGAAAGATCGAATGATCGAATATCGTAAGAACGTCGCTGGGCAGATCTTGCAATATTTTCACTCTATCAAGCAAAAAAAAAACGTCAATGTTTATTATTTTATCGATACAGACATTGCTTCGACAACAATTAGTTTTTACTCAGTCAGTAATTTTCAAAGATTTATTTCGAGTTCAATATCGAGCTTTGTCTTATCGCGTGACAAATAATCTTTAATCTTTATACATATATAATTTCGAATCTTTAATAGTTGGTCTAGATCTAATCAGAAGTGGATCATTGACCGAAGATGTAAATAATTTTATTTTATTTAATAGACCGGCCAAAGAAGAGAGATGGATGTGAACAAAATAACGGTATGTATAATCTAATTGTTGTAGTTTGATTATACAGGACAAAAGAGTTTTATCAGCTTGAATACAAAAACTAGTGATAGATAAGATTATTAAAATTAATCAGAACTTATCGCTGGTTATTTTTACCGTTTACTCGAACAACTTCGGCGTCAGGAGCATACAAGGCTCGCGGTCTGCTCTTGCTGCGAGCTCTTCTCTGGCGGCTAACTTCTTCCACAACGGTGGATGGTCCTCGTGACCTCGATCTTCGTACCGGGGATGTTGCGACGCCACCGGCCATAACGAGAGCCGATCCGGTACCCAAATAAAATGTATCCACGTCCGCGAACTCATTTCTCAGTTGCGAGAAACTTCTCACCTAGCGGCATATTGTATACACGTAACAAAACAGTTCCGTTTGTTCGATATTTCTTACAATATTTATTATCATAAACTATGATTTCTGAATACTCGAAATATTGGGTTCTTTTTTCTCGTCATATCTAATATACATTCGTTCCGCGTAGAACAACGCATCTTAAAAGTTTTATTTTTATCAACTTTTACGACTGCTTATACTCTCATAAAATAAATGTCTTTTGATGCAAATTGCAAATATTATATACCGCATTTTAAACTGAATTTTACAAATTGAGTATATTTTAATTTTTGCAAGACATTCATATTTATATGAATATGAATAAATATAAGTTCTTGCAATTAAATATTTTAATTACAAGTACGTCACAATTGTTATACTGGATTAAAAAAATGTTAACAATCTTTTCATTTGCCATTTTTTCTTCCACTGTCAAAATAATTTTACAAGAAAGAGAGAGGGGTCGATGACGTGCCATTTGGCGAAGAAAATTGGCCCATTTGAAATTCATGTACGATCGTGACCTGAAAAGATGAATCTCTGACCTTTTTACACACACACACACACACACACACACACACACACACACACACACGTGCGCGGGCGCACGTGGGGGCACGTTCGTCCCACTTACATCACGACCACCTCCTGTGAGAGATGTATAACCGAGTAATTTATTACAATGTCAAAAATTCAAGCCGGCACCACGGCCTTCGATGTTACGTTTTTTCTTTTTCAACTCTATTCATCGTACATTCTTGGATTATTACATACATTATATACATACATTTCAATATTAATAGTGTAATAAGCACGCGTAAGAATAGCGTGTACAGCTTCTAGAGCGTGAGAACATTGGCGACGTGGAGCCATTTTTGAGACAAATAAAACTTTACAACCATTACACACTATGTATTCTTGCTTAAATCTCTTACGCAAGTAAAAAACACGGATTAAATATTTGGATGTGCAGATGAAAAACAATTCGGATGAGTTTACTGAATAGATAGGTCTTGTACTCAAAGTGTTACGGAGACAGAATTATTGTTATCTTCTTTAATGAAATTTATCCTTTAAACAATTTTTATAATACGATCTAAAAAATCCAATTTTA
The DNA here is from genome assembly GCA_928718305.1 of Tetramorium bicarinatum. NCBI lineage: Eukaryota > Metazoa > Arthropoda > Insecta > Hymenoptera > Formicidae > Tetramorium > Tetramorium bicarinatum. Next base: position 9,605,097 of record OV788322.1, on the reverse strand, counting down.
AAAACCATATACATACATGTATATTATTCACACGAGAATTTTCAAGTTTTTTTCACAAATTTACAATAGCTTAAAAAATTGCAAAAATTAGAGAATACTTTTTTGTAAAAGAATCTCCCTCGAGGCACTTTAATGCAATAATACAATTATCTTCAGAAGACTCTTATCTTACAATTTCTTTCAAAGTTGGAAGGAAATATGTAAAAATACACCAAATATAGTATAACATAATACTTCCTTCCATGTAATATTCCAATCCTATTGGAAACATGTATGTATATAAAATGAGGATTCTCAAAGGAATAATAACAAAAACGTTTTTCGAAAGCGATAGGCTTATGGGACGTAGAGGTACAAACAAGAACCTCATTTCGTAAAATCTCGAACGAGGGCCGACCCCGTTATCGTCACGCTTCGAGTTTTACCTCCCGTCCTACCTCTGTGGCGCAGCATGCATATTTATGGATTAAGTCGATTTTACAAGTACAATGCTGATACCTTAGATTTACATACATCTTTTTTTCTTTTTTACACTTTCAAAGCACGCACTCTTCCCCGGATTTTTCCAGAAATATATCGATTGTAAAACGGCATTAGCGTTGTAAACATAAGTATGTGATTTGCATATTTTATTTAATATATAAAAAGTCTAGTTGATTAAAAATTAAAATAAATTCCAATTTGATTCTATGGCGCGCAAAAAGAATAAAGAATGAATTTCACATTTGATCGAAAAATAATTTCGTCAACTGACTTAAGCTTTCAGTACTTTTTAGTTCTTCAACTTTAATTCACATACATGTATACATATATGTATATTTAAATGACAACCAACCTCTTGTCCTGAAACAGTGAACATCCTTTTAGCTCCATTCATTTTCAATACTTGTCCAAGATCTTCTAAAACTTCCTCAAAGGGTTGCGATGTACGAAGATTCAATAGAACTCGGCACTGACGAAAAAAATAAGATTATTTTAGATTAAACTAGATTAGATTTGTATATCCTTGATTATGTTGACAGACGTAACATATAACAAAGAAATGTTAATTATTCAGAGAGAGAGAGAGAGAGAGAGAGAGAGAGAGAATGCGTAGATTAATAGATACAGATTTTGGATGTAATAAAGTAACAATTTTTTATTCTTCTACCTGAACAGTATGGTCATGGTTGTTAACGATACGAATGACACGGCCTGAAGAAGGCTTTCCGCCACCGGGGGGTGGCGCTTCTTCAGTGATGGAGGCTTTCCGGCTAAGACTTGGTACCGCTGGCGGTCTACTTTGCCACCCTCCAGCCCCACTTCCAGTCCCGGTGGTACCGCTCCTACTACCTCCACCGCCTGCTGGGCTAGTGTACCAGGTATTGTTCTTCTTCCCATAGCTGGCCGGCTATCGAAGATTTAAAATTATTAATGTCATTAGTTTATTCCCTCGTTTTATTCATTTTACCTATACAATGTTAGAGATACCTGCGATACCTACTAAAATTATTATTCAAAGCTTCCAAACATACTTCAATATTCTTAAAATATCTCAACAATACATTATAGTGTGTACTGTTGTTGTTGGTTGTTGTTGTTGTTGTTATTATTCACTCTGTCACTATTATTATCTTTTTTAAGATATTTTATATTATATAATATTGTTAAATAACAAAATTAGACAAAATTAATTCTCTTGTTGTACTACTCATTGTATCGTCAATTTTAAAAATTAGATCCTTAAAAAGAGATGCAAGAGAAAAATATAAAAAATATAATAATATTTATTAGTCGTTTCTTCTTTCTCGCATTAAATTCTTTTTATATACTATTTATTATATACTATTTCTTCACCTCATCTGAACGTTATATACATTTATATAAGTATATGTTAGATTAAAATCTCCTGAATTTCTTTTCAAAATATGTATTTGAGAAATGTAGTATAAATATTGAAAACCTGCATCATGTCGGCCGGCAGCGATATCACTTCAAACGAATCGCTCATCAACACGACGAAACTATCTGTCCAGCAGGTCAAGTCTTGACTGTAATATTCGATCTCCGAGTCGCTGCAGGAGTCCTCTATTTCTTGCCTAGCGAAAAAATCCGGCTCCGAATTCTCGTCCGATCGGGACGAAGACAAACTTGCAGACTCAATTGTGAATCTCAATTGATGTCTTACAATCTTTGAAGATTCACTTCACTTTTATTACATTCAATATGCGTCGAATGCACGATACACGAACTCGTACGATTGGAAAAACTAGCTATTCACAGTTTATTTTTGTGGTTCTAGAAGACCTGTCTTTAAATGAATCTATTTTAACATTGATCCTTAACGATTCTCCATCGAAACGTCGAAAGGAAATAAAATCCTATCACTACAATTAGAATGCTGAAAAGAATGTTACTATTGTAAATAAAGAGACACTGAACAAGTACGTTGTCATAAAATGTTTTGTAAAAAGACGAAAGATCGAAGACGAGAGATTTTGCTTCGATTACAATCGCGATCTTAGATGATTAAAAAAAAAAAAAAAAAAACTTACATCATTTCACTATTTACGTTACACTCTCTTGATAAATTTTTAATCATAATACAATTTTAATCTCAATTCTTAGCGATCTTTCATAATTATGACAAAGACAAGCAATAGGATTTCCTTTGAAATCGAGACTCGAGAAAGAAATTGGAAGAAATTGAAGAAGAAGCCGCAAAATGATGAGAGAGACTTTTTATTACAATCTCTCAATATCGGGGAGATGTTCACATTGATTTCGACCAGATTCAGATTCACAGGATCAAGAGAGAAAGAAGAAAAGTTACGACGAGATTTGGCGTGAGTGTTACAATTATCTTTTCGTTCAATCTTGAATTGCGTGACACAATTGCTATCTTCTCTTTCGAGTACGGACGGAACAGACTGATACAACCGCGACTGTGTTCAATGGACGACTACTGAGGTAAGTAGGAGGCGGAATAGTTGTATTGAAGAACTGGGGTGCTGCAACATCCCCTACCACACCTCTCTTACCTTACCATACCTTACGAAGGGTTACTGCGGCTCAAGGACGACACCGACCCCCAACCCTTCACCTCGTCTCTCCCATCCCTTGCACTCCTTCCCCTCCCGTCTTAACCCTCCGTGTGGCAATACTAATTCAAACTGCTGATATACATATATTAGAAGTTAAGGGAATTGCAACTATATCCTTTTCACATTTATTCATAATTTTTAATCAACATATCGAACGTGCCTTGCTGCGCCATTGGACGACATTATGCGATTCTTCTATTTGATTGTAATTGATGTGCAAATTGTGTAATATTCTTCAATCACTGAATGTCCCATTTTTGCCAAGATTTCTTTACCTAGCTAGATCTTCGCAGATCTTCTTCTCGATCACGTGGACCATTTTACTCCTTCTCTTGAATTTCTACTACGAAAAATGAGTCGAAAAATGACGTACGAAAGATTATTAAGGATTTTATCTCAAACATTTGCACGTGCGCACACATACAATTTTTATAAACTAAAGCTATCAAAATCTGATATTTTATATATAAGGATTCAATATATCGGATGCAGGCTACTAGTAATCAGATGTGCTTCGATCAATCTTACAATGCTCAATGGGCATTCTTTGATTTTGATCCTTATTAGTTCGGATGATAGCTACAGGTACTTAGAAGCTTGTTTCGATAAAAGGCGATAAAAGTATCCGCGGAAATTAAGAACGCCCACGCCTTCTTGATAAATCTCTCACGGAAAAAAACCCGATTTCCCAGGAAATTCAACCCATATATTAAAGCACTTAACTTGATTAGCTACGTAAGACTAATACTAAAAATGGATCTTCAAGAGAAGAAAACAGAGCTAACGAGGCTAATAGTCCAATAAGCTGAGTTATGACTTCAAAACACGCGTACTATCCCGCTAACGAAAGATCAGTCATTTATATACTGTACCTTTTACATTGTCATTCTTTTATAATAAATTATGCAGGTAAAGTACATATTTTTCTCCAATGTTTGTCTCAAGTATTTTTTTTATATACTAGAACAAAAAACATTGAGCGCGCTACGCGCACGCTATTTATTGTTTTAGTATAGAATATTTATTTTAAAGAGAAGACATTAAATGAAATCAAGTTTATTGCCAATTTTCCACTGATTGGTTTCTCTTACTTATCTCGCCTTATGTTAACATTATGATATGTAGAATGTCCTCAAACATTGTATGCAACTATACTCATGAAAAGATAAAACGTTAGTGCGGCAATGTAAACATGCAGTGGCACATTGTTCTTCTTTTTATTGTTCGTTTCTCAAAATATTAAATATAGTATTAATAAAATCTGAAACTAATTACAAAAGGATTTCAACAATTTAGAAATTTTTAACATAAAAAGACTAAACTAAATTCTACTTTTTTAAAAATATTCTTCAACTTGTTCATTAAAAAAAACTGATTTTAGGCGAAAGCAAAGAGCGACTCCTAACGGCGTGAACAAAACTTATTCTCTGCTCTAATCTCCTTTCATTTTCTCTTTCATTTTTCTTTTCATTCTCTCTCTCTCTCTCTCTCTCTCTCTCTCTCTCTCTCTCTCATTCATATTTTTTACACTTTTTCTCGTTTTGATTCTTACTTCCTTTCTTTTTATTTCTTTTCATTTCTCCTTCTTCTTTCTATTTCTCTATCGTTCTTTCTATGCTTCTCTCCCTCTCTTTTACTCTCATTTCTTTATTTCTTGGCATTTCCGGTATATTCTCTCATTCTTTTTCTCAATCTTGCTGTTACTCTTCCTTCATTCTTTTACTTTCAATCCCTTTCTTTTCTTTGAAAACTAAAAAAAGTAATTGAAAAAAATTAGAGAAAATGCAAAAGTATGAGAGACACAAGTGAAAGAATCACAGAGAAAGAAAGCAAAATTTATGTCCCAATATTATACAATAAAATTAAGAATATTCTTTTTTACTTTTTATGAATTCCTTTATAAATTATTCTTCCATGTTGCACCAATTAATTTTTATTATATCAATCCATTGCTTCTGATTTTCACTTTCTCTCTCTCTCTCTCTCTCTCTCTCTCTCTCTCTCTTATTTCTTGGCATTTCTGTATTTTCTCTCATTATTCTTCTCAACATTACTCTCACTCTTCCTTCATTCTCTTATTCTCAATCGGTACATTTCATAAAAATCTTTTCATTTCTCTTCGATTCCCAAACCCCAAACTAAAAATAGAATATAACACAAAGTATTTCAGAAAATATTAAGAGTAATTATTTTTAAGAGTAATTTATAAAACTTATCTGACAAAATCTTAAAGATGTATAAGATATATATTATATTGCCACGATCAGCCATCAACCATTTAATTCGAGACATCAATATGTTCCAATGTATATGTTCCAATAATAAATTTTAACCACGCAATGATAACCTCCTCTATATGAATTCTTCGCTAATTCAGCAATGACAGTCGCTTACGAAGTTAGCGCAGAAAGAGAACCAATCAGCATCACGGAAAAGAGAGAGACAATAAGAGTGGATCACCGACTAATTTATAAGTTAAAAATTAAATGACTCTCCTATATCTTTTATTTAAAAGTTTCAAGATTTTTATGAGCTTTTCTTATATACATAAAAAATTCAAGATTATTATTAAAAAAATTCATAAACTTTCGGTTGAGTATAATGACAGAGCAAAGATATATGAAACTTTAATACTTTAATATTCATATTATAATTATCTTGATAAAAACTTTGTAAAATGTCATTAATTTTATTTTAGAGAGGACTTGATTTAAAAGAATAAACATATTTTGCATTAATCTATAATAAATTAGTATAAGTTATTATAAGTAATTTTCGCAAAGAAGATAATTGCCAGGCAGCGTATTATATGTAAAATTTATATCCTAAATACATATATAAAAAGATTATATGTATATCTATAGTAATTGGAAGGTGTATTCATATAGAATGAAGGTCAGTCCACCATTTCATTCTCTCGTAAACCAACCCTTCCGTTAGATCGATCTACATTGATATAATGCTTTAACTCCAGGTCATTAGTATTTCATCCCCATCCGTCTCTCTCTCTCCCTCTTTCTCTCTCTCTCTCTCTCTCTCTCAATTTGCATTAGAGAAATTTTATAATTAATAATTCTATTATTTCGTTTATTGAGACTTTTTATTAAGTTAACAAGAGAGAAATGTATCTCTGTAATTCTTTGACTAATTTTGATTTTACATGTACACGCATACATACGTATACGCACATATATACACAACAAACATAAAAGCATACACATAATTTTCTATATACACATATTACACATTACACTGTATAGCATATTCTTTCTAAATAAGATATCGCATTAATTTTATCACAATTAAAGTATTTCCATCATATACTCGTACATGTATACAATGCGTGCGAAATTATAATATAATTACGACTATCGCGTGCAATGTCATCTGAGTTGATTATAATTCCAAAAAAAGATTTGAAAAAAATTGCCTAGTTGTGATAAGCCGCGACAATAAATCTTTTTGATAAGCTTCTCAATGCCAAACTCAACTCAATACTCAAGAATTTCTTGACAGATTGAGGATAAAATCTCAAATTTAGAAAATTATGGAAAGGTAATAATGAAGACACAATGAGAGAGATACTTGTATGACATTTTTTAGTAAATTGAATATAATCGAAGAGAGAGAAAATGAAAAATTTCTCGTGGAAAAACAAGAGACATATTTATTAGACATATGTATTAGATGAGAGATAAATAAAAAGGTAAGAGATAGTATCTTTGTTTATTATATTTATTATACTTGCTACAAAATTCTCTAAGAAATTAATTTGAAAGAAAAAAAATGCTCCGAAGGAATTGGTCAAGGCAGTTTGAAAAAGTATCAACTTCTTCAAGAAAACAATACAATACAATTAGCTGACAATCTACTTTAAATGATATTGATAAATCTCTCTACGATTGTAGAGGGAAACCTATATCGCGATATATTTCGCCAAACAATTTTTCTTCTACCTCTCCTTTCGCTCGCTCGTACCTAACTTAACGTGAGGTAAGTATCCTTGCGATATGAAAATGAAGAACGTATTCATATATGTTGCGTGACGATAGCAAGGTCTCGTGATTCAAAATATGCTGTAGCGATTACGGAAAAATAATTCGCTGGAGAAAATAATAGCTAGAGTAAGAAGCACTCGACAGCTATCGCTCGATAGAGCAGCGATTACGGAGAAGGATAAGAAGTCTAGAAAGTATATCTAATGAATGTTAATGAAAACACTTGTGTATATATATTGCGCATTTCTCGCGTTTCTTTGATTCCCGCGTTATTCTGGTGACATGAACTACACCAAACAGTGCAATCGATCATGGAGATATCAATGCTGGGCTTGCCGTTGATTCGCGCATGAGTAAACAGTAACAGTCGTTCGAAAGTGTGTGTCTGCGCGCGCACGTGCTCGTCGAGAGAGGTAAATTTCTAAGGAAATTTTAACGCACAGAAATAATGTTATCGAAAAAACAAGAAAAGCGAAAAGATGAGAGAGAGGGAGGGAAAGAGAGAAAGAGAGAGAAAGAGAGAGAGAGAGAGAGAGAGAGAGAAAGAAGAACTGGCAAAATAAAATTTTTCTGAAGCAAAGATCTGAAGCAACTTGAACATTACTTGAAATCTTGAAAAGCAGCGTTCTCGAAGGTAAGCAAAGAGAACTTGGTATTTATTGATCCCAAGAGGCCGGTTGACCAACGGTCAATGAGATACGGTCTCTCCCCCATTCTCCAGCCACCCTCTAACGGCCTTCTTAACGGAAGTAGGAATTGCCCTCCCTCTCTTACTACTCACTACCGTGATTCATACGTTCTCGGTTGTTCTGATCTGAAGAAAATCGAGTTGGTTGCTATTATTAAAAAAAAACCCATCAAAGAATTCAAGGAAAATTCATAGAGTTTGGGATTATTGTTCTGTCATCTTAATCACTTCTATTTCATTAATATAGTTTTCTATATAATTATTAACAAAATATCGATAGCAATTTTGTGAAGCGTAATCTATGTGAATATAAATGATTGTACTTGAAAAAAAATTGCCGTATTCCTATTATTATATTATTTATGCAGTTACAGCGATTGTATGTACACATATACTTTACGTTCCAAGGATTGTGCACATGGCACACACGACTGGCAATAGTGACTTCTTGCTAGGTAGGATGTAATTAGGTCACCAATAGCGTGGCAAGCAATGTAAGGAACAAACACGCAATTTACGCTAGGAAAAGAGAACGAAGGTGAACGAACATATAATAAAAATTTAGATTAAATTAATTAAAGGCACGAATCTCTGTCGCGATAACACAAGTGTAAGGACGTGTACAATATGTCAGGTTGTCAGAGAAATGATAGTAATGGGAATGCAAAACAGGCCGATGTACTCTATAATATTGTATTTTGCGCAACGTAGGAAGCCACTGAAGGAATGGAACCTCACGACTTTTGTATATCGTGGCATCATTCAGTATTTCATACGTCGTAAATAAAATTTCATTCGATTTAACATAAATCGGTCTTTCTTTTACAAAAATATCAAGCTGTAGATAAATGTTTGATTATTGTGGCACATTTGAAGCAGTTTACAGATAAATAAAAGCTTCAGTCTCAAGTAAACTTTTGCAAAACTTGTAAACCTTAAGACTTGATTACTGATATGTCTGACATAAAAAGTTTACGAGTACTTAAAACAGAAATAAAACGGAAAAGTTTCGGTTGAATTTATGATAATGAAAAAATTGACTTTGAATTGTGGTCTAAAAGGAAATGCGAATAATCTGTGTGGGATATTTTGTACGTGTCTGGAATATTCTACATATTATGTGACGAAAGAAGAAGAGAAAAACGTCACTAAAAGGATATTCTGGAAGAACTGTTCCATTTACTAAAGATATATTTTACAAATCGCGATAGTATCCAAACAACGAAAGTGGTTTTAAGATGAACTTGGAGAGAGAGAGAGAGAGAGAGAGAGAGAGAGAGAGAGAACGAAGAATAGAAAAGAATCTAGGGAGAGAAAAAGGAGAGAGAAGAAAAAGAAGGGAAAGCTCTAACGGGGAAAATAGCACACATGACCACTCTGCGCAAACTCATCCCCGTTCAATACCAACCGACACTTTAAAATCATATCCTTATGTCTCTCTATTTCCTTATTACACTTTGTCATTGTTTCAGAAATAAATCGTTCTTTTCTTTTTTCTCATATTCTTTCTCTCACTATAAACGCACCTGTCCAAATATTATAGCATAAGATTGAAACAACACATCCGAAGTATGTGCAAGACAATATACATATATCGCATTTAGATATTTACATATCTTAATTTAGAATTATAAATTAAGTAATTTATCAAATCTAAGTTTCTGGCATTTACATATACATATATATGTAAAAACTTAAATGCAAAATAACAGAATGAATATACAATATTAAATTAAACGTAAGAAAAAGTGTTTAATTAATTTCTAATCGAGAAATATTAAAAAATAGGAATGCACTTTCAATTTCAGAAGATTCTATCTGTGAGAAAATTATATTAGAGATGTCACACACTCTCTCTCTCTCTCTCTCTCTCTATATATATATATATATATATATATATATGTATAAAATAATTTTTATTAAATGTATGTTTTAAACAATTATTAATTTTATACATATAAATCATACGTGAAAATATTAAAAGGAGACTGCACGCATCGTTTCCTTAAAAATTATTTAAAAATTTATAAAATTAATATAAAAAATAATCTTCATCTCGAATAATTATCTTGAATAGTCAAATCGTCCTTTCTTTTACCTATTTTCTTCTTCTTTAACTAATTGTAAAGTGAGTTGTATATTTTAGAATACTGATCTGGCGAAAAGCTAATTGGAGCCAATTGGCATACAAAGCTCAATTGTTTAATGAAAGAATCATGCATAAGCTTCAGCCACTTTGGCGTATTAAAAAATAATCCTGCATATGGTTGGCGATCGAAGTAACTGGTTCGTAATTATATCAAAGTGCACTGTAATACATGAGTTAAATTGGTCACACCTTTGAAGTAACGGAAGGGTGTGATCCATAATGCCGAATGACGTAAGACAAAATAAAATTGCTTCTCATCCATTGTACCCATATAAATCTAACAAGCAATCAGATAATGAGAAATCTTTTTGATTGAGTTTTTATAAATTACAACATTACATAAATTATACGCACCTATAAATATATAAATAGTACTATAAAATCTTGAAGCAAGGCAGATTATATCAAATATTAAAATCTACATGTACATATACATGTATATACACACACACACACACACACACATGTATTCATATATACACGCACACAGATATATAGGTATGTATGATTTCTAAGAGGACGTAGAAGAGAGGAAAAGAAAAGAATGCTCCCCCTGTTCTCGCGCAAATATAATTTTGCGTTGCGTGCGGCCTGCTTTAAGAAGCTGATCTGGGCCAGATACACACAACATCGTCGTCATCGTCGTCGTCGCCCTCGTCGTCAGCAGTATTACACGAAATATTCTTATAGATCGTTGCTATATCGCACGTCTCTAAAAATTAGTTAAAAAATCTATATTCCAACACATCTATAGCGGCAAGTTAAATTCTACCGTAGTATTATTAGAGATTTTTACTTTTTTACTCTTTTTCGACGCTTATTTAAAAATATTAATTATAAGTAATTCTTCAATATACGAGTAGTAATAGCAGAGTTGTTAAAGTTACTTTATAAAAGTAACTCGTTACAGTTATAGTTATTTTCTCTAAAATGTAACTCGTTCAGTTCCTAGTTACAAATTCTGAAAAATAACTCGTTACAGTTACCGTTACTTAAAACGTAACGAATTGTTACTTTTCCGTAAATACTTTTTGTAAATGCTGAAATAAGATTAATAATGAGTTTTACGAGTAAGAAAAGAAGCAAAAGAGAGGTTTATTTGGAGTATAGAATTTGGACAAAATTGAGATATAGAATATTTTAACAAATAAAAAGTCAAATATTATCGAAATTGTTTATTAAGTTTCAAAAGAAGCTAGTGTTCCAGCATATCATCACTTAGATGTGCTCCTTGCGACTTTACCACTGTTCCTTCAACGCTAAATAAGCGTTCAACAGACGCACTATTTGGAAGTGCTGTATTATATTGTATACAAATTTTTTTTAAGTTTGGGATAATCATTTAATATTTCTACATTAGTATTATTTGATTGTTTAAGAATGCTCGTCATTGGTCACTGTGCTTACTGCTTTTAGCTTATGTATAGATAAGTTTAATAAACAGCTTTGCAATTACTAAAAAAAGTAACGATTAAAATAACGAACGAATCGTTACTGTTATTAAATAAATGTAACTATGTTACCGTTACAGTTACTGATTAAAAAAAGTGACGTTTTTCCGTTACAGTTACCGAAAAAAAGTAATTGTAACTCTAACTACGTTACAAGTAACTTGTTACTTAACAATCCTGAGTAATAGTAACAATATGTGATTATTAGTAATCGATTATTTGTATCATTAATCCATGTATGAGAACAGCCAAAAACTCGATATTTCGCAATTTTTTTTCAACCTTCATTAAATTTCCTTTGCATGTACTAGAGAAAAGAAATAAGGCATAGATCAAACTCTGTATTTTATTAACCGTATTTTATTAACATTTCTTCTATATAATTTTATTATTATGGTATTATCCTTATTCTCATTAGTTTTTAATTCATTCATTCATTTTATTAATTAATTAGTTTTTGCTGCGATTGTATTATTGTTTTTACATTTTTGCACGGAAGATTCTTACTGCAAAGAAGATGAATACTAAAGATTTTTAAAAGCTATAAACGTTTAACATATTTTTATATTTGTCATGAAAAATGTCATTTGTGCGTTGTGGATTCCGAAGGAAATAAAACGTCAGAACGTTCGCATTTGTGCGCGATGAAGTCGATCGTGCTTTGAAGAAGACGTGTTTACGACGTCAGTCAAGTTCACGAGTATCGAGGTTGTTACCAACTAGCGCTTTAATCGGACGTAATTAACACTTTCGCTATCTACGAAACGCGTTCCTGTACTTTCTTATCAAGATTATTCGATACGATCAAAAATATCGTATTCATTTCTATAATCATGCTATTTATAAAAAATGGAAATAATTTTTGAATAAACAATATGTTTCGGACATACCGTTCTAAACTAATTTTAGGTTCTACTAATTCAGTTTCACTTTTTAAAACACATATATAAATTATACCTACTATTTGAACGATAATTCTTTAATCTGTCCTTTCTGCAATAATCGAACCTCTGTGATGTATCGCACAAAGATCTCTTACCTTGAAAGTCTTGTAGCTGGACACTACGTAGGAGGCACCGTCCTCGAGTTCATCCAGATGAATCTTTCGATCACCGTCCATTGAGAAGATGTGACGCGCCCCTCTCGGCAAATCCATTCGAACAGACAATCTATCCAGTAGGGCCTCCAAAGTACCAATGTCACGGCCAGGTTTGAATCTGAAAATATTCAGAATATTTTCTAATGTATGCAATATATGTGTAGTAAGTTTTCAAAGTTTTTCTCTACCAGACATTCTTTTAAAATTCTTTTCGATCAATTTTGATTGAATTTTCTCTTGGAAAATTAGCTATAAAATTGGTTATATTATACAAAATGAAAAAGTAGTAACAACGAAGATTTTTATCAATGCTACCAAGCTGATATGTGTATGTATGTATACATATATACATATATATATATATATATACAGGGTGTCCCAGAATTGTGGAACACATTTTCTTGAGCAGATAGAGCGGACGAAACTGAGTCGAAAAGTCCTCTACCATTTTGCAATTTTCCCAATAGTTAACGAAATATTTATGATTAAAAATCACCGTACTAGCCCGGCCCTCCGCCGAATATAAGTTCGCGGCGAGATACGACCGCCCAGCGTTGCTAGACACTCGAGGAATTGTTTACTACACGCGGCAATGCCTACGAGCGGCGGTTTTGAGCTGCGTCCCCCTGTCCCCTTGTTTTTTGCCATTGTAGAAAACAACTCCTCCTTAGAAACAATGACGCTGGGCGGTCGTATCTCGCCGCGAACTTATATTCGGCGGAAGGCTGGGCTAGTACGGTGATTTTTAATCATAAATATTTCGTTAACTATTGGGAAAATTGCAAAATGGTAAAGGACTTTTTGACTCAGTTTCGTCCGCTCTATCTGCTCAAAAAAATGTGTTCCACAATTCTGGGACACCCTGTATATATACATATATATAAACAATATAAGTTTCAATCTTTATTATATTCACAATCAGATTTGTATTTAGATAATTTATAATCTAACAATTGAAATATGTTTAAACAAAACTTATTTAAATCTAAATATAATTTACTATAAATTAATGTTATTTTTTTTAGAATAGAATACAGTTTTTTCGTACTAATGCCCTATCGTACTGTCAACGATACTTTTACAATTAAATGTATTTTTATAAAAACCTTCGAATAAAATATTAATTAATATGTTAGACAACTAAATAAACATACTGTTTAAAAATGACATGTGTCGTCCATTTCTCTTTTTGTAAATATTCTTCAATTTTTTACATATTTTTCACCATTCTTTCGAAAAAGTTCTTTTGAAGAGGAAATCCGTTTCTCCCCTTTTTTCAAAATAATTTTTATTTAATTCTGATAAAGTGAGAGACAGAATTAATCACGTTTATGTATATACTATTGACTATGAACTTTAAACCACGTACCCTTGTAGAGATTCATTTGAAACGTTTAAAAATATTCTCACAAGGATCTATTGAATTTTACACGCGCATTATTTATACACAATATGTACATTAAGTTAATGTAATGTATGAATAACCTATATGTTATATGTATGTGTATATATACACGTACGTGTACGTATGTATGTATATACAGTATATGTATGAACATGTATGTATGTATAACGTGTATGTGAAAATACATGTGTAAGATTAATGTTTTATTTTATATTATATTAATATGTTATTAATGTTGTTGAAATCTCTATGTAAAATTCGACAATGTGATTATCTAAATAATTATTGAATGTAATTTTGAAACAAAAGAGAGATGTACAGGATAGCGGAAAAACAAGAAATTACCTGTCGTCGTTATGCTTTCTGTGTCAGATTAGGGGGAGAAATATGTTCTTATCTTAATTATGTGTCCAAGAATGATTATATACATATATTGTATAATGAATAAAAACTGTCACGACATATAATAATAAATTCAGCGAGTATTTTTCTCGATTTACTCTTTCGCAGGCATCTCGATTAGACTATTGCGCATTGACAATAAGTAAAAGGAAAGCTTACCTAAACTCCACCCCTGGAAAGTAGGGATCGCCATTTTTGTAAAAGGTGACTCTTCTCGCTCGCCAGTAACCGAGGTTGTTATATCTCGTAGCGGCTTGTAGCTCGTGCCGGCTCTTGGGTCGGCTCGGCTGCTCCGACTGCTCCGGAGGCGGCATGCGGGGACTGGAGGGTCTGCTCTGCCTCCAGTAACCGGCCATGCCGCCTACACCCCCACCTTCACCACCGGCCAACACACCCCCAACCTCTTCTTGCGTCGTCATTCCACCCTCCACTGCGATCCTACCTTCCTCGTCCCCGTCCTCTTCCTCTTCTTCCTCGGCGTCTTCTTCCTCTTCTGCCTCTTCCTCGTCTTCATCGTCCTCCACCGGCATCGCCGATGCCGCGGTGGGCGTTGCGATGCTCGCGGCGACGCCACTTTTGGACGAATTCTCGACGTGAATCCGCGACGTTTCTTGCTCCTCGTTTCTCATCGCGCCTGAATAGAAAAGTTGGAGTTTTTTTCAAACTGACTACAGCCAAATTTCCATGATCATACCATAATCATCCTTAATCTTAAATTTTATCTATTATTAACTGTCTGTACTTTTGTAAATTAAATGTCTCTTTTATGTCCGTTTCTACCAATGCAGATTAACTTTAATATTGGGTTAACTTGTTTTTCATCTTTTTCTACTTCTTAGGACTAAAAAAAGATAGAAAGTGAGTTAAACCAAAATTAAAGTTAATCTGCATTGGTAAAAATGGACATTAATGACTCTTCCATTACTATACTTTTGCCACTTGGTCACGTTTGCGTAGAATTAAAATGTATTAATTGTAAGGTAATTTACAAGACGCTATTATTTTTTACATGTCAATGATGGTTTAAAAGTTTAGAGTAACAATGGAAATGACTGAGAAAAAAGTTGAAAGTAAGAAGACTATTTCATCCGAGTAAGTTACAAATGTCGAGTTCAATTGTATACTTATAGAGTCCGAGCGAATTAATGCAACTAAGGATCAATTTTCAGTCACGTACGTGATTGGAGATATATTTGAGATCAATTCGGATCTCTCTCTCTCTCTCTCTCTCTCTCTCTCTCTCTCTCTCTCTCTCTCTCTCTCTCTCTCTCTCTCTCTCTCTCTCTCTCTCTCTCTCTCTCTCTCACCTGCGTTCTCCACTATCGTCGCGGTAGTTGCAGCAGCTGTTTCGTCACCAATCTCGAGATTACCACCGTTATCGTCAATCTTGTTACCGTCAACTTGGTTATCGCCGCCAGCCTCGTTCTGCTGGTCCTGTTTGCTGGCACGCGAATCCGATTGATTTTCAGTCTCGATCATCCGCAAAGCGAAGCCTTTCGCGCGTCCTTACTCAGCCTGTGCTAATCTTGCGATTACAGAAAATGTTTTAAATCACTGATGGATAGAAAAAAGTTTGCTATTGGAGTTCAATGAATTTTACACAATCCAAACCTGGAGGGAGGGAGGGAGGGGGGGGTGGAGTCTGTAACGTGATAACAAGTTTATAATTATAATACAAAGTTAAAAATCTGTTAAAAGAATTAGAAGGGAATTGTTTAAGATCAAAAATTAAAATATAACAAAGGTGATGTGTTAAAATATGATAGAAAGTTTATCAGAGGAAAAACACTCAATTAATGGACGATTGGAACGGAATAAAGTGAAAAATAAATCTCACCGAATCTTATTACAATTACAATTCCAGTTACATACAACTCTGTATGATATTACATAATTAACGGAATTTATGATCATTAATGAATCTATAATGTTCTATAATTCTATAATGTGGAACAAAATTACAAATTTGATATTGAGTTAAGACTTGAATTTAAATTAAAAAAAGAGTATGTGAAGGAATATCTGTGTTATGTGCCTTTATACTCTCGATATGTATAAACATATACAATCATCAGTCGCGTGAATTTGTCTGAAAAATTAGACCGATCGTATGTACATACATACATATGTATGTATGTATGTATGTACATACATATATACCGTGAACGTGAGTAGAGCGTACGACGTTTTTTGACATTTCAAGGTTTCTTACAATTAGATTGATGAAACATGGCACGAATCATCACGTTTGAGAACACTGTAAGTACTAGCCAGTCGATCACGTGTTGCGTGATAACCGGGGATTCCCGATCGATCGGTCATTTTTATTTCGCAACTGCAGCTCCCACTGCAGGTCCATCGATCAGCGACGCGGACAATGTATGTATATTTTGTCAACTCTCGTACCCCGCTCCTTTACGCTCCTGTTTACGCTACTGTTACTCGAGTGACTAATTAGCGATATGCTACACTTGTATCTGCTTATTGTTAATTTTCGAATCTTGACGGTTTCTCTTTTACCTTTATGGTATTTTTGTACATACATACAAATGTACATATCACACTCTGCGCAAGTTTGTAGAAATGTGAAAAATTATTCATTTAACATTACATCTATTTAATTTAATGATTTTAAATGTCGCTTACATCGTCGAGTCGTTGAAAAGTCGAGTCGCCAATCGCGATAATAACTAACGCTTGTTAGCCCCTGCATGCATGAGACACGCTGTGGCTCTGCGTGACACACCTTGCATTCTCGAATGCAAAACAGCATCGGCTGCTTTCCACAATGATTTATATGCTCGTTTTTCATTTCGTTCAATTTCTGGATTATTTAGCGAGTATTTTGGCCATTTCAATTTTGACAAAGATAATAAATGGTGCCCAATACAAAAGCCTTTTCATACAAATATTATTTATTAATTCATCCTTACAGTCAGTTCAAACGAGAGTCGATAAATGGAAAAATTTTACCATGATTGCGTTGATATGCCGTATCCGTAAATTTAAGCATTTTTCATAAAAAAAGAAGAACAAGATACATTTTATAAAAATTATTCAGATTACGAATAATTTGTAGGTAGCGAACATGTTATATTTCTAATCTTAAATTATTATTATTATTATTTATTAATCTTTCAAACGTTACCATACACAAAAGAAAAAAAAAACGACACGTTCTCATCTTTCCAAGCAGAATTGATTGAATCTTTCAATTAAAAGGTTCATAGGAGCGTTTCGCAATACTCACGCTTTTTTGGCTGCGCTCGCGACATAGAAAATGATCCACGTAAAAATAATGCAGGTAATTGGTGAAATTTGAATTTGCATTATGATTTGAATAGAATTTCTCTATTTGATCGAACCTCTCTCGAGGGTAAGATTTATTTTTTTTTCATTAGACATTTTTTAATCTCATTTAAATTTATTTTGATTGAACTCGTGTTGGACTATTTAAATTTGAAATCTAGAAAAACAAAACTAATTAAAAAGCTGGGCACTCGATTATGAGGAAAATGAAGAAAAAAAAAACCAATTGAAGCCAACGATAAGCTTGATCATTTTTTTTAAAGAAATCACTTCTGAACTGTATGATGTAGTATATTTAATCGTTATATTAAACAATTTTGAATAAAAGGTAACGATTAAAGGAAATAAAGAAGGTAGAGAGTCACAACTGAAAGTATATAATTATTATTATAATAAGAGAAAAGTTTTAATTTAGACTTATCATTTCATGGGATATGATAAAGATTGTGTACCAACTTGATTGAACTGGATGGAGAGCGTGGAGAGAAAGTGAGAATCCAGGGAGAATCCAGGAAGCGAGAGCTGACAATGAGGAAAAACACTCAAGTTCACCAAAGTTCACTGACACTATGGCGCGATTGTCGCGAGGTGATCGGTGGCATGAAAAATCGGCATAATCACATGGCGACGACGTTCATGTAATACGCTGAAGTATGTACGCGGAAGTAGCGAACGAATCATCCAAGTTGATTCGCGGCGATTGCGGCTGCGGCTGCGGCTGTGGCGGCACAGTATACATATTCATGCGTCCTTCGACGATGGCGTCCTGACGTCGAGTGGCCGCGCTACTTCGGCCGGCCTCCGTCAACGTCCTCTCTCGCCGTCGTCGCTCTTTGTTCACTTACGCCGGGGCGGCGTCTCGACCCCGACGTCCCGGCATCCCGGCGTCGATGCCCCCCCCCCCCCGTGTCAGTAAACGCAGAACTTGTTGCATTGACAATAAACTCTCTCTCTCTCTCTCTCTCTCTCTCTCTTTCTCTCTCTTTCTCTCTCTTTCATCGGAAAAGGATGCAAAGAGCGCAAAGAGCGCATTATCGGCGCTACACCCATTATGGGCTTTTGACTTTCTTTTCAACTTTCCTTCGCTCTCCTAAATCCTAACGTTTCCCCGATATCGGACATGATACCGGAGCGACCAGACTCGTTTAGACTCTTTTAAATATGTGCGGTCTTTCACTCTGGCAAATTTTGTACGAAATTCGGCTGTATATATGTATGTATGTATGTATGTATGTATGTATCTTTTAAAAAAGTAAAAATGTGAAAAGTGAGCAGATTTACTAGGATATTTGTAATTTCATTAGTCAACATCTACTCAGTGAGAAATGGTTAGTTAAATCGATATCGATTCAATGTCTTTTGCGTCGATGTCGATTCGATATTTTTTCGATCATTATTTCTCACTAGGTAGTAAATTTGCTCACTTCTCACATTTTCACTCTTTTAAAAGATATATAAACGACCCCTAGCTGCTTGCCATTAATGCAGAAATTGTACAATGCCCTTTGATGTAAGATCTAAGATAGTTTTGCCTGTGTTGAAGCTATGATTATATCTTGTATTATATCTTGTATTAATAAGAGAGAAAGAGAGAGAGAGAGAGAGGGATGCGTACGAAATATCAAATAGCTGTTTCAATTCACTTGCTCGCGAAACATTCGAAACATTTTCAACTCACTGCTTTAGTAGAGGAACATTTCGTTTCCTCGCAAGTTGCTTAAAAACTATAAATTGATGAAAAAATAAAAATGTAACAATTAATGTTTGAAGAACTTACTTTCCTTTCCCTGAGACAAACGTCGAATTACATTGCATAAAGAGTTCTCAGCTCTTAATCGGATTTTAATAGAATAAAAATAAGTCTATTATAAGCTTTGAAGCATTTGTAGCGTCAAGTCGACCGCAACCTTAGAGAGATGTGTATTAAAAAGAATAAACATGGCGCGCCATTTGGCTAACGTAATAGTTTCAGTTTTCCAACACTTGGTAATGTAATATGTACATATATTTAAAGTTCTTATAGCTCTAATAGACAATATTCCTCGACATTTCGTGTCGTGACTCACGCAACGTGATTCTAGCAAGTTAAGTGACGTACCCCAGGTAGGGAAGGGCCAAGTTAGAAAACTGAATCATAGTTTATCGCATAATTATATCAACCGGCCGGCGCGCGGGCGGCGTCTCTATACTCTATACATATGTCGCAGAAAAGGTTTTTTCACCGCAATTATATGTATGTATACGTATACCTCGGCATAATCGACATACTTATCGGACTTGACTTCAAGGAGGTCAACAGGCTTCCGTGCTACCAATACCAATGCTACCATCTCATACAGCACAGAAAGTTCAAATAACGTTGCTGAGACGTTGCAATGTTGAATGTTAAGATATCAATATTTTTTCAATGTTAAATTTATGTTGATTTCTTACATTGATTTTTTTATGTTATTATGTTATTATTACCACATTGAAAGAACATTGAATAATAACTTATTATCTAGACAGCACATATCATTCAAATATTCTGTATTTATACTATGAATATACATATATATCATGTACATACATACATACATACATACATACGTAATTTACTGAGAAAATTTCTATAATATCTCGTATAGTATATTACTTCTTATATATCCTCAGAATACACTTGTAATATCTCTTATAATATATTTTGAATTACGCAGAAATTAGTCATTAATGGATAAATGTGTAGCAATGTGTGTAACCCTAATAGCCAAGTCTGCTAGAGGCAGAGTTTGCAAATTGTATGCTGCAAGTTATGCTATGATAATTTTTACAGTAGTGAAGCATTATCTGCCTATCAGATAATGCACTTAAAAATGAAACAGAAATGTAAGTCTGCAATATGATATGATGGCAGAAATGCGGCAAAAATTGGGCACGGCTTATCAGCATGAATAGAATAAATTTGAAGCATTAGGGCTCAGACACAATGCCAGGCAATAGGCAATAGGAACAAGAATAAGGAATCCAATTGGTCGAAAATTCTGTTTCGACCAATTGGATTCCTTATTCTTGTTCCTATTGCCTATTGCCTGGCATTGTGTCTGAGCCCTTATATGCTGGCACAATATATATCGTAACAGCAGATCATGCAGATTTCTGCTCCTCATCTGCTGTCGATAGTTAATATTGCAGACTTTGTTTAATATTATGGCCCTTAAGGGGATGCTGGATACCGACGGAGGAGTTAATTTCGCATTAACAAGAAATCATCGAATTGGCTTTACAGATTAAAAAATCCTTTTACAGGTGTAAAGTATGTACGAAAACAAATCCTGCTCTGCTCAATTAAAGATCGAAAAACGCATAAAATTATTAATTAACTGTCAGCTCATAGAAACATTTTCATTCATATAAAAGTTATATAAGATTAGGCACATAAATCGAGAGCACAGCAGGACTCGGACAGGAATAATAAACAGTATGGTAGCAATAAAAGTACGAACAAATCTCTAATAAGAGATTTTTTTGACCAACTCATTTTATTCATTATAGGTTAAATTTAAGGTAAAGAAGAGCGAATATTTTTAATTTTTTTTGTTCTTGATGTGAAGTCGATATTCGCGTGATTCATTTTTGCGCGCACTTTAATCCTGCAAAAGGATTTTGTATTCTGTAAAGACAAATTGATAATTTATAATGTTATAGCTTAGAATTCCGGCCTACATTATCGACCTCGTGCAAGTTTGTCCGTCAATTTACTACTCTTACCGCTATTGTAGACCACGCATCATGGTTTCGGCATAAATCAATAGTTTACGGCCTCTATAAATTAGAGTCCTAGATATCAGAGAGGCGCCAACTTGTTTCCACCTCCTGATTGGTCGGTTGCCATGACAGGCATGTAATCCCCTCTCCAGAAATATCTTGTCTTATTTAGGACTCTAGCCTTTAAATATTAATAATTATATTTATTATTTTTTGTCATGTTGCGACTATTAAGCTCTCTAGAACTCCAGCTACGACGAACTCTTTTTCTGTACACTTTTTATGGATGTATGTATATACACCACTAAAACTAAGTGTACTGCACTACACTTGCGACAAATGGCAAGGTGGGGGTAGAGTTGGCGCCTCTCTGATATCTAGGACTCTACTATAAATCCGGCTTTAGGGTGCTTTTACATGGAGTTCGAAATAACGGAACGGAAGAAGAACGGAAAGGCAAATGATGGGGATTAACCAATCAGAACAATTCCGTTCCGTTATTTTCAGCTCTATGTGAAAGCACCCTTACAGTCGCGAGATCGCGAACGAAAGAATTGTCTGAAAACGCGCGAAAGAACGTGGCTATAAATTCACTGTT
Organism: Tetramorium bicarinatum; assembly: GCA_928718305.1. Classification (NCBI taxonomy): domain Eukaryota; kingdom Metazoa; phylum Arthropoda; class Insecta; order Hymenoptera; family Formicidae; genus Tetramorium; species Tetramorium bicarinatum. The sequence goes on along the minus strand of OV788322.1, from coordinate 9,583,171 downwards.
ATAATCGCGCATTACTTCAAACAAAAATCCCGAAATTAAAAAGTGACTTAATCGTAAATGACCTCAACGAATACTACATTATTTTCAATTTATTGTTAAATCGAAAATATCCAATCCTTAAAAAAAAAATATCTATTTGTGTGAAACCTATACTATATAATTCCTGTTTTATCTTTCATAATTTTCATCAGAGAGCTATAAATTTTTGATAAATTAAAAAAAAATACTCGTTATCTTCAATATAATTGAAGAATGTAATTGACATTGTCGACATTCTGGCTGTATCGATCAAAGTGTGGAAAATGCAAATACTTATGCAGCACAAATTTCTCTAGACTTTTTATAAATTTAACATTCTAAAAATCAATTTCGATATATAATAGTCTCATTTATTGCTGATAACTTTGCTAACTTAATAGATGTGTCTTTGAACGCGGAATGGGCGACGTGATAATGACGATACAAAAAAAAAATATAATATCACCTCTGCCTCATTAAACAATATTTATTCTCATCTAACAATTTTCTTTATTTCTTTTTCTCTTTTTTGATGGTATAATTATCGTTTCTACATCTTGCTTCTTTTTTTGAACATAAATTTCATCAATCGTGACAATTTCTGTAGTTTCTTTTTTCTTTTTCTTTTTTTTCTTTAGCAATTCAGTTTTAATTTCCTCATTTTGCTCTTTTTCATCGGAATCAGCTTCCAACATATCATTATTTATTTCTACTTGGATTGCATTATCACGCTTTGATGCTTGCTTCCTTGATTTTTTTGCTTTCATCTCTTCCGATATCTTCTCTTGTATATCTTTCAATCCATTCAATGTTAATTTATGATTAAAATCGGATAAATTGCTGCAAACATCCATTTCTTCCACTTTTTTTTCGATTCCTTTTGCCTTTACCATGTCTTGACTCTCTATTTCGAGAACTATAATATCCGTTGATATCTTCTTTTGTTCATCCACAGTCGCTGAAATTTCTTCCTTCTTCTTCTTCTTCTCTTTTCCTTTTTCCTTATTTTCCTTCTTCTCCTCCTCCTCCTCCTTTTCCTGCTCTCCGTATTTCTTTCGCTTGTATGTTTCCGCTTCGTAATCCTTCGTGACATTCAAGTTAGTCTTAAGATTTCCATATTCGTTACCTCCTTTGTGTTTGCACTTTGGTAAAATTACGTCAAAGTTTCTCTCGAATATCGCTATGAAGAAACCATTGCAAAAATCATCCTCTGGCTTTGAATACAAACATGCATCCCCGCAATCGTATTTTTTCGAACTGAAGTTTGTCCAATTATTCTTGAGCAATTGTCTAACTGGTACCAGACGATAAGCGTCACCAATATCAGCGAGAACTTCGTCTACTACTTCCTCATTCTCCTCGGGATGTAAAGAGCAAGTACTGTAGATTACTCTCTTTGCATTTGGGAAATTAAACAGCGCATATCTAAGAAGATAAACTTGGAACGATTGTAGATTTTGCAAGCGTTTTGGCTCGGGTTTGACGTCCATATTGCTTTGTTCTGGTCTGTCGACAATGCCTTTAATAAAAATTGTAAAATTATATATCGTAAAATCATACAAAATACAAATTACGTCAGTATTTTACAATTTTAAACAAACAATTAGTTTAGTAGGTACGTACTGCAAATAGAAAATAATCCAAATCATAATGAATCATTTAAAAAAGAATTATCTTTCATTTTCCTACTCTGGCTTTTATATATATATATATATATATATATATGTATATATATATATATGCTACTCTTTAGTTATTTTAATTTAAATTTGATTTTATTTGTTAGAAGTATTTAATCTTATATAATTTTACCTGATCCAGAACAAGTCGGATCGACTAGAATATATTCCACATGTGAATATTGTTTTGGATCGAGAGTCAAAGCATCTTGATTAAGGGCTTCCACACAGAAAGAATGGGTCTTTTTTATACGATTGAATAAAGTTTCAAATCTCTGAGCGTCAATTTCCACAGCATACACTTTCCTACATAAAAACAATTTATACCAACATTTATTTCTAAACTTTAATTGTTTTTTATATTGAATTTATTAATAAAATATCAAATATTATGCATAAAAAGATTTAATGCACTTCTTGGTTTCCATTTTTCATGCATAATCTGACATTGATATCTGAGAGCGAATATTGTTGAAGAACAAACTGTATACCCGTCATTTTGCAGTTTTGCTGCCACATGAGTAGCTTTCATGCCAGGTGCAGCGCACATGTCCAACACTACAGAACCACTACCAGGATTCAACAAGTGCACCGGCAAGCAGCTAGCCTGAATGAAAGGAGATTTTAATGTAAACTTACTTAAATGCATCTTGTCAGTCATTGAGTAATCGATTAAATCTCGTTGATACCAATTTATGTATTACTATTTCACTAAAAAACTTGGTAAATTTTAAGTGAAAATAAACCAATAGTAAATAATAAGAAAACTTTGCCCACATACATTTAGAGCTAATTAGTTTTATAATAAATATCTGCCAACACTAGAATAACACAAGCGATAAAAAAGATATCAGTCTAAATAGAAATGATTCCATTAGGTATATATACCTATAACATACCTTATCTTGAAGAATAAGCTCGCCATTTTGATAGCCGCTGTGTTCGTGAAAGAATGTCGAGGGCGGAAAAATCAACATTTCAGATATATGCAAATCTTGTATAAAATATGGTTTTACTAACTGCGATAAGGATTGTAGATATGAGGAATATGTTATACTTTTGGGTAGTAACTGCCATCCATCCTTCTGAAACAGGGAAATGGCTTGTTCCACTGATAACAGAAGAGTATTGACACGAACATATCTAGGCTTTTGAACTGAAAAGAAAAGATGTATATATACATATATATATATTATTAAATCTTTTTGAAGAATCATATTAAATGTAATAAATACATATAGGGTGTTCGGTAAAGATTGAATCAACACTCGTGAGCAGATAGAACGGACTAAACCGAGTCGAAAAGTCTTGTGCCATTTTTATATTTTCGCAATAGGTAATTAACGAGTTATTGTTTAAATTGTAGGAAGAAGGGATAGACAGCGCGGTGCGCGAGACGTCAGAGCGGCACGGGCAGCGGTCCCCGCAAACACCTTGCATACTAATCCAATTTTTGATACTATTATATCAAGTTTATTTTAATTACACTTTTCATTACGTAAAATAAAAAATGTATATTTCAATATAAAAGGAGACTCACATATTCTTCAAGGTAACTATGCAAGCTAGTAAAGTGTACAACGTCTAAACAATTGACTTTATGGAATAACGATAAAAGAAAGTTTTTTTTCTTTCTTTCTTCTCGTATAGAAATATATTGCAGCAGAATAATGATATTGTCTTTTGAAAGGGAATTAGAGGTTACCTTGATTTTCGAAAAGTAAAATACTACATTTTTCGTTGCTATTTTATTTCATAAAGATTGTTCATCATTAGATGATGAATTATATATCACATATATCTTTGATATATTACAGTCTATACAAACATTCATCTATATATTTACATCACTTTAAATTATTAAACCAGTTTCTTTTTTCCCCCTCTATCACACATACATATATACATACATGTATTAATTAGATTAGATGCACATACTTTAAATAAGTTCAAGTAACAAAGAAATGCTTGTTTTTTTCACAAGATACAAAAAATAATAAAGAATAAAACTTTTTATTAACTTTCCTCGCAAAAACCATCAACTAGTAGTTTAATCAACCTTCTTATTTAAATTCTCTTTGGACACTACTTCAAGTTCATCCTTGCTTCGTTCCTTCTCCTCGATAGATTCGTTTAAAGCCTGATACGCGTAACATGAGATAATCAAGTTGACTGTGACTACAGCAGCCAGAACAGAAACGTAATTAGTCACAGCGATATCGGTCTGGAATTCTAACATCATGAAACGTCGTATCCCAAAGAAAGCAACAAACGGCAAAGTAAACATGGCGACGCTATAGAGGAACAACGTTCCTAGGACCGCCGCCGAACCCGGCATCGCGCAGCTGTTCTCTCTCTCGCAAATCGAATCCTGACGACAAGATCTGCTTTGGCACGCTTGCAGCTTTCCGACTCTAACCGCTTGTTTACTCGACTGTCGACTGGACAATATTCTGCAGTTGCGAATAATCAGGACCATGAAGAGGACGGTTCTACTGTACTAGGGCGAGTCTCTGGAAAAATGCAAGCACGCGGTGATTATTATTAATGAGGACCCTGTAATTACCTTTCGCTGTACGTAGACGGGGAGGCTCTGCGCAGCCGAGGCTCCTCGACTCGTCTCGCAATCTGCTCTCGTAAGCTAGGACCGTTAGGACTGGCTTGGAGCGACCCTTGAGGCATCCCTTGCGCCATAGGAGCTCCGTCACGAGAACTCGGGCTAGCCAGGGATTCAAACGCGGCTGTTCTCTTAGAATTTTGGCCTTGTCGAGCAGACGGTCTAACTGAGGTAGCGCTCGCAAGGTATTCATCGAGAGGCCGTATATGCCGGCGACATTCTGAATCGTACACGCGCCAATTACATTCCTACTTCTTACTTACGTAAGTACGGCTCTTTTGTTTGTTACATGTTACGTAAATTTTTGTTAGACTTGAATTAGTAATTTCAACTCGCGGCATGTAAGGAGAGACGGCCTTGAAATCCTCTTCAAATTAAAGATGAATTGATTTTTACCATTTCTTATACTTACGGGATGCTTCCTTTGGTAAATGAGCGTTTTTAGGCTGGCACCATCCTCTCGCACGCGACGCACGATGTCGGCCGTGATTTTGTAAATACGCGGGACCGCAACGGAATGCACAAATTCATTCGACATATTACAGTTTTCGGGCTCTGGCAATAAATTGTATCTTTACTGAAACAGCAAGTGAAGCGGTAAAGCCATTATTCACCATCCACCTTGAGAAATAGTTGGGAATTGTTGGAGATTAATCGTCCTACATAGATCTAGTTTCCACCGAGCGCGCGCGTCAGTCTGGTTTCGGTCTGATTTCAGTTCGGAATAAAACTGAATTAAGGTCGGTGAAAACGGGTCTAATTGCTCTTAAGTCCATTCTACAATAGTTGTCAGTTGCTTTCTGCAACCGCTAACGAGCGTTAAGCTTTACATATGGAGCTTCACGGTTATTGGTTGTCGCAAAAAACAACTGACAACTTGCGACTATTGTAGAATGAGCTTTAGGCTGAAATCACATGGTACGGAATAGAGCTGCGGAATAGAACGTGCGTCATAGAACCAACCAATCAGAGCCAATAGAAAATCTGCAGAATAGCTTTGATTGGTTGGTTCTATGACGCACGTTCTATTCCGCAGCTCTATTCCGTATCATGTGATTTCAGCCTTAGGGCGCGTCCCGACGGATAAAGAAATAGCGGAACGGAGCAGTAGCGAAAAGGAAACTAGATAGAAGGCTGAAGGTGCAGTCCCATGGAGCCAGCGTACAGCGTATTGGCGTATGGCGTAAAGGAATTAGACAAACTTTACGTCCGTTTTCGATACGTCAGCGTAAAGATCAATAAGCCAATCACAATGTCTTATACAAAGCTCATTTTCAAGGTGGAGACTCAAAAGATCTTTTAATTGGCTTATTTATCAAAACGCCGGCGTCAGTACGCCCCATGGGACAGCCGATTAAACTTTTAGCGTAACGTTTTAACATATATATCTATATATGAAATAAAAATAAATGTGCGTTATAACTTCATTAAAATGTTGGATTCAGAAGTTGCGTTAATAAATTTAATAAAATATTTAAAAATTTACAAATGCCCGGATAATAATTTGTGCAAAGAAGAAGTTAAACAAAAATTAATTAAATCATATATATTACACGAAGTAATGAAATCCGAAGAAAAGAAAAGAGAAATAAATTTTCGTAATAGACGTAAAGTTCGACGATTTTGGGTGAGACCAATATTTACTGCAGAACGACGATTACTACAAGGGGATAGCAATAATCTTGTGCAAGAAATGATTCTCGAAGATAGAGAAAAATTTATTAATTATTTTCGAATAACACCAGAAACATTTAACAAATTATTGCAAATTGTTTCACCACATATGCAGAAACAATTTGTAAAAGATAACATTAAAATTAACTATATCGACTAAATAACTACACAGAGTATATTACTTATAAAGCGTAATAAATCTAAAATTATCTTACAAATCGTAGTTGGTGTAGAACTTTGTGATAACTTTCGTGAAGTTCGTGACATTGATATTTTATCCTGTTGTTCTATGCTGTTTTCTATTGAAGTTGAAGTTGTCGGTACTGCAGTTGAAGACAACAGTCTACGTTCACATAAACTGTTTTGTGTTGAGGTTGAAGATAACGAACTGTCATCCTCTTGTACATTTGCAGCAGCTTTATCGCAATCAGATAAATTACTGATAATTCTAAAAAATTATTAAATATTCAATATTATTAGGGATATTTAGTTAGTAAGGAAAAAATATGAGAATGTATATATTACAACTTTTGATATGGTTATATATTATATAAATAGTTTAAATATAATCATAGCATATAATTCAAATGTCATGCATATAATGGACTAACTTTTACTTTTTTTACTGTGTACCATCAAGTATATAATTTATGAATATAAAAATATATACCGCGCACTTTCCAATGGATCATCAATAAACTGCATGGCTTCATAAAAGCGGAATACTTTCTGCTTTTTGGTTGGTTGTGCAGCAGAACCACTTGGAATATACGCGTTCACTTGTCGTTTGTAACGTACATAACAATCTCTTAAATATTTCCATCGTTTTATTGCATCATCTGCAGTCATAAGCCCTGTAATTATAAACACAATTAACTCATATTGTTAAAATAGATTATATAGCTAGTATCTTGCCACTTGTAATAGCTTGTAAATATTTAGACAAACCTCCTAACATATTTTCCACTTCCTTCCATAGTGCTTTCTTTTTCACCTTTGTACGTTCACTAAGTGGAAGTTGAAAATTCCATAATGCTGACTTTGTTTGCACAACATTAATTAGCATCTCATCGCGGTGATCTGAGTTGAGTATTGAGTGTTGCAATTCGTGGTTAGTGTCTTCCGGTACAATTTTATTGCCGCTTTCAACTTGTTAAAATACAATTAGTTGCAGATTAAATGTAACATTTTCAACTTACATACATGTTATAGGTATAATGATATAATGCTTTCCATAGTATGACATAGCTAAACATAAAATGTGACATGATCACTCTAGAAAATAGAGACAAATAATAAACTTTTGTTGCATAAACTTTGGGCTCGCATAACCAAAACACGGCGAAGCTTACTTTTAGAATTATGTTGCAATTGTGAAATACTGTCAAAAAATATATAACAGTGTAGACTATGTACATTGTTGGAAAGCTATAAGTTTTATATGTACTATAACACTCACCAATAGTTACGACAAAGTCGTCATTGATAAATATAGAATGCTTCTCTTCATTATAGCATTCAAAACATTTGTGGCACAATATTTCTTCATGTGTGACGACAAATAATATATCACCGCAGTAACCACATTTAATATTCTGAAATAAATATTAGTTTTTGTAAATTAGTGTACTTACTAAAACATTTATAACATACAAAGAATGACGAAATTTTAAAAGATGAAAATATTCTAAGGAAATGTTTTATAAATTAATACATACTACAGAAGTATTGGACTGGTTACTCATTTTCACTTAAGTTTACTTTTCTTATTCACTTCACTAATACGTATATAAGGTTTGTTCTTTTTCGACAAATGTTCTGAACTAGTGTTGCACTAGTGCAAGGAGTGTACACCAAAGCGTTCTTTTTATCGGAAATGACGTCGCCATCGCTGTTCTTTTTCGAGGTGTAACACTGTCAGTGCAAGTAGTTCAATGCAATAGTGCCGCACTGATTGCCCCAGGTCTTGAGGTAGTGCAACCAGTGTTGAATGTTTAGTGAGCCAAGTGAAGACGAATACCTAACCTAACCAACAATAATAAATAAGTACGTATAATACATAATATGTAATATAAATATGTAAAATCTGTGTAAAATACGTTATTTAAAACATTTTAAATTTAAGAGGGAAACATGGAAAATGAAACAGAATTTGATGTTGATATAATCGATAATGTATGTATTGTAGAAATTATCAAGAAAGATCGAAAAAAAAAATATGGGGATAACCGCTCGATTTTTGAATACATGTCAAAACACTATGGAAAAACTAACATCTGATATGCAAGAAGAAAGAATTATAAGATCTAATACACAAAAACAGATATTAGAATATAAAAAAATAAGGCTTACATATGAAGAATGTGTAAAACAAATGACAATAGCAAATCAATTAAGAAAAGAGAAAAATCAACTTTTAAAAGAATTTATAAAAGATATTAAAAAGTAAAAAAAGTTAAAAATATATATACCATATAGTATAAAGAAATTAAAGTTTATATAAAAATGTTCTTATTATTATAAAGTAATTTATGCAATTCATTTATGTTTAAAGATTGTGATTTACTATTAAATATGTAAACATTTATTTTTTTGTTTAAATTTTTTATTTTTTATTTTCTATGTTAGGAAAAACTGGATAAAATATAAGATTGATATAAAATGATAAGACTGATTACATAGTAATAATAAAACATTATACTAAAATAACTAATAGTGTTTATTTTCCTATGTACAAATTCCTTATATATATTTTTATATACAAAATTATGTATTAAGTAATCGACATATTTCATCGCGAATTTGATTTCCATTTTCAAATATATTTTCATATATATTTTTATATACAAAATTATGTATTAAGTAATCGGCATATTTCATCGCGAATTTGATTTCCATTTTCAAATATATTTTCATATATATTTTTATATACAAAATTATGTATTAAGTAATCGACATATTTCATCGCGAATTTGATTTCCATTTTCAAATTCTCTTGGTAAGTCATCAATTTCTATAGGATGGTTTAATAGTTCATTATCAGGATATTCATCATTCATTGGTGCTTCAAAATATTCAAATTCTTTCATATTTGCCATGTTGTGCAACACACAACACGCATGTATTACTTGTACCATACGTATGATATCTCTTAACTTAAAATGATATAGTTGTCGAAAACGTTGTTTAAGACAACCAAATGCATTTTCAATAACTACACGGCAGGAACTTAATTTACTATTAAAAATCCTTTGTGCTCGCGTTAAATGTCCGTTGTCTTTATATGGTACAAGTAATTGTTTAAGACAAGGATACGCACTATCGCCCAAGATATAATAATTATCTACAAAAAGATAGATTTAAGCAATAAGATAGATATATAATAATAACGTATCAATTAATTATATCTTTTATAAATCTTATTATTTCTTACTTCCACAAAGTTCATGCACATCGTTACGTATTGGTGAATTTCGAAAAACTCTAGCATCATGTACAGAACCGGGAAATCCAATAAAAACATCTATAAATTTCAGTTTGTGATTTACAACTCCTTGGATGTGTAATGAAAAATATTGTTTTCTATTGATGTATGAATCAGGATCCTCTATTGGCTTATCAATTCTAATATGAGACCCATCAATAGCACCTAGAAGAAAAATATCATATAAGAATGCATTGTTTCATATAAATTCATAAAAACAAAATTGTTTTAAGAATATATAAATGTAAATATATTACCAATTATATTAGGAAATCCTTTCTTTTCTTCAAAAAAGGCAGCAGTTTCTTGCTTTTCAGCTAAATTAGGATATTTAATAATATTTGGTGCAAGAGACATAATGAAATCTGTTACTCTATTGATAATATTGTATAAAGTGCTAATCGTTATGCCGAAACGGTCTGCTACGTCTCGATATGAAGCACTTTGATGCCCAACAAACCATAAAAAACACAAAATATGTTTTTCCGCTGTAATTTTTAAGCGTCCTGCAATATCTAAATAGAAAATGCATAGTTATAACTAATTTTTATTCTTTTTTTTTTCTTGTTTAGAAAATAAGTTATCTCTTTATATACTTATACAAATAAAAATTATAAATATATAGAATTTTGTTATAATATACATTCACACATACTTTCCATGGAGGCAAATATTTCAGATACTTCGAATTGTCCAATCAAATTAAATGCAACTTGTCTTGACAAACGGAAATGCATGATAAAATCAACATTGTTATAATTACGCACAATGTTTTCTACATAATTATTTATTTTTACGTGTTCTATTCTTTGTATTATTCCTAGAACTGGGTGTAACATTAGAATCGCATTTTGATCTACAAACAGACAGATGTATAAGTTACAGATAGGTTAGATTTTTTATATTTATGTAATGACATAGTAATGACATAAAGTATTAATATTAAATTTGCTAGTATATTACCATCATTGTCTTCATCTAGAATTGGTTGTAATGGTGGTATTATAATCAAATCGTCTTCATCTGAAGAATTAAACAATTCCATGTGATGCTCCATGTTATTTACTGCACTATGGCGTTTTATTTAACTTTGGTTGCACTTTTGATAAGTGTGAACTAGTGCTGGACTTTTCAGTTCAGTTCAGTTCAGTTCAGTTCAAGTGCAGACCTAGTTCAGACCCAGTGCAGCGAAAAAGAACAAACCTATAATAAAAAGTATTTTTTAGGTTAGTATACGTGTGTGCGTATGTGTATGGAATGTTACGTCGGAACGCTGCAAAAACCAGCGTGAAATCCGTGCTCTGTAATAAAAACAGGCGTATAGCCTGTGATTGGGCTAGTTCCTTTACGCCATACGCCAATACGCTGTACGCTGGCTCCATGGGACTGCACCTTGAGGGTGCCATTACATGGAGCGCGGAAACGCGGAAAGAAGTAACTAGATTCCGCCTTTCCGTCATTTCTTTCCGTCCCATTTGAGCGGAACAGCGGACTTTGTGCGTGTTTGTGCATGTGTGTGTGTGTGTGTGTGTGTGTGTGTGTGTGTGTGTGTGTGTGTGTGTGCGTGCGCGCCAAGGTATTATAAAAGAAGTGTAAAACATTTTTAATGAACGGTCCAGTAAATATTTTAGTATTGAGTATTAAATATATTATAGTATTTGTAAATTAATAATAAAGTGACATAACCCAGCAAACACAGAATGTAACTGTAATATAACCTGGGAATAACACGTAATGGAACAAATGTTACACTCTATTTATATTACAGTTACATAACTTTATTTCGTAAATACAATAAAACTAAGTTATGAAATAATTATATTACCTCGTTATTGAAATGTTATAATAACTGAACAGTAATGTAACTGCAATATCTCATGTTACATAACAATTGTTACATTTAAATTACATTGATATTATATCATTTGAATTCTGACCAATATATACTAGTACGTCGCTACTCGTGTTATTCCGGTAGCTGACCTCGATCTCTTTCCATCTGGCCATGAGACGTTAATTTCATCAAAGGTAATTTTTTTTTGTTTTTACGTAAATCTAATTAATTATAAAGTTACGGAAAATATTATCGTATTCAAAAAACATAAAATTTTTTTAGTATATTGTGGAAAATTTATCATTCTGCCAATGAGTTTTAGGTTATCCCTACTGAAAAAAATCGTATGAGAACACACATGAGATCTCATTTATACTCTCATAACAGGTCTCATATCCCACATAGCACGTAATGTTACAGAAATATTGTGGCAATATTGCAATATATCAGAAATATTACATATTACAGTAAAATATTACGGAAATATTATTAACATATTACACGTTTATAAATAATATTGAAATATTAGAGTTATATTATACTAATATATTACATATCCTAAATAACAAGATAAAGTTAACTGATGCTTTAATATTTTATTGATTTTTAGAAATTTATGTTAAGTGAGGTTCTACAATTTTTCTTATGACTTAAAGGTTATTACAGGTATTGTAGACTCAGCCTAATTTTGAAATGTTATAAATAACTTTAAGACATCATTAATGCTTAAAAGAATTTTATATTAATAAAGTAATTCCATGTAATTAACATGTTATGTTAATTAAAATATAATTCCTCGAGAGGTTTTTTTCAATAACAATAACTGCATATATTTACAATATAAAAATATTAAATTGATTTAAGATTCCTAAGTGGTCATTGCGGCATTATAGGAAATGTGACGGCAAGCGTAGTACGAGGCGCTGCCGCTAGGCGGCGAATCTTTCTCGCATGTGAAAATCATCCACGGTCTCTATAAGAAGGGGACCCCCAGTATAGTTCTTAGACTTCTTTGCAGCTCAATGCTGTTAGCCATAACCACTAATTGTAACTTTCTCTATAGCAAATGGGCTATACATTACATAAATTGCTCACACCTGACGGGAATAACAATTCCCATAATGCCGAGTAAGTATCCAGGGGTCTGAATTTCTCGCAATATTACAATAATATTACGTAAATATTACAGTAATATATTTGTGATATATCACTATAATATTACTGTGATTAATGAAGGCGGACATTTTAATATTGTATCAATATTTTTTTAATATTACAGTAATATTCATACTATATTTCACTGTAATATTATTATGGGAAAACAATATTTCTGCGATATTACTGTAATATTACGTGCTATGTGGGATACTAATACATATAAATTCTCTTATAAAGGGTGCGTTCGTCTTGCTCGCTTTCACGCTGAAAGCGCTCACAAGCGTCGCTATCAGCGTTCGACTTGGCACTTTCATGCGCTTTCGTAAAGCAATGACGTCATGATTTCTAAGCGAAAACGTCATCATTTCTCGCTTACAATTGCTTTCTCAAAAGAGGTAGTGCAACGAAAGCCTAAGCGCTTTTAGTTAAGACGAACGCGAAGTTACTAGCCAACAGTATTACTAGAAATATAAGTGAAGCAATTTATAAACGTCAACATGTCGAGTATATTTATAATAACTGATCCAGAGGATGGGAAAGATTATGATATTGAACTATCGCCAGACGAATTAAAACGTATGAAAGAAGGTAATATCCTCTTGATATCTTTACTATAATCTCAAAATTGTACTTGATGTTTTTATTATTAAAATATTTGCAATAACTGATACTGGATACAAATGGTTTTTCAATTGTAATGAATATTATTCTTTCTCTTATATTATTTGTATATTAAACCTGTATTTTTAACATAATGCATAATTTTTCTACTTTTGTACTAAGAAGTTTCTGTTTTAATTCATAATTTAGTTAAGACTAGGACTGTTAAAAATACGATTGTCTGAATGCTAAGCCAATACTGACATATTTATGTTTAAAAATTCTATTTTGCAATTATTTATATAATTATACTAAATTATGAAAAGATTATATTTCTTTGTACATATACATAATAGCAAAGAATATTATTTTAGTTAAAAACAAAGCAAGATTTATTTAGTTATAAACACTGTTTTTTTATTATGTTAAACAAAGTAGTATCAATATTTCTTTTCAATTTTAATGTAGCATACATGTGCGATAAAACTAGAATTAGTTAAAAACAAGCATTTATTTAGTTAAAAACACTTTTTTAAGATGTTTAAACAATATAATTTTTTTTAATGTTGGATGTAAGCATACATGTGTAATAAAACTAGAAATAAAACTGTAATTGTAACAAATAATGTATTGTTTATTTCCATTAATTTCTTTTTACCTACAATGGAACAACCGCAATTTATGCATCTCGCATTTGTAATTGTTCGCAAATGTAATCTCTCTTTATTAATCCACGTCGATTTGCAGTTGCAAGCTCTGCGCGTGTAACATTATTGACATATGCTACTTCAGGTTCAGGCACATTGTTAGGATCAATATTTTCAAATTCGTCACCTCTTAACAAATATATATTATGTAATATACAACAAGCCAATATCATATTAGGAATAATGTCAATACGTTCCATGTCAAGTACTGCTAGAAGACTTCGAAACCTTCCTTTTAATAATCCAAAAGTTCTCTCGATTGCCATTCGGGCTGACGAATGACAAAAATTAAAATTTCTCTGTCTAGCAGATAAATGCCCATTATCTCGATAAGGTACAAGAAGATGCTCATTTATTGTATACGCTGCATCACCTATCAAATGACAATTATCTGGAAATTTGATAGGATCATTGAGATAATTATAAACCTCTGAAAGACGGAAAACTCGTTGATCAATTTATTAAAATAATCGAAAGTAAAATACCTGCAACTGGATTGAATGATGTCCCTTTCTATTCACGTAACATTCTGGATTTTCATGTGGTGCAGGGATATTGATGTGAGTACCATCAATTGCTCCAATAACTTTGGGGAAACCACTATTGGCAAAAAAACCATTGTGTACTTCTATTGATCTCTCTTCATTCGGCCAAGTAATAAAATTTGGTGCCAATTCAACTAAAGCTTTAACAACTCTTCTGACAGATTTTAATGCCGTTGCTTTTCCTACATTAAACTTTTCACAAATTGATCTGAAAATATAATTAAAACATATTATCTGTAAAATTTATTTTCAAATTACCTATCTCTGTAATCTAAAATAAATATACTTACCTATATGAATCTGGAGTTGCCATCTTCCAAATGGCAATCAAGAGCTGCTTTTCAGGTGATGTTATAGGGTAACCAGGTTTCTCTCTTATTAATTTCGAACTGATTAGAGTTAATATAAAATCAAATGTTCCACGAAACATCCTAAATAAAAAAATTACGTATTTACATTGTAGCTATATCAATTCAATATATATATGTATATATAGTATAAATAAATATTGTTTTCTCAATATATTACTTATAGTCAATAAATACATAACTAAACATTTACCTGAAATGAGATTTGAACTGGTTATTAGTATACTGTGGTATGATAACCTCTACGTAATTTTGAAGGCGGTGAACATGTTGTTTAACATTTTTATTTTGTAACATTTCAGCTTCAATATCATCCTCTTCACTTTCCTCCGATGAAGATGAGAACATGATATTGTAAAATTCATTTACTGTTATACCTAATATTCGGCGTTGATTATTACTGAGAGCAGCCATTTTTTTCGTCAGAATATGTACTAACAGCCGTTCGGCTTGCAGCTAGCGTTTCTACGCTATATCCTACACGAACGGACAAAATTACTGCATCTAAGCGTCAGTACTAACAGCGTGAAAGCGAGCAAGACGAACGCACCCGTGATATGACATGTCGTGCCAAAATCTCATATATAAATCTCAAATGCGATTTCATATGAGATCTCGTATCAGCAATTTCATATATCATAGGTTCTACATTTTATAATTTCATTATTTGTGGGTGTGTGTGCGTGCGTGCATGCGTGTGTATGGTCTTTACAGAAATTATCAAATATAATAGTTAACGAAATAGTATTGTATTGTAGAATTTTATATCCTGAAATATTTGGTAAAAAGATGCAGCAATAATAAAAGTTGTTGATTAAAAATAAAATATTTTTTACGTTATTAAGAAAGGATATAATTTTATTTAATACAATTGGTACAAATGATATAATGGATACTTTTTAACATATTATTTTTTTCCATACTTTGTATCTTGCGAAATATGGATAAAGAGGAGGGAATTGTTGTAAGATTGTTTCAACTTGGCAATAAATATCCTTGTTGGTTTATTGTTAATATAAAAAGATTAAAATAAAAACATATTTACTTACATTGATTCCTCTTTAAATCGATTACGATCAAATCGACTTTTATTTACCATAATCAATTAAAATTGCAGTTTGTAAAAAATGATATGAATAAGGAAATGATATATTAAGTTTTGAGAACGCATATTCGACACTGTGTCAGAAGCATCGACATAACTGAGAGTTATTGGTGAATGTGAAAATGGAATGTCAAATAAAAAATAAAAATAGGCATGGGATATCTGCAAAAATGGGATATCTGGTTTTTAATTCAACAAAATCATATCAAAACGGGAGAAATGTAAATGAAGGATGAACCTTATAAAAAAAAGAGCCGCAACACAATTGTATATAGTAAGAAAAAAATAAAAAAAAAATAAAAATGACTCAATTCTCCTACAATTCGCGCCAGAATTGTAGACCATGTACTTCTCCATTTCGTCAACCGTTAAACAGTCCATGTGAGCGAAATACTTGTGACAGCCGCTCGCTTCGGCGATTCTAATAATACAAAAATCCAGTCGATCGCAGTCAATAACGCAACAACACATGGTTTACGTTATATACCGCAATCGAATGTAGATATAATATATTGTAATCTAACGTAAAATTAACAATGTTTAACGTCATTGACAAGTATCGTAATGGAAGAATGACCAGCGAGTTATATGGTACATTCACGATAAGTCTTCCGTTATATCACATTACTTATCGGTTCACACGCGCAGTGTAATAATGACAAATAATTATCTCATAATTATTATCTCACTACTTCAGAATAATCTTTTCTAGCATTATATCGTAACAATGTTTGCTTCTACACAGCAGACTAGTCTTCGCTTTCTTTAAATTCTGTCGTTTTATCTGTAACATCCAGAATAAATAATAACAAATGAAAATGTAAGTTTCAGATAATAATTGATAAATATATAAGTCGTAATTTTCCTAGATTTCAATAGCAACGAATATCAGTAACAATAACAATAACTACCACTGACTGATCATTTTCATCTTTTGAAGACAATATTATGTCCTCAATATTATTCAAAGATTTTGTACATTTCTTGGAGAATTGTGTTTCATTTGAAGGTCCAGGTTGTGGTGATGTACGTGGTGTTTCGTATGTACAACGATCTGTTGCATCTTCATCACTGTCAGGTATTGAATTCAAACATTTTCTATGTCCCATAAATATTTGTAATTGTTGTTTCCCATTTATGGGCTTTACCTAATTTTTTTAGTTTCCGTTGTATAATCTATAAGCAATAATACTAACATATTATTTAAGTTAATAAAAACTTTTTGAAATTTAATCAAAATTAATTTTTACGTTGTGAAATATATATTAGAAACCATATAATAAAGATGTACAAAAACACTAACTTATAAAAGCAGCTACAAAATATTTTTTATGTGCATGTACAGTAAAGTTTAAAGAATTCTTTGAGTAAATTAAAATCAAAATGAAATAGTTAGCTATTAATTTTTAAAAAATGTAAAAACTTTTAAAGCATGTATGTTTGCTTCTATTAAGTATTGAGTATCTATTAAGTATTAAGAATTTAATGTACTTGTATAAACATTTTACCTTAGATACTTACTTTGGCATTCTTTTTTGTTTTCTGTTCTTTCAATTTTAATTGTAATTGTTGAAGAGCATCACTACGGCGTGTTTTGGAAAATTTATATCTCACTTTTTTATTTACTAAATCTTCTTCATCTTGAAAAAAAATTATTTTTCATAAAGAATGTATGTTTTTTACTTTATGAATTGTATAATTATTTATTACAATTTATAAAAGTTTGCGAACAATTAATATTTTTGTATATGTAATATATAAATGTAAGTAGTTGAGACAAACTGAAATTATTGATATTTATAAAACTTATTACTGATTTTAGAATTTTATTTTTTTTTTAGAGATACGGTCGGTACACCATTTGTGGCCACTTTAAGAGTTTTTAAAGATATAAACACGTTTTAATTAAATTCTTTTCATTATCTAATAACTTCAACTATTTCAATATATTCTTAAGAATCTTTTAAATAATAAATTTAAAATTGGTAAGCAAATAAAATGATATAGATGTTTTAAAATTAAGAATTATGTTATAAGTTCCAATTTCACCGTTTTTGGTGGATATTAAGATTTGTCATAAAACCAATTATACACGCATTCAGCAAGTGAGTGTGATCAGCAGAAATACTGTAAAAATAAATTCATCTACTACATAGGATCAACAAGAAGGGTTAACAAAATAATTCGAAAACTGTCGAAGACAGTGGCCATAAATAAAGCAGTGGCCACAAATGGTGCATTGATACTATTACTATAAAAAAATATTTTACAAATCTTAGAAGCAATGACAAATAAAAGTGTTTTAATTACAAGTATATTATATTAATGGCTGTCACTTACTTCCGATAGATAATACCTCAGCATGAAAATTGTTCTTCTCATTATCAAACCTTTTTATATAATACGGTTCATTGGTACAATTTTTCTCATTAAAGTGTTTGATATCTTTGATAGATACAATCTGAACCTTCCTTCCTTCATCGGAATAAAAACGAATAGCAGCATGTGTTGCTTCAGATATTGCTACATTCGTATCCATAATTAACTATTACGAAAAAATGATACATTGTTAATGCTTCATATTTTATACAAAAATGTAAGAACATATTTTATAATATACAAAATTTAGATGTAATGATTACAATTGTAGTCAATGGTTGCGTTCAGCAGAAAAAGCTGCTCTGCAAGTGTTGTAAAAATCGTGAACCTGATTGGCGTATGCTCTTAATTTTGGTAAAATCTGAGAGTATATATCAATGAAATCCGCGAAATTTACAACAGTTGCAAAGCAACTTTTTCTGCTGAACGCAGCCATTGAAATTGATATATTTTATAGAGAGTATAATAATATAATAGTACCTTCGATTTGGCGCGTGTTAGATCCTGTATCAAATCCTGTCCTCGATGGCACGTGGATTGGGGGAAACGGTGGAGATGATCTCGTGCCGCACACAACCTACGTACTGTGTTTGTACTCGAATCGGCAGAAATGGTGTCTCTCGGCGGTTAGTATAAGGCCGACTTCACACCTTGGCAGAAAAGCAGAAGTCCAATCAGAACTCTCACTCATAGTAGACAGTATGTATGTATGTATATACCACTACACTACTGCTTACTATGAGTGAGAGTTCTGATTGGACTTCTGCTTTTCTGCCAAGGTGTGAAGTCGGCCTTATACTAATCGCCGAGAGACACCATTCCTGCCGATTCGAGTACAAACACAGTACGTAGGTTATGTGCGGCACGAGATCATCTCCACCGTTTCCCCCAACCCACGTGCCATCGAGGACAGGATTTGATACAGGATCTAACACGCGCCAAATCGAACGCAGCCAAAGAAATCACGGGGACGTGAAATCACGAATTGTTTAACTGTAACAGAATAAAAAGTGATACCTTCTGAGATACCTTTGAGGATAAGGACAGGTATTATTAAATAATTCATTGTTTATACACTCGCGTGCTATCTGTTCAATCCCTCTCGAATATTGTTGTATGATTTATATATTTATTTATATTGTGTTGTATCTAGAAAATTTTGCACGAATTATGACTGAAAAAAAGCTCAGAAGATATAAAGATTATTTGCGCTCATGCAATATAGAGGATGTTAGTCCAAGGATTAAGAAAAGATTAAAATATGATTCTGTAATGCGACCACATAGTCTTGTAAGTAATTGTTAAGTAAACCTATATTATTTTAACGAATAAAGGTTTCCTCACAAAATTGAAACATATCCCTACTGGAAATGGCCCATAATAGTTGATTAGCTTATTAAGGTACAACACAGCTGAAAAATGGATGGAACTAATTATTGGATTTTTTAGCATATTCCAGAAATAAGTGATTCTTTTTTCTATTTGTTTCTTAAAAAATGTTTAAATAATTACTTTTATTATTTATTTTTTGCAAAATCAAAAAATATCGTTCGATCCTGTAGGAAAAATGAAGAAAAATGTGTATAAAATATTTCTTTGTAACAGATTTACGTTTGCAAGAAACAATTAAAGTGTAATATCTTGCGACGAAATTCTTCGTATAAAAATTCCTGATGGTATCTTCCTTATTGAATATGCAGACAAATTAGCAGCTTTTATAGACTTTATAGAGACAACCGAATTGCGGTGAAATAATGTGATGTGCCGTGTGACCTTCTGGACGGATTATTTTTTTATCAGCCGTAATATAGTTACATCGATTTTTACACGAAATCAATCAGATTAAAATGTTGAAATTGGTACCACAATGAAGACTGAATCGATTGAATTTTTAATGGTTTTAATCGACTTTTTCTGTTTTTTTGTAATAATACCTAGAAACAATAATTGTATAAAAATCACAGAACCTTATATTTGTAATGTCTATAAGTTATATTTCATAATTATGCCATTTTCATCCAATCGCTTTTATAGTTTTCAATGAGATACTTTCATATATCATATAACAAGTTATAAAAGTAACAACAAAATTAAATTTTTTTCAAAATAACATTTGTCAAATACAGCGAATAATATTTATAAATAAAGTATATTATGAATATAAAAATAAATAAACATTAATCTTTTTTTTTTAGAATTTTGAAGACGCCGATAATGCTACAAAAAGTCATCAAAATGTTGAAATGGAAGGAGCTCATTGCACGAATAATAATACATCTTTTAACAATGATGTCGATACAATGCACGAAATTTTAAATAATTACGAGGAAATTAAAGAAGTTGAACAATTCATCGACAACATTGATGAAGAAGAGAAATTTGTTGATTATCAACGTGAAGTGCTAGAAGATTCAGTTCACAATATTCATGAAATTCATCAAATAAGAAATGTTAATTCCATTGATATCCACGATGACCAGGTTAACAAATTTATTTAATAACTTAAATAATTTGTAAATATTATTTAAATAACTTTACCTTCATTCGAAATAATCATCTATATACAAATTTCAAATCACTACTTTATTGGAATGTACTTTAACTTTTCTGAAAAATTATTAATTATAATATATAAATAATATATAAATTATTAATTAATATTATTCAATAATATTACTAACACAAAGATGTTTTCTGATTGCACTAGAACAATAATTAATTAATAATCTTTCTTTATGACAGTCAGTTGTTAAACATGCTACAATAAAATTCAAAAACAATTTCAAAAATTATTTAATAATAAATAAAAAATATTTCAGATTTATTGTAGAAGGAGCCAACAACTGGAATGGGACGTGAATATATGTGACGATTTAAGAGATTACGATGAAGATAAAGATCATGATATTTGCCGCTCACGAAATCTAAAAGATTTTATTTGTAACAATGATTTTTTAGCTAGTATTGATATTCGTGTTGATAAATCAAGAAGCGAAATATTTTTGATGGTTCTTGAGCGTAGCTTAAGACATAGGTCATCTTTAAGTGAAATATGTAATTTACTGAGACTTATTAACACCATTTTTTCGCGAACATTGTTGCCTGATACAAGATGGCTACTTGACAATATTATAAATTCGAAAAGTACATTAGAGTATCATGGAATATGCCCTAATTGTAGTAAATATCTTGGAAAAATAAGAGATTTAAAATCTTCTATGACTTGTGAGGTATGGTTTAGGAATAGTTGAGTTTGATGGTCCATCATCTTCAAATATATTTTTACTCATCGATCCAACAGAAAGTATTAAACTGTTACTGGAAGATAATCAACAATATTATGAATACATTGTAAAAGAAAGAAAGTATGATGGAAGAATTAGAGATATATTTGATGGCAAATGCTACAGATCTTTTGTAAAAAGTTTACCTACTAATGAAAGGCACAATTACGTCACAACTATTTTCAATATTGATGGCGCACCTCGATTTGAATGCTCCCAGTACTCTATCTGGCCTATATATTTACAGTTGAATGAAATTCCTGTTAAATCCAGATTAAAACGAATCATAACTTGTGGTATGTGGTTTGGCAAGAACAAACCTGAAATGACAGCCTTCTTACATCCTTTTACTGACACAATAGTTCGATTATCAACGGAAGGTATTGATTGCACTATTAATAATGAGAAGCGTTTGATTAAAGTCTACACTTTAATTTGTTGCGTTGACTCGGTTGCGCGGGCTCCTATGCAAGGAGTTAAATTGTTTAATGGACAGTATGGATGTAATTGGTGTTTACATAAAGGTGAATGGTACGAAGGTAGTATAAGGTACCCCATTTTACAATGTTATCCAGAAGAAAGAACCAAGAGAAATATGATTGAGTTTATGACAAGGATTACAAACGAAGAATGTGACGATATTTATGGAGTGAAATGTACCTCACCTCTAATCAATTTACCTTATTTTGATATTGTACAGGGATTCGTTCCTGATTACATGCATTCTTGCCTTAGCGGTGTTGGAAAGCAAATCACAAAGTATTTTTTAAAGCGTATGATAAAAACATCAACCTTGGAAGAAATAAACAAAATTCTGTTAGAAATAAAAGTTCCCCATCAAATAGGTCGATCGAGTAGGTCTTTTGATGATATTAATCATTGGAAAAGTAGAGAATGGGAAAACTTCATTCTTTATTATAGTCTGCCATTATTTCGATTGACTTTAAATGAACGCATGGTGAAATATTGGATTTTGTTTGTTCAAAGCTTGCATACGTTACTAAGATGTGATATAAGCATTAATGATTTGAATAAAGTTGATGAAGACTTACACAGGTTTGCATTTTTAACAGAAAAACTATTTTCAAAGAAAAGTATGACTTTTAATGTGCATCAACTTCTTCACATATCACAAAGTGTTCTTAATTGGGGACCTCTTTGGGCTCATTCTACATTTCCCTTCGAATCTGCAAATCATGATACACTTCAAGCAATTTATTGCGCAAAAGGTGTAAATTTACAAATCGTCCGTCACATTAACATGCAACACAGTGTTCATGTTTTACGTAATAGTATATACCCTTATGCTTCACCTTTAGTAATCGATTATTGCGAAGAACTGTCTTCTAAAGAAATTCAAAAAAGTTGTAAGCTAGCGACAGTAACATATTTAGGAAAGGGAACAAGTATCGATAAAAATATCTTAAAATATTTTAATGTCTGCGAAAAATGTACAATAATATACGAAAGAGTCGTAAAAGATGGCTGTCTTCTTATGTCATCGACAAGAAAAAATAAACGTTCTGACAATAGTCTATCGCAATGCTCTCCGACAATACCTTTATTCGAATACTCTATTTTTTAGTAGATAATAAAAATAAAAAAGAAATTACTCTTTGTAATATTGTGAATACATCAACTTCAATATGTAATTTTTTAACTTTAATACGTAATATTGGAACTGAAATTATATCTATAGAAACAGAAAAAATTAAACAAGTATGCGTTTTTATACAAGTACATGAAAATTGCTATATAGCAATAGTGCCAAATAAATATCATTATTAATGTATTCGTATAACGTATGTAACAAAATGTTACGTATAACATTAAACATTTTAAAAGTATTGTTGAAATATTAATTGTATTTAAAATATTATTGTAATATTGACAAAATAATCACAGGAATCTTTTATCAATACCGTGAGCATTTCAAATATCACATAACGCAATATACAAAGTATAGGAAAAAAGTAATATGTTCAAAAGTATTCATTATATCATTTGTACCAATTGTATTAAATAAAATTATATCCTTTCTTAATAATGTAAAAAATATTTTATTTTTAATCAACAACTTTTATTATTGCTGCATCTTTTCACCAAATATTTCAGGATATAAAATTCTACAATACAATACTATTTCGTTAACTATTATATTTGATAATTTCTGTAAAGACCATACACACGCATGCACGCACGCACACCCACAAATAATGAAATTATAAAATGTAAAACCTATGATATATGAAATTGCTGATACGAGATCTTATATGAAATCGCATTTGAGATTTACATATGAGATTTTGGCACGACATGTGATATGACACTTTATAAGAGAATTTATATGTATTAGTATATGAGACCTCTTATGAGAGTATAAATGAGATCTCATGTGTGTTCTCATACGATTTTTTTCAGTAGGGTGTATAGTTTTCCAATTTCTATACGATTCAGTTCTTATATCAAATTTTTCATATGATATATTTATAAATCTTTGTAGTGATTTTAATTTCCATTATAATTATTGCCTATGTTTTTTACCAAGAAGATAATTACAAAGGGTATTTATTTTTGCTAAGAAATTAGATGTGTATTTTTTAGGGGACACCTATGCGAGATATGTGGCAATGATGAGGTCATTTATCCATAGGACTCGAGCTCGGATATTTATCAGCAGTGTTCGGCAGTACATCATCGAGTTTATTGGGCCAAGCGTAATCATTGTTGCCCACGGTGCGCACGTCTGCAAAAACGTCGTGCACTACAAGGACAAACGGCGCAGAATAGTGAAGACTGATACGGACGATACTGCGAAAGACTCCTAAGTGAAAGTGCGAAAGTGCAAAAAAAGCAGGTGTGGTAAAATATTCGTACAATCATATAACGATTTATACTTTGCACCTGTTATTTTTTTAAGCCAATCAAGTCGGTTGTAGGCTGTAATTCTTATATATCACCATATATGTTACAGGTTGTGTAGTGTTATATATATGTTTAGTAATTATTGCAAATCCGCATATATGGATCATATATATGTATAGATTTGCAACAATTTATAGCCGCCCTTATGTATTTTTAACATTAAATGATTTACATTTATAACGTAACTTTCGTAATTAAAGGATAACCTAAAACTTACAAGCAGAAAAATTGATGAACCTAATACAACACAGTAAAGTAAAATATTGTCGAAGATAATACTGAGAACAACTAAAAATTATACGGTTTAAAATAGTTATAAGTTAATATATATATATATATGAATCGAAATGGTTATATATAAGTGACTCACGAAACTGATCATATCTCAGTACTACAAATTTTTGACAATTTTTGAAGGAAGATATCTATAACAAGTTTACAGATATTTCTAGAGTTATACGTCATATCAAGAGTAACAGGTTTTTTTTTCATATTGCCTTTTGTAAATTAATTTCAGATAATCGTTGCATAGTACATTTGATCAGTTTCGTGAGTCACTGTATAAATAATATATGTTTATGTATAAAACAAAGTTTATATATAAAAATAATGTATAAAACAATTTTAAAGCTATTGTCATTATTTTTCTTCACCCCTCTTTCTAATACAATTCCTAGGGAATATCAAGCTTCTGAATCAATTTTAAATACAACCGAGCTAAATACATTTAGCTCGGTTGTATTTAAAATTGATTCAGAAACTTGATATTCCTTGAGAATTGTAGATATCTACATATATATATATATATCAATGTAACTATTATATAACAGTGCAATTATTAATTTTGTAACAGTTATATAATAACTTATTTACTTACATTGCATTTCTAAACAATTTAGGTATTAATACAACTGTTATGTAATATTTACGTTATCATGTAACAGTTATATTACATTGTAGTTGCGGATAATATTTATGTTACATAACTGCAATATTTAATGAGTGGAAAATTACAACTAACGTGGATGTTACATGTAACGTACAAGTTATATTGCCTGTTACATTACGTTTTATTACAGCAATGTAACATTTATGTATCTGTGTTTGCTGGGTAGTTATGCATTGTAAAAGGAATGTTAAATATGGTTTTGTATGTCAGGTTATTACTTAGTGCAGAGAATATATGCACATTGGTTTTACTAATTGATATAAAATATACGTGTGTGTGCGCGCGCGTGCGCGTGAATACAAATCAGTTTTTGAAAACTGATTTTATCATTATTTGTTCTCCTGTAAGTCATATAACTTTTATCTAAAAAACATATATGCTATGTATATATGGTCGCATACTCTTTCAGGAATGATCACTTTTAACACTTTAAATACTTTATCCTATACACATACATAATTGTAACTATGCTAAATTAAAAAAAAATTGAAACGCCATTTTTGATCACAACATAAGATAATGTTTTGTCATATAGAAAAATATGAAGGATTCTAGCAGTTTAATGATCTTTTCTTGGTAGAGATCGGAGGAACGATAATATGAGAGCAAAAGGAGAAATAAAAATAGTATAAAAATTATAGAAAAATGTAGAAATAAAATTCATACTTGTACCACTTGCAGCCTTGCTAACTTAATTTCTTGAAGATGTAAATTTTACTAAGCGTGTCAGCGTAGTAGTAATGCATGGAATTTGCTTATATGGATGCATGTCCATGTATCGGGGGTTATATGACTCAAATTCCAGGGCAACGTGTTGGCATACAGATGTCAACAGAGTCAGTAAGTCACAATTAGTGCCATTATCGCGTAATTTCTTGCACAATGCTTGAATAAACCACGATCCCTCACTGGTGTGTCTCCAGGAATAATAACCTATTAATTTTTCAAAATTATTTTTAAGTTACAAAATATTTAGATCGAGCACGTTGCCTATCTCTCAGAATATTAATTTATTATGTGTGATTTATTATAGTGATTTAATATTCAGATAGAGCAATACCTGGAATGGTTGCGTAGGCAATGAGAAAGTCTGGTTGAGTGAAAATACGGAATTCTGAGGCGAAATACGGAAGTTCATCTGTTTCAGTACGCTCTCTAAGATTTTCTTCTTCTTCCTGGTAATGGCACCTGGTTCCTAGATCGGAACACGATATGGCCAAATACTGACGAGAAGTCTCTCTAAGATTAATGCCCGGATCCAATTTATTACCTTGGCAAGCTTGTATGAAGAATAGTTTAGGCTTGCCAACGAGAGTTTGGCACTTATCAGCAGTGAAGTAATGCCACAGAGAATCCGCTTCATAGGTAGTATCATAAGCACAGAGGTATCCAAGTTTACCATGACTTAATACAGCTATCACTAAGCAATCGTGCTCAGAATGATCCATTTCTGCAACTGTGAATATAATAATTTGCTTGTTATTACATATTTTCATTATATACTATATGACATTTTTATAAAATTTGATGTCTTTATGTCTTTTTGACAAATGTTTCCTAAATATAAAAAGTTTCTTAAAGTTCCTGCTGTTCACTCACTACAAACATCTTGGATTAATGATGTCAGAAGTGGGAAAATAAATGTTTTGAAAATTATTACAACGTACATACATTAAAATAAAAAATTTTTCCATAAATTAGCGTTTTGTAATCGTTAGAATAAACTCGTATACTTAATATACCAAAAACTCTTTTTTGATTTGAGTAATTAATAAATAATAAGAGTTACAGGTTACAGGGTGTTTTCCAGCAACGACACTGTGTAATACAGTGAGCCATTTCATCTCTCTTTAACATTCAGCTATGAAAACTAGAACCAGGAGACCGAAACTCCACAGATTTTGGTGAGACTGAAATCTGTACATCAAATGCAGCGCTGGCGATGATGATGTACCGAGACTACGTATGTCGTTAACTACGTGTTTGACATTAATCTCTAAAACTCTGACAGCACGAATGTGTAAAAGATGTCTGTATAATATCCTTTACACATATATGTGCTGGCTGAATTATAATAAGATTAATATAATTGTTATTTTTCTAAAACGTCGCTTTAAACTTCATATCGGTTCCGGCATTTCCGGTACATCATAGTACCCAATGCTGCAAGTGAGCAAATTTGGAACTGCGAGCGTGTCACTTTTTCGGCACAGTTTCGGTGGCTGAATCGAGCTTAGTTTAGTTTCCTGGTTTTAGTCTTCATACATTCAGCAAACAACAAAGACGAAATGATACACTGTATTACACAGTGTCGTCTGTGTACGTTGCTGTAAAGCATCCACAGAATCGCAGTACTGGGTCCTTAGGGCCTGAGCAGAAGAATAGTCATAACTTTTTCCGATAGTGTCGTGAACGTACATATGTCGTAGTCGTAGGTCAACGCACAAAGATTTGGCGTAATCGTGATGGTCTACGATTACGCCAAACTTTGTGCGTTGACCTACGACAACGATATATTTATATATTCACGACACAGTCGGAAAAAGTTACGACTATTCTTCCGCTCAGGGGCCATATTCTGTACCTCTAAGAGGGAGGGAAGGAGTTCTACAATAAGTTGCCAAATTATTTGTAATATCAAATGGATGGCAGCCTTAAAGAAATGATGATTGTATGTGTGATTTGCAGCTTACCTCTTTCCAATTGTTTTACTACATCTTTGTGAAGCAAATTGTGAAAGGCGTTTACTTCAAAACCGAGATTTTCCAAGGTAAGAGTTAACTTTTCACAATCGACTTCTGTAGCATCGCGAGATTCCAAACCCAGCGAGGCGGTGAAAAATTTGTGATTGAAAATGAGAGCTACACCACGCTTGGAATGATTCATATTATAGTATGTGTCATCTGTGCTCCTGTAAAAAAAAATTTCGTCTTGTTGTTCCACCAATGATCCAGCTTGAACTTTTTCATATTAAATTAACCCCTGGGGGATCCCAGGGTCCGTTTGACCCGGCATGCACATTCCGTAATGCTTTGATTTATATGAAGAAAAAGAGATATAGAAATAAATTTTAATGAATAATTTAGTTTAAATCTTCCAAAGAAAGGTAAACAAATTTCATCATTATTTTTTTTTCTTAACAGCTATTTTATAAATATGTAAAATGACAGAACTTGGACTATTTGACCAGTATTTCTTATTTTCAAATAATTATACTTTTTAAAAAAATTGTAATATAAGCGCAACCAATACCATTTCAAAGTGGATGGACTTTGAGGTTTAAAATAACATTAAAATTTTTACGATATATCACGTAGAATCCAAGATATTCAATTTTGAAGAAAAAGTTGAAAAAACTTTTCTTTTATTTAAAATAGAATATTCTTGAAACATTATTTTTCTTAACAAATCGAAATGTGTGTTATAAAAAGGAATGTTCATTTTATATTTAAAAAAAGGAAATCGTTATGTTAATTAGAAGACAAGATATTTGAAAAAAAAATCTTGACTGGGTCAAACGGACCCAATGTGTCCTCGGATGGAGTTCAAAAATATGTTATCCCCTCCAGGGATTAAGAGACTATGAGAGCGAGAAAGATACATATTGTCTGTTACATGCTTATTTGCTATATATTTACATTACTATATTTAATGATTATGGATGTCTGAATTTTATATTCCGTATATCCTTTCTACATTTAAAACGGCTCATTTTTTATCCAAAGCAAGTTGAGAATTACATATGATTCATGAATCGATGAAAGATAATCCGTTCAGTGCGAATTATGTAATATATAATAGCTTGCTTCAAGTAATCATTTAATCGTAGCATCCCAGATAGCAAAATGCGCCAAATTTGCCAGCAGATTGACAACAGATTCCCACAAAAGTTGTCAGAAAATTGGCATCCGTTATTTCCGCAATAGGCTTACGATTTGCTAGCAGATCCTGTTTACAGAATCTGACAGCAAATTGATGGTGTAGCCAGTGTCCACGTACTCAACTCAGGAATGCAGGAAATAGATATTTTGTAAGACTAATAAGTCAACAATATAGAAGCACGTATTCTATGATAAAGATGTCTCAACCTACGAGACATTGTGTAAGATTAGAATAGACAGAACAGAAACTTACATTGAGATGTTTACCTCTAAATGTATCTCTCGATTAGAAATGTCTCAATCTATGAGACATTTATGATAAATAAATCAATAGAATAAAAATATGATATAGAAATATTTTTATCTTTTTAAGTATTTTCCGAAGATATTATAAAAGGCAGCGCGAACGACTGCTCGAGCAGTCGTCTAGTTACCGAGTTACGAGTGAAATCTATCCATATTGTAATGTGTTTGTGTAAATAAAGTAATTTTTTTATATCAAGAAAAAAGACGATTCTTACAATGGCAGAAACCGAGCAGGCTCTGATAACCTAACTTGACAATGACATTAGATTATTGGCAGAAACCGAGCAGATCCTGTTCAGTTTTTGCCGTCAATCTGCTGTCAGATTCTGTGAATAGGATCTGCTCGATTTTTGGTATTTGATCACTTAATCGGTAGTTACAACTTTTGTACCAAATTTGTAGTGTTTTTGTTGACAGCAGTTGATATCAGACTCTTGGAATTATCTGCTTTCGGCAGACTGTCTGCAGACACATATTGTAAATTATACATTTTATGTAATACTGAGAATAACAATAATAAAATAAAAATATTTTAAAGATAACTTATTGAATGATTTTTACACTCAAAAAATATATATATTATACACAAATTATATTAATATAAGAAAACAAAGAGAAAGATAAATATTCCAAAAAAGTATGTATTATGTAATTCGACGAATCATCATAATCGGATATTTTACTGAAAAGGATATTGAATCATCGAATTGAAATACCTATGATTTCTTTAGATATTTTTTAACGATTCTCTCGATAATTCATTATCGGATCTTGAGATGTTTATGGTGGGATTAGAATTATTTTTTCATATATCTTACAAAATTACTACATTCAGTGAAATGTCCGGTAACCACGAATCATTGTTCATTAATAGCAAAATTAAATAAATCTTTTGTACTTAATAAATCTGTTTATCGAATAAAAAATAATAAATAATTTAATTTACAAATGTTGAAAGATGTATAGTAATGTTAAATTCCTATTTTACGTAATGGGTAAACATTATAAATTTTATATTTGTTCTACAAGAAAATTAGTTTAGAATTTAAAATATTATATTATTAGTTATTTATCAGATTAATTTGTGAATATAATTTTATATAATTATACTATGTAGCAAATAATGTCATTAACAGAAAATTAAATCTAAGTCGGTTTACAAAAGTCTTGTGTTTTAAAATATATTCTTAGATCTTTTCATATTTACAGACAAATTAACGAATATTAAAAAAATACAAAAAAGAAATTTAGCTTAATTTTAAATACGATTTTATTTAATTATATACAGAGGTTATTAAGAATATAACCAAATGCTATGAATATTTAATTTAGGCATTATGTGCCTCCCCCCTCTTTTAGGTTATTTGATTTTCAGTCCCAAAATATCATGCAGATTTTAGTCATGAAATATCGCGCAATGCTGCAAATACAACATGCTACGTTTGCAGCGCGAAAGCCGGTGAGATGCATGGAAAAAAGCCGTGCAAAGCACGAAGAAAGAGTGTGCCGCGCGAGCAGCGTGTTTTAACATGGATGCACGACGGAAGAGAGTGAGGGACACGGTCCAGCGTAATGACAAGTCGCAGCGTGTTTTCTGGCCCGCCTTGCATGATCTCAAACGGTGCATACCTTTTTCCGTGTACAGGGTGAATTTTAATGGTTGCAACAGCTTTTTACCTTGAGAGCTGGGTTACCGACTCTGCTATACATACATTATTTACCCTGTATAATAGAAATAATCTGCTCTAACAATATATTCCTTTGTTACATATTAATATAGAATTAAATTATCGGATACAGAGCTATCTCATCTCTCTGTTTAGTTAATTATTGTAAAATTTTTGTGTATAGATATATACGGACACTTGTAACGATTCGCAATTTGTGTGGTAACGCGAATATATACGCCTGACGACGTGAATGCAAGTGGAAGAAAATGAATGTGAGTGGATGTGGGAGAATAAATAATATAAAGTCTGTATACCTGCCAAATGCATCGCCAACATCGTTGGATTGCATGTCATTGTTCATGCTGCTGCTCTTATCAGTGGGACACAGGGTGTTGAATTTCGCGAAATAGCCCTTAAAAAAGAGTCCACTTTTTCTTCTTCTT
Source organism: Tetramorium bicarinatum (assembly GCA_928718305.1). Taxonomy (NCBI): domain Eukaryota; kingdom Metazoa; phylum Arthropoda; class Insecta; order Hymenoptera; family Formicidae; genus Tetramorium; species Tetramorium bicarinatum. Next base: position 9,551,545 of record OV788322.1, on the reverse strand, counting down.
CTTCTTCTTCTTAGATTTACTGGCACCGTAGTGGGATTCTCTAACGTTTTAGTGACGATTGTCGCTATCGTTAACTGAACTTATCGATAATTTTTGTTAAGGGGATCCTGGAGCGACGGTCGAACTTGATCGAGTTCGATAATGTAGGCCGGAACAGGGGGGACAAACTGATATACTGGCCAAGAGTTCTAAATTTTGCAACCCCGGCTCTACTAGAGTGCGCTAATATAGCTGGAAATTAAAGTTTCTCATCTAAAATAGAAAAATTTTATGTCTTTCCCGCCGACAACGTTACCAGTGTTGCCAACTTGGTGGTTTTCTCACTAGATTTGGTGATTTTAGAAGCTTTTTGGTGACACAATTTGTTGGTTTAGTGGTTAACGGAAAATTTGGTGATTTTAAAGTAATTTTAGTGAAAAGTTGGTGATTTCATTGTAATTTATAAATATCTAAATTGCTAATATCTGCGTTCGTTTTCTCCCAATTTTTTCCACTAGGAGCATAAATTATATTGAAAATCTATAATATACGGAACGTACCCTATAGATTTTTAGTATAGTATATATTTTTAGTATAGTATAGTATATGCTCCCAATGGGAGAAATTGGGAGAGAACGAACGCAGGGTATATCTTAGCACAGAATCTTTCGTAGAGAAATCATAATCTTAGTTGAAACATAAATGAAACATATTCAAATGAACTGGAAATTATATTATATATTTAATCTTATTATATTTCTGATAAAATATAGAAATACTCAAAATTGTATATATTTATATTACATGAACTCTGATAAAATAAAAAATAAAAAATATTAGATAAATTATTAGATATAAGATTAGATAAAATAAAAAACATTTATATAAACTACATAAATTCGAACGCAGGGTATATCTTAGCACAGAATCTTTCGTAGAGAAATCAGTAGTTTTTGGTGGGAAAGGATGCATATTAGTGATTTTTAGTGAGAAAAAAAGCAGAAGAGTTTAGTGGTGGTTTTTAGTGGAATTCGCGAAGTTCTCTAGTGGGATAACGACAATCTGTGCTGGCAACACTGAACGTTACGTAGTAACGTGCTTTTTCTGGGCAATTCTTGAGAAATCAAGAGTAGTTCAGAAAGAAAAGTTTATTATTTATTAGTGTGTCCGCGCAGAGAGCCACGCGCGTTGAAAAGCGCCGTGAGTAACATCAGTGAAGGAGGCGCGATGACATCGTCCGTGCACGTGCATGTTTCTAATGTATCGTGCATTGAAAATTATTTTAATACATAGCATTCACATTTGATATTTCACATTATATCCCCATTTATCTATTATCTCTTATTACATCTATTCTTATTTTATTAGCTGTATGTACATATAAATATTTAAGTATGTATGTATTATTAGAATTAAAAAATTGTCTTTATATGCTAGACAATATTAGTTTTGGTTTTAAGTATTTAAGTACATTTTTCTTATTTTAGTTATATATATTTGCATAATTATATGCAATTATATATCACTGAGATGAGAAAAGTGTTCTTAAATACTTAATTTCAGAAATAATGTTGTCTAGTATGAGAGGAAATCATTTAAATGCAGCGGCAGAGACGCCATATTGGCTTTATTTCATCCCCGGGTCTACTAGAGTGCGCTGGAAACGGTCATTTTAATAGGCCCGTATTTATAGTCAGTTCTTATATTTAAGATCATCTTAAGTAAAATCTTATATGGTTCTAAACCAATCACAGAGCCGTATTAGCATCTTAAGATGTTACTTAAGACGGTCTTAAAATAAGAACTGACTATGAGTACGTTCCACTTATCGCCCGCGGTGCCCGTGGAATCGCCTCATCCTTGTTGTTTAGTATATACTAAACAAGGATGAGACGACTCCACGGTCGCCGCGGGCGATAAGTGGAACGTACCCTATGAATACGGGCCATAGGCCGGTATTCATAGTCAGTTCTTATTTTAAGACCGTCTTAAGTAACGTCTTAAGATGCTAATACGGCTCTGTGATTGGTTTAGAACCATAATAAGACTTTACTTAAGATGATCTTAAATATAAGAATTGACTATGGCCTAGTTTACATCGTGCATTTGATACGCGTATCAGGTACTATATTTGTACCAAATTCGTACTAAATATTTAGTACACACGATGTAAACACTGCCGAATCAATTTGGTACGAGCGTATTAAATAGGAGTATCGTACTAAACTGATACGCGTACCAAATGATACAAATGACGATGTAAACGCATGAAACTCAGTTTGAAGAGAATTTAGTATTGAGCATAACCTCAATGCTAAAAACCGGTTGTGACTTGTAGCTCTGTAATTACGTAAAAATGTCTTGTAAAAAAGGATTGAATTGGGGAGAGGAAGAAACCCGAACATTTTTAGAGTTATGTACTGACAGACAAATAATTTTATTAATGGACGGAAAAAAACATAAGCATGTAGATATTTTTAACTTATTAGTAGAAGATATGGAAAAAAAAGGTTTTTCTAAAACGGCCCAACAGATGAAATTGAAGTTAAAAAATTTAAAACTAGCTTATTATAAATGTAAACGTGAAAATAATGTTAGTGGTGCAGCAAAAAAACCTGTCCATTTTATGAACAATTAGACATTTTGTATAGTACTCGGCCAAATATGCAAATTCTTAACGATTCTTCAGGAATCGACACTGCTAATGTTCAAAATGAATCATGTAAGTATCATAATTAATTTACATAAATAAAATTAGCTAATTTATTTTAAATGTTTTAAATTCTTGTATTTTTGATCTTTGAATTTGTACTCAAAGCCTAGAAAACAGTCTGGAATCCTGAGTGTATGATACAAAGAATATCTTTTTCTGTTTCAAAATCTGTAGTAAAAACTAATAAATAAAAGAAAGTAAAACATAAAACTTAGTTAACGTAGTATAACATCCACTCAGAATCCTAGTCCTGAAACGTTCGATAGTGTACATAATCATTATTAAAATAAAGAAATAAGTAATATATAAATCACGTTTTATAGTAATATATATTAATACTTACATAATATAACATCTCGTTTAATAGATAAAAGAAGGAAGTATCATTGGGTCAAGCCAAATAAATAAATCAATGGCGTCAACATCCACATCTATCAATAGACCAATGGTGTCAACATTCACATCTTCTACCATTACTGAGGAGAACAACAACGACAATTCAAAGGCATGAAAATTTTTTGAAACATACTGAGCAATACAAAAAAAACAAGTATATATAAGTAGATATATTGTATAAACAAGAAAGTGTTATAAGTAGATATATGAACAAAAAAGTATTATAAAACATGTTAAGTTTAAAATTTTAATGTACTGAAACCAAAAAATATACATATAAGTATATATAATTATAAGTAGGCATAAGATAACTATAAGTAAGAATATAAGTATGTATATTATAAGATGAACCAAAGTGTTATAAAATTTATTTAGTTTAAAATTTAATAACTAATGTACTGAAATCAAAGTATTATAAATATTAAGTTTAGTAGAAGACATTTAGATACACTAAGATAAAATGTTATTAAAATATAAACCTGTTCAAATACATAAAAATATTAAATAATATAAAAAATGTTACATAAATAAATAGAAGTATTTATTAATATTTACATTTATTATATATACATATACACATATTTATTAACACACATTAGCTTAAGTAGAACTTCAAGAGACAAAGTAATTCCGTTTTATAATACATCAAAGAAAATTGTTTATCTTAATAGTGTTTTTCGAAGAGGAAAGTTTGCAGCTAAGTAATCTTTTAGACATTCTCGTATAATAGTAGAATGTATATTGTCTCGTTCACAATTTATTCGTTGTCTTGGTTGTACAAATACTTCATCTAATTCAATAACCGGTTGCAACCACTCTTCAAGAAATCTGTCTTTATTATCTTCACAAAAATTATACAGCACACAACATGCAACTATAACTTGAGGTACAAATTTATAGTTACAATCCATTTTTTTCTGTAACATTCTCCATCTAGCTTTCAGTCTTCCAAATGCCATTTCCACTGAAACCCTTGCGGAATTGAGGTAGACATTAAATGATTCTTCTTCAGGTGAAACTGAACCAGAATAACTCTTAATTAACCATGGCAGAAGTGGATAGGCTGGATCTCCAACTATCATGAAAGGTATTCCTTGTCCGTTTACATGTTTTTCCATCTATAACAAAATGAAAGTTTAAAAAAATTAATCAGTCTCATATATCAACATATATTTATATGTATACAAACATATAAAATTAATAACAAATATGACAAATAGTTTACAGTTATTTAAATTGAATTATATATTATTATCTACAATTTATCAGTTCAAAAATGTACAGATAAGAAAAAAAATTTATATCGATATGAGTAGACTTGTCAAAATAGGCACTAAGTGAAATAATCAGTCAAAATTCATTTCAAAGTCGATTCTACTGGCAAGAATCAAATACATAATTTATAAATAACAAAAATAAAAACCTGTGGTATTATTTCTTGTGAGTGTTTGTATAAGGTACTATCTTTGAAAACTGCAGCATCATGAACACTACCAGGGTGCTTGGCAAAGACATTACGAAACCTGTAAATAATATTGTAAATGTAAATAGACAGTTATTTGTATATATTTTCAGAATAGACATTTTCTTATTAATATGTATATTTATATCATATCTTTCAATTACCTTCCATTATGTTCAATTATTGCTTGAACATTATAAGATGCCCATCCTTTTCTATTGACAAAATCTCTATAACCTTCTTCTGGTACTGTAATAGGTATATGTGTTCCATCGATGCAACCAAGTATTTGAGGGATATGAGATATGTTTTCAAATTGCATTGCAATACATTTAGCTTCATCTTGATTTGGCATATTAATATAAGCGGGAGCTAAAACTTCATTAATTGCTTTCACAACTCTATAAAGGTATTTTTTCACTGTTGACTTATGTACTCCGAATACATTTCCAACTACTCTGTATTCAGAACAACTAGCAACTTTATACAAAGCTATAGCAAGTTGTTTTTTTACAGATATAGGCTCCCTAGCTTTCAAAAGTTGCATTTTTGGTTTTAATGCATCTTCAAGTAAATCACACAATCTTAAAAAATTCATTTTTGACATTCGAAAACTTTCGAGCCATTCCGAATCAGTATAATGATTTAATACAATAGAGTCCCAAAATTCGTAACTTCTTTTTTTCATCCATACTCTTCTGTATTGTATGCCTGTCGTAATTAGTTGAGGAGGTATCGGATTGTTTATTATTACTTTCCACATAAAAATTAAGTTAAATTTTTGTTCCAAACATAACCTTAGTAGACGTTGTAATAAGGCTCGCCGTTTTGCTCTTATTATTAGCATCATGCGTCTTCTTCGAGTATATTGTACATTTTGAAACATAAAAAACCTGGCCATACACTTTGACACACTATTATTATTCATATTTTCTCGTTTTTATTCAACTAAATACTACATCACTTACGAAATAAACTTAATTTGTAATTCTTAATACCACCAGTAGGAGGCAATCAACATGAATTAAATTCGTATTATTTTTTTCCCTTAGTACATGCTCAGTATATTCGATGTAAACGCGCCCGTACTAAAGCTTTAATGCGCACCAAATTTAATACGCGTACCAACGTTTCGACGATGTAAACTAGGTCTATGAATACGGGCCATAGTCTCGCAAAATACATGGGAGATTGTCCCCCCTAGTAATGGCACCCTGATTATTTAGGACTCTAGTTTCGAGGTGTTCCCAAGCCCCGAGCATTGCCGATGAAAGTTAAGGCCGCCATTTGTACGCGCCATCTGGCACTCGCGGCCAACTATCGAGTACACCGCGGATCCAGAGTTTCCTCTCGTCGAAGACGAGCTTATTGTCGTCGGTGTGTCGGCGTTGTGCAGCGTTGGGCGAGCTGCGATCGGATCTTGCGAGTACGTTTCTATCTTCGGCAGCTTTGAGGTTGAGGTTTCTTCCGCTTTACAAACAAGTCTCTCGAGTCTCTACTTTAACCCTGATCTCGAGTCTTCATTCTTGACTCGGTTAGAGTCAATCCTTTTTACGAGATACCGAATTTCGATCCATTTCCAAATTGATGATCGTAATTCTCTCGATCGACTGTATTGCTCGTTAGCAATTAACCTCAGACTTTTCGCGGCTATTGTCTCGATGTGTATGTACGTGTTTTTTGTTTCAGGCAAGAGAAGGAGAGAGCGCGCGAGAGAGAGATTCTCTCTGGCGCGATTGATTGAGAAATAACTTTGTTAATTTTGGAGTTTGGAATCTTAATCTTTGACGGAAACAATTATCTTGCGTAGCCTCTCATTTTCTATATATGTATAGTGCTAACGTAAAAGTATATACAAATTTTTAGTATGCTATCGAGATAAAGCATTTATCATTCTATTGAAATTTGATTGTTTAAAGTTGCACGATATGTGTGCAAAGAAGAAGGCACGTGTATAGAAAGAAAAAAAAAAATATTTAGAATGCATAAGCAACACTAGTTGGCTAGACTAGATTCTTCAACATTTAAGGTATTTTATCATAACAGTTTTCTGAGAGACATTAATCTTTCTTATTTTACAATTTATGTTTAGCTCTTTTACATATCTGTCGCTATAAATATTGTCCTAGGTAATGAAGTTGTACATCTTAAATAGAAGAGTAAAAAATAAGGGATACTTATCAAGGTAAATTTTGCCACATGCTGGAGACCAAGTACAAGTAATCCTGAAGAAGAGAGGGAAAAAAAAGAGAAACAGGAAAAGATGCCGAATCCTGAAGTCAATAAACGCGATCACAATTACAGTGAGTCAAAACCTCAACATGCCAACAATAGCACCAGTGGTGCTATCGACAAGGTATCCAAGGTGGGATCTATTGTGGGTCAGATTAGGGACATCGACGAATTGAAGAAAATTGCGCCGCGCGTCCGTCTACAGGACACCGAAAGCTTGAACGAGTTGACGAGAATCTCTTCTTTAAGCAACAGTAAATTACAGCATAACGATACACTCGGTCTTGAGAGGACGCGGCAAGAACTGAGAAAGTACTGTCGCACCTGCGCTGGCTTAAAACTACCCTTGGTACATGGTTTTTTGTTACATGTTTTTTCAAATCAATCGAGAGCTTCCTACCAAGTAGTACTTTGAATTCATTCAATTGTCTTTTAAGATCAAAGAGGAAAAGTGAATAAAACGATAGGACAGTTAAATTAATTGAGCATATCGCTTATATCGCCATTGTAACTGCTCTCATAACTGACTCTCATAACTTGTGTTGCACTGTGTAGGTGGACATCTTTAGTGAGAAGGGCATTAAATTGCGACTGAGTCAGCAAATCAAGCACCTCGAAGTGAATCCTTATGATAGTCTCTCTACACAGATGTGCATGGATTGCATATGTGATCTTAGAATGAGTTACACATTTTTCATGCAGATAAAAAAAGCTGAGATAAAACTCAAATCTATCCATGCCAATCTCACAACTGATAATGCCACGAAGAAAATGACGCTGAACGACGAGTCTTCGACAAGAAAAGAAGAGCAACCATCTTGTCCAGGTATTCTTTTTCGTATTTTTCATCTTTTCGACACATCTGAATCTTGCATATAACATCACTTATCTGTTAATTTCTTTATATTTTCATCGTTTTAGGTTTTGCAATAATGAGAATTGAAAACATTTTGTTTGTAAATGATTTCCGTTTGGAAATTTTTGTTATGTTTTGTTGGAAATATTTGTTATCCACCAATAGCTTCAAAGTTTTCCAAATTTTCAAGAATGCTTCTCATTTTTTAATGCTTACCATCGAAAAACATATTTATTGCCTAGATATGCTTGTATTATTAAGATGAGACAATCAACTTGAAACTCAAAATTGACCAAAAAATTTGCAAATTGAAGAAACGTGACCACTGAAAATCTCAATATCTATTTTTTCATATTTTTTTTATGATTTGAAAATCTTATTTCTAGTATGTATTAATACAGTATACATGTAATAACAGAATAAAATAACTAAATTGCTATTTTCTAAATAAAATAGTATTTATTTAGAAAAAGGAAAGGAAATAAGAACAATAACATGTTGCAGAAATAAGAAAAATTTTTTTTCCCCAGAAACAAAGCAGGATTATCAATTATCCTCTACAATTCAACAAAATCTCACTTCATTGTCACTGAAGCGAGAAAATCAAACAACTCCCGGAAATCAAGCAAATAATTCTGTTCCGAAAATCTGTGCCATTTTTTCGTTGAATAACGAATCGAAGGTAAATTCTGAAAAGGAGAAGACGAAAAACGATGATGAGGATGAGGAAGATGAGATAGTACAGATAGGTCCAGGGATATTCGAAGAAGTAGCAGAGGGAGAGGATGAAGAATCCATCGAGGAATTTGATCCTGAAGATCCCGCGCTCCTGGAAGATGAGGAAGAAGAAGAAGAGGAAGAAGGAGGAGAAGAAGGAGAAGGAGGAGGAGGAGGACGAGGACAAGGAAAAGAAGTAGAAGAAGAATCGTCATCTTCAAGATCCCCAGCAACTGTTTACAAGTACGATATGGCAGCAAAGTCTTATGTGAGGTTGGAAAGAAGTGAAGAGGGAGTTTCTGTAAAATCTGGAGCTTCCCAGATTTCAGAAGGCGAAGGAGAAAATCAAAGAGAGGGAATGAGGCAACCAAATATTTTGAAAAGAAAACTGATAATACCAACGATAACGACAAAGAACGAGGGAGGGGAAGACGAGTTACAAAGCATAGTGGAGGAGCGCAAAGTGCAAAAGCTAGATACAAACAATCTTTCGAATGTGAATGGTCCTTTAGAAGAGGATGGCATTATGTACGTTACTGTAAAGGGATCCAAACCAAATGAGATTCTTCTGGTGAAGGTGAGTGAGAGAATAATTTTCAGAAGAAAAATTAGGTTGAAAATTGCATCGAATTGTGTAAATTGAAATTTTCTCAAATTTACTGTAGGTTTTCGTTTTCTTTGATTTTGACCTTTCACTTTTGCTTTATTATCCGCAAAATTTTTCCATTCCTTTTTATAAATTCTTTATATCTATTACTATATAGTTTTTATATTTATATTAAATACAAATTATAGCGAATTTACGCTATAATTGATATTTCATCTCATTTACAATCTCTTTTGTTGATTATCAATTTCCTTATAGCGCTACAAAATTATTAACAATTGAATAATTATAGTTTTTTACTCTAAATCATTTATGTCTTTTGTTTATCGTGACTTCGAGTCATTTTCTCTTTGTTTTATTTCTTTTTTCTTTATTTTCTCTCTCTCTCTCTCTCTCTCTCTCTCTCGACTATAACCTTTATCATTTCATTCATGTTTACTCAAAAAGTCCCGCATATTTTTTCTTCTGTTTTTAAATATGACATACATGTACGTTATAATTACATGTTACGTCTGTCTGTAACTTCTTTTAGGTCAAGAAAATGGACAAACCCATGGAAGCAAAGCGTGCGGTAATCTCCGCTGATTTTAAGCCTGTCGAACGTTTTCTCAAACGTTATGAAACATTGACAACGAAAGATTCCTCATCTCGACGTCCTGATGCCCGCGAGCAAATAATTGAGGAACAAATCGAAGAATATAAAAAGAAACGAGAAAAAGTTCTTGGAGGTCAGTCGGTAGTAACATTTCCAGTGAACGAAACGCAAAAAGAAGTACAAGAAGAAGAAGAAGAAATTTCCGCCAAGTTAAATTTTGTAAAAACGAAAGAAGAAATGATAGTTTCGAAAGTGGTTGAAGAGAGAGACGAGGAAGTGCAGGGGCAGGAGCAGGATCGAAAGCAAGAACAAGAACAAGAGCAAGAGGAAGAGCAAAATGAGAAGGTTGAGGAGGATCGGGAAGAGAAGTTGGTAAAGGATGATAAGATTGACGAAAATCAAGAAAAGTCCATTGATAATGTAGAAGAACATCTATCAAAGTCAAGATTAAAACTAAAATGGGAAGAGACAAAGCGGAAAAAAGAAAGTTTACAAAAGGAATTAGACGAGTCGTATAGCGAATCAAATTTAGAAAAATTAGCAAAAGTTTTGGGGGAAAGGGAAAAGAATCTGCAGGTAATTCAAATTGCATTGTTAGATATTTTATTAAGGCTTTGACTTTATTTCTTTTATATATATATATATATATATATATATATATATATTTATTATAATATATATTTTTTTTCTCAGCAATCGTTGAAGTTGAAAAATTACTGACTCATCAATATACAACTGTGTACAATTCTTTATTCATATTTATAATTTTATTCCCTTTCTTTAAATTAATTATTTACCTATTCTCTTCCTCAATTTCTTTTTTCCTCATTTTTCAGGAATTCCTGGAGTACCTGAAGCAACGTAAAATCGTTCTTACTCGCCTCAAGGACGAGGACATAATCTCTCTCTATGAAGATCGATTCTCCACCACTTTAAAATCATCCAACTCTAAATCGCTGCCAGACCTTATCGACACTCAACCTCCCGTCGACCCTCTTTCGGAAGAACGTTATTTAGAATGTGATTACTGCTCCGAAGTTTTCTCCAATCGCGATGTTCTCGAGGAACATCTCAAGTTCCACGACTACCGTATTCTTCATTATTGCGACGACTGTGGAGAAGAATTTCAAACGAATAAAGCGAAAAGAAATCATAATGTGATCTGCGTGAGGAAATTAATTTGCAAATATTGCGACATAATTCTGGATTCCAGAGGAAAGAAACGTCAACATGAGCAGAAACACGTTGATGCCCTTTACGGTCAGCTTTGCGAGATTTGTGGTGAGAGATTCAAACACCAAGGAACCTTGGATCAACATCTAAAGACACAGCATACGAGCTTGGAGAAGATCTATCAGTGCCCAAAGTGTCCAAAAAAATTTGCTTTCAAACAAAAACTGAGCTTTCATTTGAAATCTGTTCATACAACTATGAGAGCGTATCTTTGCGAGGATTGTGGCGCAGATTTTAAGAATCCCGCGAGCTTGAGGCATCATAGAATCAGAAAGCATCAACCGGTTGGAAATAAGAGAGAATGCCAAGTTTGTAGGAAATTGGTACCGTTTTACAGTTTGTCAAAGCACATGCACACGCATAAGGCTTACAGTATTCAGTGTCCACATTGCGACAAAATGTTCAAAAACAGCTCGACCTTGAAGCAACATGTAAGAATTCACGAAGATCAAAGGCAGTATCGTTGCGACACTTGTGGCGTTGGATTTAATCGGAGGGATGGCTTGAGGCTGCATATGAGAGTGCACGAGAAAACTGGTAGTAGAGGCTTGAAGGAGTGCTCCTGCCAAGTTTGTGGGGAAAAGTTTCCGAATCACTCGACTTTGGTAATTCACAGGAACAGAGTGCACAAAGACGGGAGGCAGTATACGTGTCATATTTGTAACAGGTCAATGATTTCGACGAGATCGCTCGAGTGGCACATGTCGCACATTCACAACGAATCGATGCCAGGTAACGTGTTACCGAATGACGCCCTCAATCCCTGCTGTCCCTCCTTAATCTCCTGTATTCCACTTTGATAAAAGGGAAAGAGATGTGATTCTAAGAAATGTGTGCGACGTTTAGTCTTTATGTGTAACACTCGATGAGAATATTAGACATAGATGATGTAACGATACATGATGAGAGAGTAAAAGATGTTGAGAAATTTTTCATTCCTTTGTACACAGATGGAATTTTCGGCAATGGAAAAGATAATTTCTAGATTTGTACAGCATCACGTATTTGTTGTGTTTTCGATTTGAATGTTACCATTTATACAGGAAATTTAAACACATTGTGTGTGTGTGTGTGTGTGTGTGTGTGTGTGTGTGTGTGTGTGTGTGTATATATATATATATATATATATACATATATAAATGTATATGTATGTGTATATACATACATACACACGTACGCACTCGATAACAATAACAATAATCTCTCTTGTAGGCATTATTCGCGACGAGTCCGGTCTGCCTGAAAAAAGACGGGTTTCCTGTTATCATTGCAACAAGACCTTCAAAACGGAACTAATTCTTCGCACACACATTAAGAATACGCACATGGAGAAGGACCCGTTGAAATGCACAGATTGCGAGGCCGTTTTCACATCTGAAGTGCGTCTACGGCATCACATGATGGTCGTGCACAATCGTCTCGAGGGTACTTTGGCATGTCCTCACTGTCCGAAACGATTTGTGAATCAATTAAGGCTAAAAACTCATATGATCTCTCATTCTGAGGAAAGACCATATACCTGCGAGATCTGTGGTTTTAATCTGAAGACAAAGATCCAGCTGATCAAGCATCATCAAAACCGACACAGCGACGAAAGACCTCTGCAGTGCAAGTACATAGATTATTATTTTAGTAAAGATTAATTTCTCAAAATGGATCCATGAAGATGAAATCCCTTACTTGGGATTGTGGGATTAGGAAACTTGATCACATTATCGCAACCAATCAATTTTTTACTTATTTACTACTTTTACCTTATTTGAGATTTGTGAGATTTTATAATTATATAATTTTATAATCTATTCTTCAGTAACTTTGTTTTTAAAAGTTGAGTTAAAAATTTGCAAATTTAAAATGCATAGAATTAATGTGTAAACGTATCATCATTATTTTCATTATATATTTATTATTGTACATTTGTAGCATAAAAAAATTCTTTCACAAAAATTTTTGTATGCAAAATTATTTCAAAATTATTTTATTATTCTCTTCTTGGTTGATTACTCACATGACAAATTAAATGTATCATTGCTTTTGTTGTAACTTTTTCTGCGAAATGTATATAAATGTATATACATGTATTGAATTAAGCTTAGGAAATGTCAACTTGATAATTTGAACTCAATTATTAAAGATTTCTTAAATATGAGATGTGTAATAAATTAACACACACACACACACACACACACACACACACACACACACACACACGTCTTCAATTTATAATTGAAATATTACATTCACGCGAGAAGGTTTCACCTACTATTTTGAGAGATGTTTCATTTAAGACATAACAACATAAAGTTTTTTTTGTAAAAATACACAAATACTCTAAATGTTATTACGTATTTAAATAGAAATTCAATTTGCATTGGTTGTCGTGGTCTGATAATGGTTTGAAATTTATTTGAAAAACTGAAATGGAAAAGTGGAAAATAGTATTCATCCACTCTGCTTATTCTTTTTGTTCATTTATTCATTACATCATTATATCATTAGCAATTTATTATTTATTCGATAATCTTTCAGATACTGTCCTTGGCGATGCAAGCAAGTGAGCGCCCTCGTTTGTCACGAGCGCACGCATACGAACGAACGCCCATATTCGTGCAGTGTATGCCGGCAACGTTTCAAATATCTCGGTGACAAAAACAAGCATGAACGCCGTCACGAGAGCCTCGGTGGGTCAGGCTTCAAGCGTATCGTACCCGGGAGAAATGTCAAACCAAAGGCGCGCGATGATTCTGGCTCCGGATCCGAGCAGGGTTCGCTCAAGGACTCGGCGAATCGGCAGGACATTCAGGTTACCGAGGAACAATACGAGGAGCAGCAAGACGGACGATACGATCAAAAATTTTCAGAGGAACAGATGGTCAAATTCGAACAGGAGCAGATCGTCAAGTTTGAAAGTCAAGAAGAATATGAAGAAGCAGTGTACGAGCAGGTAAGAGTATTAGTAGTTTCGTCCTGATTTCTACTTATCGAGACGAGATCAATGAAAGTAGCGTGAGAAGCCGACCAGCGCGTAGCATAGCGTAGCCAACAACCGGCAGAATCTCTGAATTGATCTGAATTGATTTCTCAACTTCTCCCCGCTCTCGCCTTTTTCCAGGAGTACGAAGAAACTTCGAGAGAAGCATCGGAAGCTACTGAAGTAATTATGAACATGGAGGATTCGACGGTATACACGGAGGAAGTTACGGCCGATAATATAGAGCCTAGCGTGGAGATCATGACGGATGAGATGATGACAAATGATATTCTGCAATCTGGCACTGCTGTCATGCATCTGCAACGTCGCAATAATTCCTCGGGAGAGATTCAAGTGATACCAGTGATGCTGTCGCTACCCGATCTGTCCGACGCAAACACTGAAGTTAATCTTGCGACTGCGTCTATTATGTATAATAATTAGATTTGACTTTTCTCAGAGTTTCTACAGAGTTTCTACAGAGTTCCTTGTACATCGAACGCGCTCGTAAAAGATTCTTGAATCTTCAAGTCTTGGAATTTTGTTTATTCTGTTGATCGCGGAAAGATTGAATGTCCACAACATATGTTGTAAGTGATGTCACTATAAGATGAGATTTCTTGTAGTTTACACTTCTAATCTCAACTTTTCAATCATCCCATCGTACGCGATGCGATATTATTGATACAATTGGCATTTTCAGAAATTTTTCTATCCGCCTAGAATTTTAATTTGTAAGAAATTACTTAAAAAAGGAACCATTGCATCTTCTTTATACTATCCGAGCATTAAATTGTAATGCAGAATATTCTGTAAAATGTACATCTCTTCTGTTTTAAACCTTTCTTATAATAAATAAAATAGTAACAGAATGTTACTATTGTCTTGTAACCATGAGGAAAAAATTGAAGAAAAATTATTAAAATCTGTTCTGCAAGACAGCCCTGAAATAGTCGATTATAAGTAAACTATACAAATGTCGAATATTGAAGATTAACAAAGAGAGGCAAAGAAAGAAAAATAAAGGTTCTGATAGAAAAAAAAACTAGAAGATCGAAAAGTTTTAAATAAAGAGATGAAAATTCTCTAAATTTTATTATTGCGGTAAAACTTCAGAAAAACTTGGCAAAACAGGAAGATGGGTGAAATTTGACAGTTACGAAGAAACAATTAACAATTACGAAGAAAAGCTGCAAAACTGTGTAAGATGTGTGGAAAAAAAAACCAAAACTTTCGAAAGCGCTTGTTTTGTAAAATAGCGCGATACATCATGTAAACTATCTTGTATAAATCACTGAAAGAGAGTGTGACGTATGTATGCGTATGTGTGTTGTGCATTACATAAAATAAATCATTCTGTATTGTTATCTTGCATCAATCTTTATAAAGATTGTATTGCACGCTTGCTCGTAATGAATCATTCATCTATTCTGTATTTGTATTTTCTGCACTTTCTCTGATATTCTTTCAGAGGGAAAGATTATTACTATCATCATCGTCATTACAATTATAATTTTCTATTATCTCCTCCCTACAATACTTTAATAGCGTCCACTGAAAAAACTAGTGCAACACTACTGCAATCTTACTGTTCCACTGTGAAAGTCAGTTCACATATTTAGAAAGAAAAACTAACAAATTTACAGATGAGTATTCTGGTCCTTATAAAATCTTAGAATAGAACGATCCCAAAAGAGAAAACTAACACATCAACTCCGGAACCATATGCGAGATAATCTAACATGGCACGAGTTCTGCATTAGTTTTCTCAGTGGAAAACGCTATAAGTACAAAGAGAAAAAAAAAAAGTAAAATTAAAACTGTTTTGTATTTTGTATCATCAGAATCTTCACGAAATCTATTTCTTTTAGCTGCACTTACTGCATTTTTTCTTTTATTTCAAATCTTGAATGTCTTTCCCCATTAATTTATTTCAAGTGCAGGAAATGCAGCTAGAAAGAATAGTCCTATACTACGTGTTCTTGAACTCTTTCCCTTTCCTCGGATTTATCTTTCTTAATATATTATTCATCCACTTTAAATGCAGAAGGTAAACGTAACAGCTAAAGGAAAACAGGCGAGACTATGCTTTTTAGTACGTTATATATATATATATATATATATATATATATATATATGTACTTTGCTACTGTTTATATTTTACAGAGAGATAGTCAAAGTGACGAGTTTATACATGTTAAGTCTAAGATAAGATACATAATATAAGAAACTGCGTGTTTTTTCCAATTTCGCGCGGATTATTATTCAACCATTATCTTACTTTTTTCAGAATAAAAGTTGCAGACTCCTAAATAAAACGATCACATGAAAATTGATGTATCTAATTTTATGATAAAAATCTACACTTTTAATATACATATTTGCAAGTATAATATGTGGGATAAAGGAAACATAGAGACCTAACAATAAGTGATGAGAATCCAATGTATATTTCCAGGAAGATGATTATATATACATATTAATAAAATTATTGTAAGAGGCACTTGTGTCAAAATTTATGTTTGAAAAATTAGATAGGCACACATAATCAAATGTACAACTAAAATAAATTTTATGTTCATATTATTGTTTACAATAAAATGATAAATTTTAAAAATATAAAAGAAAATGTAAGAGATATTGTAAGAAAAGATTATCTCAAATTTTTCTTTGCATTATTACATTCAGACAAATCAGTTCTTCTCAACTGATATGCGACAAAATATATTTATGAGATATATTATGTTAAACTTTTTTTAGATTTGTTTAATGCTCAATAGACAATCATACAACAATTACATTAAATAATCTTGCAACGAAATGTTTTTTTCAATGTTGGAAATTAAAATTTTAAATATCCACAGATTTAGACATTTAAGGAGAAATTAAGAATTTGAAAAAATATATAAATTTACAAATTCACGAAGGTCGATGGATTAAAAGAATTTGATATATTCAGATTTTTGTCAATTTGAGTACATAACGTGATTTTAAAGACAGTACCTTCAAGATATGACGCACATATGTATATGAAAGAAAGAATGCTTTTAAAATTTTGAATAAAAATAAATTATATATTTTAATATACATATATATATATATATAGTTTACATCAATATTTATATGTATTTTTTCACTGTCTAAAAATAGACTAATATTGTATCTTTCTTGTAATAAATTTCTTAGCTGTTGTAACGATATTTATGCTACAAAACGTAGTAAAAAAAAAGTCCAAGAGATATTAATAAAATTCAAAAATCAAATATTTTATCATAACAAAATAATAATGGAAATGTATAGAAAAAAATTAAAAATTCCTGTAATCAGGTTTTTAAGAAAATATGATAAAGGTTTGACCACATAAATTTCGTATCCAGTTTTGTTATTAGTTAAGAATAAAATTATCTTGACAATTATTATTAAGATATATTATCAATAAAGTAGACTAAAAATAACGGGTATGCTGGAAATTGTCCTTAAATTATTATTTCTTTCGTGATACATACACTGGCGCAAAATAAAAACGGGACAAAAACTTTAACCGAATTTTTAGGCAATTTTCAAAGACACATAACTTTACGAAAAATCATCCAAATTGCATGAACTTTTTTTTAAATTAAAGGTTAAAATCTCAGCTTTAAAATGGTGTATATATATTTTTTTATTAGGGGCATTGATGCAACAGGAAGCCCTTAAATCAAAGGGCATGTTTGAGATTTTAAAATTAGCCAAGTGTGCACGGACTTGGATAATTTTTTTTCGAGCATGTGATATACATCAAATGAAAGCCTAATTCTTCCTCTTTAATTTGAGTGGTTGCTGATCGCTGTGCAATTTTTTTTGACCGAGTTATTAAGATTTGAAGAAGAAATGGTCATTTTGTCTTTGATCACTTATTACTCGTAAACAAATCAACATACAGTACTCCGCGAAAAAGCATTAAAAAGCTGAAAGTCAGCTCTTTCAAACGCTGTTATTGTTTTCTTCTTATCCTTACTCTTTCTAACCAAAAATTAAGTTCAAATGTCATATAAAAAATCACATATTTTATGTTTCTTCTTTAATTCGATATATTGTTATGAAAAAAGATCCAATCAAATCACTAAAGCAAAGTTTTGTTGTTCAAGTGTGCCACAATAAAAAACAATAACGTTTATCAGCTAAAACATTTTTATTCCATGTGTCCATCGTTCTTGAAATTGTCTAAATTGCTAAAAACTAAAAACTAGCGATATTGTGTTAAGGTTAAAATTTTAAGCTTGAAAAATGCATGTTTAATTTCTTGAGCCGTTCTTTCTTCATTTACTATGGTAAAGCAGATCGATTCTCTTAATTTTCAACAATTTAAGTTAGATCTGCGATCAAAGTCAAAATGACCATTTCTTCTTCAAACCTTGATACCTCGGTCAAAAAAAATCACACAACGATCAGCAACCACTCAAATTAAAGGGGAAGAATTAGGCTTTTATTTGATGTATATCACATGCTCGAAAAAAAATTATCCAAGTCCGTGCACACTTCCAATCTTGGCTAATTTTAAAATCTCAAACATACCCTTTAATTTAAGAGGTTTCTGTTGCATGAATGTCCCTAATCAAAAAAATATGTACACCATTTTAAAGCTGAGATTTTAACCTTTAATTTAAAAAAAAATTCATGCAATTTGGATGATTTTTCGCAAAGTTATGTCATTTTGAAAATTTCCTAAAAATGCGGTCAAAATTTGTCCCGTTTTCATTTTGTGCCAGTGTATATTTGTATACATATATGTATACATATATATACATGTGTGTGTGTGTGTGTGTGTGTATATAATATATTTTTTATTACATATATTTATTTATTATTTTTATGTATTTATGTAGAAAATATCAGACTCTTCGTATTTTATTTATAAAAAATAAAATTTTGTATAAATTTTATACACAATAGAATTATTGTGAATACCGGATGATTTATCCGAAAGAATATATACTCCATACAGCACAGAAAGATTGTAAAAACACTGTAAAGAGATATTTCATTGCAAGATTACAATATTACATATAACATAGTTGCATAGTGCACAGTTTGTAGTTTTGTTAAGTATTAATGTTAATGTTTTGAAATATTGTAGCAACGATGGAATGCTTTGGTCTCATTATCTTCTAAAGCAATCTCTGTACAATATATCATCACACATAGCAATGTTTTATATGTGTGTGTGTGTGTGTGTGTGTGTGTGTGTGTGTGTGTGTGTGTGTATATATGTATGTGTATATATATATATATATATATATATATATATATATATATATATGACAATATTGCTATAAATATACAATGACATACATTCGATATATCTAATTTCAACGGATAAGTCTGAGAAAACATGTAAGGATATTCAATGTAAGATAAAAGAATTTTTGTGCTCTCTTTTTATATAACTTCTAGTATAAAGCAAATTAACAACGGTAAATGTAAATATTGTCGTAATTGCAATATATGTTGTCATAATACATGAATATTGAAGAAAAGGCTTAATCAGTTAAGGCAAAATTATTTGAAATTATTTAAAAAGGTACATAAATGTGTATTACGTTATGTAATACATTCAATTATCTTACTTCAAATATAATATGGCTATGTCAGTAGCCGTTATTATATGTATTTGCTAATGTTTAAGATTTTTTATGAGATATGCGGGAAGTGAATACCACGAAAACGATTCGGAATTGCAGAATTGCTTAACAATGTTTTGCTGTAATAATTATGGTAGTCTTGTCAGTATGGTTGTCTTGCAATGACTTTTTACAATGTATCGCTCAAAATTTGCACCGCAACTTACACAATTGTAACGTTGTTGTAACGTAGCTGAAAAGTCTGTGCTGCATGAAAGTAATGTATGTATAATTTGACATTAAGTAAAGTTTTTTTAAAATTCCAACGTAACTTATTCGTCTAAATTGATATCTCTATATACTTGAAAATATGTCTAAAGCCCCTCTACGCTTATATTACGCTTATTTCAATGATATTTGTAACGTGTCCATAAAAACTTTTTCCTAAACTCTTTGTCACCGAGATACCGATGAAAAAGAGGGGAGGGGGGGGGTTCAAAAATTTTTTCATTTTATCAAGTATTCATATCATGACAAGACGATCGCATATGCCATTTATATTTTAAATGTTTTATAAATCTTTATCTTTTGATTCTATGCAATTTCATTGTCATATTCCAAAAGACTTAATAAAATTTGATATTGTTTCTTAGATTATCATTTCACTTTTTCGACATGTGAAACTTGGTGCTTTGAAGGAAAATACATTTCATTTGGCAAACAATCGAAACAAAACATACATATATGGAAGAGAGATTAATTTCACATGCTGTCAAATTTCTTTTTTGTTTTAGTAGAATAAGGAAAAGTTATCTTTTTTACGAACTTGGTTATTACAAACTATAAGCAAACACAAAGATAGAGGATTTTTCTAATCCCTGATCAGAATCGGAATGTCTTTTCTCTCATCTCGAACAGAGATACAATTGTTTTATATTCCTCTTTTTAATTTGATTGTCGATCATGATAGAATTTTAAAATAAATTTGTACAGATTCATGCACCGATTCTATTCCAACGTTATAAAGATTGCTGTATATGAATGTATCTAAGTGCAAAAGCAATATATAAATATCTTGGTTGATAAAATGTTCAATATACATTTCGCTACATGTATATGTATGTACATTAGGTACTTTATCGGATATTTATACAATTTTTTTTTATTAAAAAATTTGATGTTCAATAGAGCAACCTTTAACATATGTACCAATAGAGAATACTGCAAACTCAAATTCGCTTATTCTTCAACAAATAGTCTAATATCAGTTTTGAAATAACATAATATTATTAATACTTTGATAAATTTCTATATGATTTAGCTTTAAAAGTTTCAATCAATTTTTCAAATTTATCAAAGCTTTGACGGAAGAGAAAGAAAAAAAAAAGATACCCCCCTTCCTCTATCTTTCTCTCAATTTTTTACAAGTATAAATTTAACTATATCGGTAACCAAACCTTAAAAATTGAGATTCGTTAAAATTTACTTGAAATCACTTACAGATGAAACCTTTATTACTCATTAGCGAGTTGAAATTTAATTTTTGTCTAGACTTTGGTAATATTGCACGAGTACTTGCCACGCTTTAGGTGCCATAAATCCATTCGGGGGATTCTGGCCTGTCTTCGCTAATCCTACAAGTACAAAATAATTAATGATATTAAGTGAGCACACGCAAAATTGTGAATTTCAAAACTTTCAGTATTACAAAATTTTCCAATTCTTTTTTGAACATCTTGAGAAAAGATGTCACGCTAAAAAATGTAATGATTAAGATGATTTATATGTCAAATTCCACAAACATACGAAACAAAAATGAAGGGGATCAAATTAGATGAAAAATTCATATAATTTATAATTTTTCTTCGTTGTACGTTGTTCGTTTCTCATGCTCCTTCTTGTTTTTATATTATTTTTAAACTTGCATTTTGTTTTAATCTTAATCATTTTTTAATTAATTTATCGCTTATTTTAATTTAATTAATTTATCGCACATTAATTAATCGCTTTATCGGTCATATATATAAATAAATAAATATATATATATATACATATACATATATATATATATATTTATATATATATATATACATATATATATATACAGTATATAGCATATATTAAAACTTGCGTATCATAGAACATTGAGTAATCAAAGACGTACCTCGTATTTTCGTTCCTGAAATAAACTCAAAGTCTTGCTTCCGCTCGGGTTCGAAGTACGCCATCTTACCATGCCGCGTGTCATAAGCGGCTACTTTAAAGGGAATGATCTCGAGATTGTCAAGACCTCGGGCCATGGAGAGTACTTTGGCACCATGATTAGGATCATACAGATTGCCATCAGGTGTGGCGTCTTTGTTTGGATGTGGTATACCCGCGGGATCTCTGCCTACGATGTAAAAATTGGCGCCGGCGTTCATTCTGGCTTTCGCGTGCCATTGTACCTGCATGAAGATATAATTGTATTAATTTCATTTATGTTATGGCTGAGGATAGCAAAGTTACGGACTAGTATAATATATACGTAAGTATAACAAACATAAGAGGCAAATGACGGCGCCACTTGTAACAGAGACAGTCCAAGTTACAAATTAGCAAAGCAGTTGAAATTAAAAGCAAAGTTACTTTTACTTTAACTGAAGCTAGGGCTCGTAAGGCTAGCTAGACTTTTCTCAACCTCAATCGGTCCCGCGTACATCATCGGGCTAGGGAAGATGGCCAATAACGTGGTATCAGCATCCAGCACGCCCTCGTCCAAAACGGCCTTGTGTTGCAGAATCCTGGTGTACAAGGAGACATCGTCTTCCTTGATCCAGCCACCCAGGGGATGCAGTAGCAGCACGGGATTCTTGAAACCACGTTCCTCCAACAATCGTCTCTTTGTGTCCTTTGCGCGAAACAGCAACAAGATGAGATACGTTTAGTTATCTCGGCATGTGGACCAAGATGGGTATTCGTATATCGTACGTAGCGTATAACGCGCGAGAATGCGAGAATGCCAGTCTTGAACAACAACAACAATGCGGCCTCTCTCTCTCTCTCTCTTTTGTCCGACAAAAATGACAGGGGAATGAATCGCACGAATGATTCGCGTTGAAGGTGAGTGACACATACTTGCATAAGTAACGCGTGTCCATTGTGAATGGGGTTTCTTAGCTGGAAAGCGAATACGGCGTCAGCTTTCATCTTCCGGCATTTGGCACGGATCTCATTTGGCGTCAGCCTGTACTTGTCGAGTCCATCGTGCCATCTGATCCTTTCCAACACCTCAAGGTCGCCACCCATCAGCCAGTCTCCAGAATCATAAACCATCCTGACATAGGGATGACCCAAGTTCGTAGTGCCAAACTGCCAACTACAACGCTCCTCCTTTCGGTGAAAATAAAATTCCGGTCTTCGTAGGATGGCCAGGGCCTTTTGCTTATACCTCAAGGTTACAGCGAGAGAACTTTCCAAGCGGTTCTTATCAGTCGTGCTTATCGCAAGAACAATTGGTATCGATTGATTCGCTTCTTTGCCATCTTGTAGCAAACATCGCAAGTGTTGGGCCTGAAGAAGACAGATTACTGTACACAGATATTCGCGCGATGATATATAATATAGCTCCAAATAGTAGGCCAAATCGAATCGCGCTGCTCAATCAATCGAGTCAGATTCAGACCAGGCAATCAGATTGCCTCAGATTGCTTCGGAGAGCATACCTGAAGATACTGATGTTCCCTCATAAAGCCTGTCAACGGGGACGCCCATCCTTCCGCCAGGACTTGCAGCCATTGTACATCTAGTTGATTGATCTCCACGTACGGCAGAGTTTCCGCTTCTATTTTCGCGGAAGCCAGCTTGGACTCGGGTACAAAGAGCTCTCTGATCAGACTCGATGGTTCTGCCAGCTGCGGAATGACGCGGTGCTTTTCCAGAAGCTCAATTACGGTCGAAGCGGACTCTTCCAGTGTGCAATTCTCGGTTTTGACAATCAAGTCAGGTTTTACGGGCCTTTCGTACATTTGGTCGATACCGGTGAAACCTTTAATCGTACCCTGCCGCGCTTTCTTGTAAAGGCCCTTAGTGTCGCGCGCCTCGCAAATTTGCAGGGGCGTATCTACGAACACCTCGAAGAAGGGCAGGTCGGCCTCCCGATGAATTTGCCTTGCCATTTGTCTGTCCTCTTCGAAAGGTGACACGAAGCTGCAGAGACAAATTTGCCCGCTGTCGGCGAAGAGCTTCGCTACCTCGGCCACTCGTCTAATGTTTTCTTTCCTGTCTTGCTTGCTGAAAGACAGGTTGCGGTTTAGACCGCTTCTGACATTGTCGCCGTCTAGGCCGTAAGCAGGAATACCGTGGTTCACCAATATAGCTTCCACTTGGAACGAAATGGAAGTCTTGCCGGCACCGGAGAGACCAGTTAACCATACCGTGCAGCCTCGAAAGCCCCGAATAGTGCCGATTGCTTGTCCCCGTTTTGCTCTCGACACGTGATGCGCTTGCTCCGATACGTTCGCGCAGATCTAAAAGAATTTTGCAATATTTCAAATTTTCAACAATTCTTGAAAGCTTTAGCAACTTGGGGAGACTCTTCCACCAAGAGTTTTAAGACTTTTCCTACCTTATTGTACGTACAGCTTTTCATAAAGTAAAAGTGTAGAAAAAAATGTCGTGCAATCTATACTTGTCCATTAAAGAATACTTGTATTATAGACGTACATATATCTGTCTACATATCAGAGATGAGCTTCATGTTGCATGTCGTTACAAAAAGAGTCATCCTCTCTCTCTCTCTCTCTCTCTTTCTCACTTTAGACCATTTTTTCTTTCAATTTTTTTCTTATTCCTATATCCCGACGTAATGGAACGTACGTTGAAATTTACAAAGATTCGATTGTGCGCTTTCGGCACGCCTCGGGATAAAAAAAATCTCATCTCATTTCAGATTCACTACTGAGTATACGTTTAATGGATACGTTTAGATTTCTACAGTGATGTTTTCTCGATTTTCAATTTTTACAATTAATACAAGACTTCCTAGTACAAGAGTAGAATTTGCAAACAATTATTTTCGCAATATCACATGTATGTATACGTATATGTATGTCTCGCGCAACAATGAATACCTTTATCTTGTGATTTGAATAATTTATTATCTTATCTACACCATTCATGTCAATTTTCAAGGAGACTACTCGACGATGATGGTTTTCCATTACAAAGTGAAACTTTACATAAAAGACTATTCCACATTTTAGAAAACGTACATCTCTTAATAATAATTCAATCTCTCTTCTCTCTCTCACTTTCCACACCACGCGGTCATGTCATTGACAACAAATCATCCCAGTCGACACAGAGCATCAGTGACATTACTCTATGTTATAAATTCGCACTCAACAATATAAATGTAATATAACAATACGTGTTATATTACATTTACATTGTTGAGTGGGATATTACAACATAGATATAATGTCACTGATGCTCTGTGTCGACTGGGATCCTATATACAGATATTAGACGTTAGGCCTATTAGCCTAAGACTCGATTGCACCAACGTTATTTCGGCTTTAAGTGAGATGTGTGTCTTTCGTTATTTAGAAAGAAAGATGAAGATAGTTTACATGTTTAAGTTTCACTTAAAGCCAAAATAACGTTGATGCAACTAGGCCTAAGGCAAATAAGATATTCTTATTCTCTCGAAATGGCCTTAATTTCATTCAAATCGCACTATGGTTAAACAACGACGAAACTTTTAAACATTTGAAACCTTTGAAACTACTTGTTCCTACTTGCACCTGCAAATATCTTGTTTTTGTACCTTTTGAGTCCTTGAGTGAATACAATTATTTTATATATATATATATATATATATATATATATATATATACACATACACATATACACATATATATAGGTTTTGTGAAGAAAGAAAAGGGAATAGAAAAACAGAAATGTAAAAGAAAATACTGTGCTAAAGCCCATGGGCATTATAGGCCCATGGCAATTTTATATGCATTTATAATCCGCGCAAGAAAGCAAAAGAGAGTACAAAGTATATTATATATTAATGCTTCATTACTCATAATTGATATTTTTCATGTTGTACGAGGTGGAGCAAGCGTTGCGAAACGTACCATCATTTTTTTATTCGGTGGCGGTGCGACATTGCTCTGCTCGGCGTTGCTCGATGACATGATCGTAGCTACTGACACTTACTGGCGTCTACGTGGCATGTGTGTTAAACGCGCTTAAAGGCGACGAGAGCGATAACGGATGACGCTCCGCGACGCTCCATGTTGACCGACGTTGGTCGCGCAGTTTATTAAAAAGCGCTAAACCGTAGTGAGCAGCGAGCGCGCAAGTATCGCGGCGAAAGTGGCGCGCTCGTCTCGATAGATTCCCCAACGTCTAATCGATGCCTAGCGATCGATCACTTTTAAACTTGAAATTTTTGCTAAATCTTTTTAAGAAGACGTTGGAAGAAATTTTTAATTCCAAATCTCCATATTTCGTGAATTGCCAAAATTTTAATTATTATAGTACAAGGTACTGACACTTGGTAATTTACCAATCTTCGGTATTAGATGTCGACGGAGTTTACAGATCGTCGTACGTGGTGCGTCAGAGAGAGAGAGAGAGAGAGAGAGAGAGAGAGAGAGAGAGAGAGAGAGAGAGAGAGAGAGAGAGAGAGAGAGAGACCGAGCATGCGATTAACTGCGTTCAGCAGAGTTGCTTTGCAAATGTTGTGAAATTCGTAAATCTGATTGGCGGATGATACTTATAGATTTAATCAAAATTAACAGCATATGCCAATAATCATAGATTCACTTCTTCAACGCAGTTACAAATCAGCGTTATCTGATGAACACAGATCATTCGCCATGTTTCGTAGCAGAACGTTTATTTTGCGACTGTTGAACATTTTCTTTACCAAGACAGGACTATTCTTCTAGACCTAAAAGTATAAACTATACATATAACGCCAAGATTTCCGACAGTTGCAAAATAAACGTTCTGCTACGAAACACGACCGAATTGCGTCGAATAAAAGTTTCGAGCACATAGTACGCGTCACCAGAGAGAAGTCTGAGAGACGACACGGTCCGGTTTTAGATCCGCGAAAACCGGGCCGTGTCGTCTCTCAGGCTTTTCTCTGGCGTCACAACTTGGGACAAACGCAAGTTGCAAACGTAAATAACGCACAAACTTTAGAGCGCATGTCATAAATATTATGTGCTAAATACATTTGCGACAAATATGCAAAACTTATTCGCCATCTATGTCTACGACTTGCGTAAGTTACTTCCTGGAACTGTAGAGGAATTCTTGGAATTTCAGAGAAATTTCCAGAATTTTATCAAATTCCTGAAATTTCAAGGACAAAATTGCATACGCACACATACCCATTTTATTAAAAATTATATTGATATTCAAAATAGATTTCTCTTGAAATTGAATTTACAGGAATGAGTCAATCTGATTGATTAAACAATCCATCCATGTATAAATATGTCCTTTTTACGAGTTGAAAAGTATTTGATCGACATCATATAAACAAACTATCAAAGTCGAAAAGAAACTATCGGAAAAAAAATTTATATTATTATCAATTTAATTTTAATAATTTTCAATGTAATACTAAATATAATTTTGTTTTAATATTAATGTGATGAAAAATAACTTTGTTATTATACATATATATATAATTTTCACTTTAATAATAATAAACTAAATTTCTAGCCAAAGGCCTTTATAATTAATTAATAGAATTGAAAATACTCGATTTTGTGTGTGTGTGTGGAGGAAAATCTATGATTATTACAACATGTACTGTTAATTTTGTTCACGTTGACGCAATTAACATTTTTATATCAAAATTGAATTATTTGTAATCTAATAAAATCTAATAAAATTAGAAAATCAGTCCTCAAAATTCCGCCATCCTCACTCTTCGTAGGCTCAAGTGACAACACAGTGCACGTACCCTCTGTTATATAAAATGTTTGCTATTAAAGAGAGAGTGAAAACCAGACAAAAAAACTATTAAAAAAATTTTTTTTATGACAAAAGAATCAAGTTTTCAATATCACTTTTACTCTTTACTTCTTCTTTATTCTCTACCTCACTCATTTTCTTTCTTCCTTTTCTCTTTCCCTACTCCCTACTCCTTAGCTTCTGTTCCCCTTCTCTCATATCATTATCCCTATATTCCTCTTTAAATCTTCAAGAGGACTTTGTGTTCAAGCAGCATGTTGTTCTCCGGTGATAATGACAGGCAAGCTCGTAGAATGTTTTCGATGGCAGCCCGTTGTCGAAACAAGGCGTTCACCACTGGAGTCCCGTGGGGCACTAGTGGAGCCTTGCAGAGATACGACAAAATAGATAGTACACTGTGGAAGCTGGAAAATTCTTCGTCATCATTGGAATCTGCTCTTTTGAAGGTAATGCGAGAGCAGAGTTCAGCTAAAATGATGAGATCGAGAATGATGGGAGTCGCGAGAAGCGAATCCTCACATGTATTATGGATCACGATGGTGTTGTGACCGCCTAGCATGATTTCGGAAGTGTACTCATCCATAGCTCTCTTACTGTCACCTGAAAAAGATGTTAATAAAATAGAAAGATAAATTTTTGGGAATTTCAAAAACTTTAAACATTTTTATCAATTTCTTTCAAGAATTTAAAAGATTCTAACAAGTTTAAAAATTGTAAAAGTATTGCAACAGAGAGAGAACGAGACAGAAAAAGACGATGTAACATTAAAATTATGTAACATTTCTGATCAGTTGTTGTAGGATACGCACGCGCGCGCGTGTGAATATGTGGGTGTGTACTCACATATACATATACTAATTTATTATATACATATACAAAATATATTTACGTATCAAAACACCTGTGCATGCATGCGCGCACATATATAATATTTTAAATGGAGTTTTTGAGAAGTTTTTTTTTCTATTTCATACAAAATATGTTATTATATTGGATAATGAAATGTTAAAGAGAATAGCTTACCAACGTAAGGAATGTATTTAATAACAATACAATGGTCTGGCTTTTCTCCGGGTTTGTAGAGAATCTTGTTGGATTCCACCATGTCGTCTACAACGTTACTCTTGGAGATCTATGTATGAGATTGATTATACATATATGAAGATATCATACAGCGCGAACTTTAATGTATGATATGTATATTCTAATGAAATTCTAATTTAAAATAATATAATAAACACACACACGCACGTACAGAAAAAGAAAAAATATATATGTATATATACAGGGTGTCCCATTTTAAAAAACGCATCTCAATAATTCTTCAACGAAGCATTTTCAGCAAAAATGTTTCAGGCAAAAGTTGTATGGTTTCAAGAGGGACATAAGATGGTGTTATTAATTTAACTTTGAATAGTTACTTGAAGGTCACATGAAGGTCACCTTTAATTTTTTAAATGGAACCCCCTATTTTTCATTATATATTTTTGTAGCCTATCTCGAGAGCTTTCCAAAACACTATAATTGAGTGTATTTTCGTTAAGCCTAATTCTTCCCCTTTAATTTGAGTGGTTGCTGATCGCTGTGCGATTTTTTTGATCGAATTATCAAGGTTTGAAGAAGAAATGGTCATTTTGTCTTTGATCACTTATTACTCGTAAACAAATCAACATACAGTACTCCACCAAAAAGCATTAAAAAGCTGATAGTCAGCTCTTTCAAACGCTGTTGTTTTCTTCTTAGTTTTACTTTTTCTAACCAAAAATTAAGTTTAAATGTCATGTAAAAAAATCACATATTTTATGTTTCTTCTTTAATTCGATATATTGTCATGAAAAAAGATCCAATCAAATCACCAAAGCAAAGTTTCGTAGTTCATGTATGCCACAATAAAAAACAATAACGTTTATTAGCTAAAACATTTTTATTCCATGTGTCAATCGTTCTTGAAATTGTCTAAATTGCTAAAAACTAAAAACTAGTGATATTCCGTTAAAGTTAAAATTTTAAATTTGAAAAATGCATGTTTAATTTCTTAAGCCGTTCTTTCTTCATTTACTATAGTAAAGCAGACCGAGTCTTTTAATTTTCAATTTAAGTTAGATCTGCGATTAAAGTCAAAATGACCATTTCTTCTTTAAACCTTGATACTTCGGTCAAAAAAAATCACACAACGATCAGCAACCACTCAAATTAAAGGGGAAGAATTAGGCTTTTATTTGATGTATATCACATGCTCGAAAAAAATTATCCAAGTCCGTGCACGCTTTCAAATTAGGCTAATTTTAAAATATCAAACATGCCCTCTAATTTAAGGGGTTTCTGTTGCATAAATGTCCCTAATCAAAAAAATATGTACACCATTTTAAAGCTGAGATTTTAACCTTTAATTTAAAAAAAAGTTTATTGCTCTACGATTATTTTTTGCAGAGTTATGATCTGTTAAATTACGGTAATTTTTGGCATAAAATTTTTGATGCCATAATTCTTTTGAACAGTGTATATATATATATATATATATATATATATATATATATATATATACATATACATACATACATATACAGAGCATCGTGTGTAATCAGGTCTAAAATCACGTTAAAATTCGGCTCTTATTATTAGTATTCACATATCGCACGTATGCACACACAATTTTCACAGAAGAATAAACATTTTAAATGCAGACAGTTAAATAAGCACTTGAAAATATAGCAATTCTTGTCTAAAGATATTTTTCATATTTTTATTAATTATATAAGAGATTAAATTGATTAAACCGATGTATACAAAAGTCAATTTTATTTTCTTCTTTAAATTCTACATCTTACCTCTTTTGAACGAAATTGTTGCGGTGCGGATAGATTGGCTCCATCATTGTTTCCTAAATGATTGTAGCTGACAATCGACATTGGTTTTATACCGGCCGATATTAGGAAATCCACAAGCACGGATTTGAGCTTTGTTTGACCGGACTTGAAATCGTCGCCGCCAACGAATGTCTTCTGCCTCTTAGCTAATTCAAGGGCACCTGGTACAAAAGTGTTTTGTGGCGATCCATTGATGTAAGTACACTGAAAAATTGTTAAAATATATACATATATAAAAGTTCACATTTCCGCCCACCATTTTGGTTGTACTAACAAATTTACACGAATAGGAATAGAGAGAAAGAATACACACACATACACAGCTACATACAATTATTTGCTAAGAGAAGATAGTAAGGATGAAGAGAAGGAAGGAGAGATATAATTGCATAAGGAAAAGTACTTACGAGGCATAATTCTCAATTATTACCAAATATTGCCAATCAATTAATAGTAATAATTATTACATAATTAGATATTATATTTCAAGAAATATGCTTTCATAGCAAAGAAATATTTAATTCTAAATTATAATTATTACAATTATTCCTTAATTATTATTATTATTATTAAACTATTCGTATTTATTGTTAAATATTCATTAGCATTTCGAATCATCATATCGAATCGGTTTATCGAATTGATCGTTTGTCTTTCTTTGATTTGTACATTTGTAATAAATAAAAATTGTAAAATTGTAAGAAAATATAACTGTAATTAATTTTTTATGTTTGCCTATATTGCATAACTGATGAAGCCTTTGTTAAATAATAATTTGGAAAACCGTCTTCTTTTCCTTATTATTAAAGAAAGTGGAATAAATTATACTTTGAGTTTAATCATACTCCTTCTAGAGCCGCTGCCACAGCGAACATGGTGCTGGGACTGATTTCCGAATGATCTTTCTCGATTGCCTTTAATAAATTGTCTGCTGTATCGTTGACGCCTGTTATAATCTCCGAGAATCTTTCGGTATTTGCAGTCCATAGAACAATGACCTGATCGAGACCCTTTGCAGCTTTGAACTGTACTATATCGTTGCGAATCAAGTTGAGTTGTTCGGTCTTCGTACCCATGATGATGTTATTTGCCCTTTTGCCCTTTGAAAGCAAATTTCGCAAATGTTTCTCGTTGTATATAATGAGACATGTAATATTGATTATATAATTAAAGAAACCATGATGTTAATATGATAAATACGTTCCTATGCACATGCACGCACGCACGCACACACACATTTTCACGCAAGACTACTAGATATCTCTTTACTCTCATTGTATGCCAGTGGTGTACGAATCTAAATTTAATGAAGTTAAATGAAGTAGAATTCCATCAAATTGGTGGTTTTGATCTCTGACAATAATAATTCTGATACATATTTTTTACATTATAATTATATTTTGTAAACTGTAAGAGAGATTTAAATGAATCTCGAATACACCAAATAGAAATGTACGTTGTGAAATAAATGTTAAAGTAAAAAACAAATTTTGTGAATTTGTTCCAATATTGTCTAAGGAATATAAAATATAATATAAAGAAACCATTGTACGTTGAAGAAAAAAATGAAAGTGATAATTTCAAGGATAAAAATTAGTCGATTTAATTAAATTTCACATTTTATTATTGTTTGAATAGTTGGATAATTAAATTGTTGAACAGGAAACACACAGACGACAGTTTATATTATACGTAAGTATATAAGAAAATTAAAGATTTTATGCGGAAATTTTCGTGGATTACTTTAGTTTTATTAATTCATTATTAATTTCGCGCGTTCGTACATCGCACAGGCATTGCAGTCTATAAAAATTGTAATTACCTGATTCGAAGCGATAAAATCGGAATAATATATGCTCTTTCTGGGCTGCATGTGTGCCATATAAGGACGTAATTGTATTTGCAGGTTTACATCCAGCACTCTGGCACGTGTCATAGCTTCCGCGAGGTTTACATCCGATATATCCCAGCCGTCGATTTCGATGTCATCCGGATTTACCATAGGTAGCATACTGGAAATGGGTACATAAACGTCTTCCCCTTTGGCTCTTGTGCCCAATTTCACGGTGGATGCTTGCGTTAGGGAACCGTACCTAATAAAATGCATACAATGAAAATGTATTGGAAAGTAATGGTGAAAAATAATAAAGCCGCGCGCACGCAAACACACACACACACACACACATACACATCCTTTTCTACTATCAAAGAAAAATAGTACTATAATTATAATTATATAATGCGATGAAAATATACACACCTTTGAAAAGGCTTTATTAAGAAATGAACATCAATCTCGAATAAATAAAACAGATAATAAACGAATAATAAATATACACAAGGCATGAATAAAATTGAAAAAATTTTATACATTTGATTTTCTTACAAGATATAATAATTTTCCTTTTTCAAGTCTTCTAAATTAACTGGCTTGCCTAAGAAGTAAAGTATTCGAAATCACATGATACAGTGGATAAGTAAGTTTCTAGAAGTACGTACCAGTTGGCAGTTTTCAGACCTTCTTTCGTCTCCCACGATAATTTCAGCTTGTTCGCTAATAAAGCTGCTGTCACAGTGCTACCGTTGTTGCCACCCCAGCCCACTAGCATCAGGCCTAGCTTTGGAACTCTCATCACGGTCCTGATGAGCAATTTCGTCGAAATCGGTGTTACCTACGTAAAGAATGCAATTGAAGCAACATTTTGAAGCTGTTTGGTATTCTTAAAAAAATATATATATATATATATACATATATACATATATAATTTAGATAAATTTAGACTTTAGATAAATATAAATATATAGGATTCGCACATTTGTTCCCTTATTAGTTAAAGTCTAATAAATAATATGGATATGAATACAATTATATGAATATTAGAAAGAGAATGTCGAATCGAGATGTCTCTTTCGATATGATCTTAGGATGATTATGACTTGGGATCGTTATATCGATTTTCACTAAAGTTCCTTTATATGTATAAAATGTTTAATTTTTAATTAACTTGAGTTTTCATTTGATTTGGTATGACACGTAGCTCCGTGCTAACGCGAGTGATTAGTAACAGAAGAGTCCCGAGTTCAAATCCCGGCCCTCATCTCACATATAATTTTCAGCAAGGATTATTCACAGAGGATTCTTAGACCTAGGTGACTGAATTAGGGACTGAAATAGCCTTACCCGGCTATCTTAAACTTTAATTTAATCTTATTTTATTTCGAAATATATGGAATGTAGTGACATAACAGAATTTGCAGGTGCAAAATATTTAGAAATGTTTTATGTATGGATTTTGTATCGAGAAAGAAAGAATGCGCGCGCGCGCGTGCGTGCGTGTGTGGAGGTATGTTTCATCATATAACATTTCTCTAAATTTTTCAATCTCGAAATTACATCATTTAATAATTCGACCCCTCGCCCCCCTCGATTCGAAACAATTTGGTGGAACAATATATATAGTGAACGGATAGAGATACGCGCGGCGCGCATGCCTGTGTGTATGTATGTACGTACATACGTACGAGCTTGCAAGAATCGACGTTAAGGAGGCCTTCTAGAACGATCTAGAACAAACCTACTTACCAGTGCCGCTTATATGCCCGATACGTTTCAAGATTTATTACACACACATACATACATGTATGTACGTATATAATATATTCAAAAGATTCCGGTAATCACAAGGTAACAGTAATGTAACGTCAATGTTATAATTTCGTACTCAACAATGACTACGTTTACACGGCACCGTTAATCGGGTTTAATAACATCCGTAGTTGTCAGACAGACCAGTCACAGCTATCCCGTTCTTCTGAAAAATTGTTACGATTGGTCTACCTGACAACTACGGGTGTTATTAAACCCGATTAACGGTGCCGTGTAAACGTAGTCAATATAACCCATACAACAAAATGTCTAAAAAATGTCTAAAATCGGGTCATAAGACGTCTTAAAGTCGTCTTTAAGACGTCTTTTAGAAATATGCCTAAAAGACGTCTTGTGACTCGATTTTGGACATTTTTTAGACATTTTGTTGTCTGGGAACTGTTATACATATACAAGACACGTAATTATATTGTTGAGTATTATTGAGTACGAAATTATAACATTGACGTTACATTACTGTTACTTTGTGTTTACTGGGATGATATGCATGTAAAATTTGCTTTTTCTCAACACAGATCTTTTTTACGCGACAAAAGAAACGAAATAAACTTTATGATCAGTCTAATGCGTTATCTATTCAAGTATCAAAAGGAGAGAAAGAACAGAATTAAAATTGCAAGAAAATGCATGAGAAACAAATGCAAAGATCTAAACACAAAGCATAATTGGTGAAAGTTGAAATAATAGACAGAGCTGAATTTTGTGCGTGTGACGCACGCGCACTCATGCACACGCGTGCACGTGGGTGCGGAAGGGATCGAATGTCTTTTCAACTACAGACTTGTTCATCACGTTGTTGTATGTACATTACATTTCTTCTTCAACAAGAATATTTGAGAAATCCTTATTTATATAGCGCATTTACTCGCGCTACGAAGTTGAAAATAAATGCTTCGACATGTTTATTATGGCAGGAATTATTTCAGGAGAAAGAGAAAAGTATCAATCAATTGAAAAGTGTACTCTATATCGTTTCGTTGGAACTCGATCATTTATGCAGGTATATATCGTATAAAATAAAAGGACGATCGGAGCGATAAGACGGCGAAGAGTTTCGTCGATCGTTTCATTTGAAATAAAAGAGCGTAGAGCTTGAAGGAATATAGTTGTAGAGCCGATAGTCCGATATCGACTAGCGGCTTAGCCGGCGCGAGGCGCGAGCCGCGTAGGGACACTAACTCTGGACTGTTCTGGACTGGACGGATGATCTCGATGAACCTATAAATGGATTCTCACCGTGAATGTCGCGCAATCGTTCCCGTCTCCATTCTCAGCTACCCTAGTCGTCCGATACTCGTACTCCGCCTCGATGAAATCCTCCGAGTAGCGCACCGTTGGCGAGTCGACGCGTACTTTCAACTTGTCCATTGTCTCCACCGGATATAAATCTGCGAGAGCGGAAATATCCGCACGAGTCCTTTACTCGCGGTTACACCACCGCGAGTACTCTCTCGGGGATCGTGGCTCGAGAGCGTCGTCGTGGGTGCAGAAAGCGCAGGAAACAATCTCGGTCTACGCCGCGGGGAGAATCGTGAATCGCTTCTGGAAACTAATCGAAGGACTATCGGTTAAATTCAAATTCCAGGTTGATATCATTATTCCAGAAAAAAATGACCGTCTCACACAGCCTGTTGAGCGCGTCGAGGGCAAATCGGGAAAATCGCGCCTCCTCAGAAAGATTAACGCGATCGATTTTTCAGATTTTCTCTCGAAAAATAAATAGCGCGCACGTCTCGATGCAGACGTCTAGAGGTGCGTTCCGTTTCATGCATGATGCATTATTTATCCTTCTTGTTCGCCAAAAAATAAACAAGGATAAATGATGCAAACAAAAGGCCTGATCTTTGCGAAGAAAAGAATTCCAAGCAACATCCATTCCACATATCTATACGTAGGACGTAGGACGTAGGACATAACGAAATTCGAAACTCACCAAAATTTACCGATCGGTCAATATTCTCTCGCTCGCGCGCGCGCAATTCGCGAACGTCTTGTCGAGACTGAATCGAGGGTCGAGGATCGAGGGTGAGAGGCGACAAGGTCAGACGAGCGGAAATAAGAAAGCCTCGAGCCGGTAGATGCACGAGTCACGGATCACGTTCAGTCGAGCCCTCCTTCGCGACTGTTCGCAACGGCTGCCAAAACGTAAATGCGACGCAACCGTCATCACCGTCACCGTCGTCGTCATCATCATTATCGTTGCTCCTCGAACATGCTCGAACGTGTTGGGTTGGGTTGGGTTGGGTTGGGGGTCGACCGTCGACGTCGAAACGAAAGAGGGATGCGATTACGGGGACCTCTTGCAAAAACGTGTGGTACTACCGTGAGAATCTCAATTATTACCCCTTGTGCGAGCGACAACGTATAATCCTCCTTTGTACCCCGTGGTGGTATCGAATGATACTGTAGCCAGTGTCCACGTACTCAACTCAGGAATGCAGGAAATAGATATTTTGTAAGACTAATAAGTCAACAATATAGAAGCACGTATTCTATGATAAAGATGTCTCAACCTACGAGACATTGTGTAAGATTAGAATAGACAGAACAGAAACTTACATTGAGATGTTTACCTCTAAATGTATCTCTCGATTAGAAATGTCTCAATCTATGAGACATTTATGATAAATAAATCAATAGAATAAAAATATGATATAGAAATATTTTTATCTTTTTAAGTATTTTCCGAAGATATTATAAAAG
This sequence comes from Tetramorium bicarinatum, assembly GCA_928718305.1. Taxonomy (NCBI): domain Eukaryota; kingdom Metazoa; phylum Arthropoda; class Insecta; order Hymenoptera; family Formicidae; genus Tetramorium; species Tetramorium bicarinatum. The sequence goes on along the minus strand of OV788322.1, from coordinate 9,514,961 downwards.
GCAGCGCGAACGACTGCTCGAGCAGTCGTCTAGTTACCGAGTTACGAGTGTAATCTATCCATATTGTAATATGTTTTTTGTAAATAAAGTAATTTTTTATATCAAGAGGAAAGACGATTCTTACAATACGAAGGATGTGCAACAAATTGACGCGCAGGAGAAGAAGAGGACAAACGTGGTCTATTTCATAGAAATAGTAAACGCTATACATTGGATTTAAACAACGCTCCGCATACATTAATTTCTCATTTCTTCATACTCCACTTTATTTGTCCATCAGATAACATGTAACGTCATGACCGTTCATTCATCATCTCACCCCGTTCACTCTTTCTTTCTCATCCGCTCCTACTCTTTACCCTGTACACAGGTATTTTTGTATTATTTTTCTTTTTTTCAATACAAATCAAGTTTAATTCTTCGCGCTCAAGCAAGCGCGACTAAAGAGGGCAAGTATCGAGAAGGCAAATATATATATATATATACAGGGTGTCCCAGATCTAACGCACCATCTGCTAATAACAGATTCTTGAAGTCATTTAGAGACGAAAATCCTAATACCAAAATGTTAAGACTACAACAATTTTTAAATGGAAACATTTAAATTTAAAGATAGCCAATTTGGTTGTTAAAAATTCGCGCGCTCAGATCTGTTATACAGTGAAGGTACCTTTAGAATTAATCTGGCGTTGTCAACCACGACGACGTTACGACATGTAGTACATACATCTCGGTTGGATATTATATACGTATAGTATAAAAGAAATTAATTTCTATAATGAAATATATATATATATATATATATATAATGAACAATAGTGTGTTCTGTTTATTCGTAATTTATAATTGTTTTAATAAATGGCGTGCGAATTTTTAACAATCAGATTGGCTACCGTTAAACGCTTCCCATTTAAAAACTATTGTAACCTGAACATTTTGATATGAGAATTTTTGTCTCTAAATGATTTCAAAAATCTGCTATCAGCAGGTGATGTGTTAGGTCTGGGACACCCTATATATGTATGTATATACATATATTAAAACAATTATAAATTACGAATAAACAGAACACACTATTGTTCATTATATATATATATATATATATATATATATATATATATATTTCATTATAGAAATTAATTTCTTTTATACTATACGTATATAATATCCAACCGAGATGTATGTACATGTCGCGTAACGTCGTCGTGGTTGACAACGCCAGATTAATTGACTTTCAGAAAGGGTCAAGTTCCTTTGTAGGTAGAATTAATATACACAAGTAATCTAAAGGCAGAGGAAAAAAGAAAGTATACGGTTCACCACCGGAGAGGTACATAATATGTTTGAGATGTAAAGAAAAGTAATTCTATTACAGTACGTTAGATTGCCTTTGTCATACGGTGGAACGGCAGCTTGGTGCGTGTGGTTGGCAAATTGGAATTGGCGCATGGCACGCAGGAAGGCGCAGAAAGCAGAAAGCACAAAGTGACGCAGCATCGCGCGAATTACATATTTTATTCAAGATTTATCAAAGAGTCTGCGTCTCTGACACGGACAGAAAATTTCATTACATAGATATTTCGATTATCATAGCAAGTAACACGTGTATCCTCAACGATCCTTAAAGATACTTATGCCTCGTCTACAATAGCAATAATTAAGGGTAATAGATTAGGACGTAATTTACCGCTATTGACGATGCATAAAAGAGCGAAACAAACGTAATTCAAAAATCTTAAAAACTGCGCGCGCGCGCGCACGTGATTGAATCCTGCTTTCGATTCTCAATATAAAAATGTAGCGACTACAATTTTCGACATAATAGAAAAAACTCTTTGAAAAAATATGGAGGACAAATTGCGATCGATATCTTAATAGCGTCGAATGAAAGAACACGCGAGATTATACTTATATGTATATGTTGAATACAAGAAGTTAAGCCAATGGTTCATAATCTAACGCGAGCGTGATACGAACGGCACGAATTCTACTTGCAAAACTTTCGCTCATGAAGCATTCATGCAGTAGAGGTGAAAAAAGATTACATTTTCACAGAATTCCTTGTTTTATTGTCTAATGTTTTGACAAGATTTTCTCAATTAAATATAATAGTTTGATAAAAATGAATAAGAAAACACGTATGAACGTTACAGAATGCTCAATTGTTACAGATTGAAAAATCGATTTATTTAAAATTTAGGTTTGTTATGTGCTTTCGCTTCTATAAACGATATATATTGTTAAAGAAAAAGAGGAAGAGGTGAAGGGAAGGAAAGAAAGAAGACGTCATTTTTCTTTCCCTTCAGATACGATATTTAACTTGACGCGATCGTTCGATTTTCCTGATCAATTATTGTAAATGTGGGGATCCCGTAAGACTCTTTGCAACTCCACAATTCACTACTATCATCATTGACTGAAGCATCTGTCGATGATGTAGTTTCTTTTGATTTTGCCACTGGCAACAGAAGTATCAGCGCGGTCCCCATGATAATGTGCCAAATACTGTGAACGTACTGCAACAGAGCAAATGAGAAATAAGCAAGTTCCTAAACCAAGACATAACGTTACTCGTGATTTGTGAATAATGAAATCTGTCTCAGTGAGCAGAGTGAGCAAAATTTAATCCATAAGATATAAGATGTATCATCTCCTTAAGATCTTTCGTCACTTGTGAAACTTTAGAAGTTAACTTTAAATTTTTCAATCTTTTCTCCACGTCGCTATTCAACGCGAGATACTTGCTGTCACGTGCATCGTGCAGGGTTTTACAATCGTTCCAAAATATTCACCATAAATTTTGTTTATACGATGTATCATAATTCTTGTGAGTAATAACAATTTTGCAAGTTCGACATACATAGGGGTATACATGTATGTCGTAAATGTACCTACTTGATAGTTTTTTTCCGTTTCGATGAAAGAATAAAGTAATAAACCCGTGATGGCAAAGAGCAAACCTAATAGCGTTCTTCGGCTCGGTTTTTTGCATTTTCCGGTTTGAAAAATGCGGTAGGTATGTGTGAAAATCTGTAATAGAGGCCAACTGTTATCTCATCGATCCTCAATGCAAAATTCTTTGAGTATTCTTGAAGAAAGTTTATGCTGTTTTGTGTATGTAATTATTTCTAAATACTTGCGAAGGTTTATGTATATTTTATTATGGAATTATCAGTACGTGTCTTCACGCACATATGTACGAATATTTATAATTACTCTTGCATTCATCAACATTTTTTTCTTATGCGTGAAGACTTGTCCTTGATTAATAAAATTATTCTAGATTTACCGGTATGATGATACCCAGTGTTAACGGTATCGAAATACTGATTAAGCACATTTTGTCAATTTGCATCCCAAAAGTGATTACAAACACCCCCGTCATATGGCACAGTGGTATAAAAGCGATCGGTAATTCCGCCATTGCTACTAGTGTCACCCAAAATGACAAGATACTCGAAAAAAAGTCGCTATATTGTAAGATCTGTAACAAAATAAATAATGTCGTTAACATGACGAAGGATGTCTAGTCAATTTTAGTAATTCATTGAAAATTAATTATTTATTAATTAATTCTTTTTATATTATATTGAAAAATATCGAAAATAATGTGTGCATTCACGTGTCTCTGTTCTCTTTATTATATCACTCATTTTATATATATACATACACGTACATATACATATATACATACACGCATACAATACACACACACACACACACACACACACACACACACATATATATATATATATATATGTGTGTGTGTGTGTGTGTGTGTGTGTGTGTGTGTGTGTATGTAGAAAATAAAACTAATTGTTTTCTCTCATTTTAGTAAATCGAAGAATTTAAATTCTTCTTTAAGGAGCGTAATTGTAAAAAGAATGCAAATTTGACACTTGAAAGAAAAAATCATGAATATACTTCGTATTTTGTAATGCAAAATTGTCCGCCACTTTGATCACAGGCGTGATAGAAAGACGAGAATAGCATGGTAACCAAGTATACCAGCCCTTCTGCATACAGCTTTCGTTTTACGGCTATATATATGGCTGGGACGAAGAAGATGTTGCTCATGACGAGCAGCATGATGCTCATGAAAGAAATAGCAGGTATGGTACTCGAAATATCGGTGCAATCCCATCCTGTGTAACCTGAATAATTGAAATATTAGTAAAAATAGAAGCTTATTGCTTCTTTAGCGCGTAATTCTGTATAATTCAAATCCTTTTACGTTGCATTCAATTTTCTTTTTAAATAAACAATTTGCTTTCGTTACTGAGGCAAAATTTATTTTCTTAATACATTGTATTAATACTTGTATCCGAGACTTGTTCTTATACAGTATTCCAACACTCAAATATTGTAATATTTAAGGAAATAATCACACGCTTTTGAGAAAAGACGTTTTTGCAACGTGCACGAGTGTATATTTTGTATTGAATTATAAAAAATTGTAGGAATTTTTTTCTTGAAATCTGTGTTAGCATTACGTGATTAAACTATTCGATTTAATTATACGATATTTAAGGAAAAATGTACAAAGTCAAAGGTGCATAAAAGACGTTACCTTTAAAACAGTTGCATGTCGCATAATGCAGGATGTTTTTCTGAATCTCTTGACAAATGCCGTGATTACCACAAGGGCTTTGATTAGAAAACATACATTTCTTGGTGCGTATGTTCAGTAGTATCGACATTCTTTTGATTTGACAGCGTACAGGTACACTATATGCAGACATGGAACATCATGTTATAGTACTATTTACTTGGGTACCACATCAAACTATTATTTCTTACTCTTAACGTCTTGATCAATCTCGTGTTAAAGTTTCTCTGTCCAACCCAATTATTTGATTGGATACGCAATTCTTTCTACAATTTTTATATTTTAAATTATATATATATATATATATACATAGATATACATACATACATATATATATATATATATATATATATATATATATAAATATAAATGTCAGAGCTTTAAACTGAACAACTCGTATAATATAAACTTGAAGAGTTTTGTGTTCAAGCAACTTTCACTTAAAAAATTGCTCAGGGCAATATACACTTTTCCTATCCGTTATTTCTATTCAATAAGACCCTACTCTGAATAATTGTACAACTCGTGTCTCGATATTATCAAATATCACGATATTTTACAAAAGAAATATCGATTTGAAATTAGAGCAATTTGAAGGAAATGGAATGTGTGTATACAAGTTGATTCTTTTCATTTTTAAACTTCCTACTAGTATACGTTCCTTCGAACGTATACTAGTGTGATTTTATGATTTTTCTCTTTGAAATATGGAAAATTAGATTACTAGATTCCTTTCTAGTAACAACATATATTGCTTCAAAAATCATCTGAATATTATTGTTATTGTTAATACAAAAATAAGATTCCACAGGTAGCAGCTTAGATCTACTTGTGTGTGCGTGTGCGCACATGTATTTTTTATGTAAATGCTTATATGTATATATACATATATACATATTTTTTTTGCGTTTACTAATGTAGACTACTTGTATAATTTAATTTGTAATTATAACGCCGACGATAAGAATGGAATGAATGAAAGAGAAGTAAATTATTTTATATATATTACAACGCGCCTGCGCGTTTCTAGTCTTTATATCTATCGTAGTAAATTTTCAATTAGAGCTTACCCATAATTATAGCATGTCCCGAGAATAATAATGTACCATGTGCCTGGTTGTGGATATGCTATTAATAAACTTGTGTTGCGCTTGTTTAACGATGATAAGTTCATCGTTAAAGTTCCATTTTGACAAGAATGACGGTCTTCCAGTTTGGGTATACGATCACGTTGAATGCACATTGTTATCACGACCGACTGTGTCGACGGCAGCTAAAAGGATTACACAAATATATATATATATATATATATATATATATATATATATATATATATATATATATATATATCTATCCAACGTTTGATCCCAAATATGTCGAATCACTTTTTAACTTTAGCTCCTCTTCTTCTTCCTCTTTCATTATTTCTGTCCTATATGGATAACGCGACACTTTATCATTTTTCAAATAGCTAATATTTTCTAAATTAAATTGAATAGCTTCTCTCTCGTCTATCATTACAATCAAATTCCTCTATTCCAAATTTCATACGTTTCATATTTATATTTTACAGTCATATATTTATATCCTTTATATTAAATTTCTTTTACCCCTCTCTCACCATTCGTATTTGCTAGTTGTGACCATGTAAAATTACATCATGGACGCGTATAGTATCTTTCGTTTCTCACATGCTTTTTCACGCTAATATGATTGCGCGCGCGTAACATCTTCATTCAATGCTATTAGAAACAAGAGCGAAGATTGAGAGGAAAGTTTACAATATCAAAAATGTACAATCGCACATTGAGTTGAGAGAAAATAGAGGAACTTATTGGTCTTGTGTACTTGGAAAGATTACTATGCAATCGTACGCCAAGAGTAAAAAATGTGAAGGAAAAGAAAAGAAACTCTTAATCTAACGATAAGAAATTCTTATCACTATTATTACGTGCGTACGAAATAAAGATTGCTGGAAATAATATATTAAAATAAAAGACAACGCATAATATAGAAAAGCTAATTAAGAATAAAAAAGTATAGTATTTCAAAATTTTTACCTCTTTTACGTCCAGATGTACACCGATATCAAGTGTACCACCGATATCTATCAATGGCAAAATATCAAACTGCATCATCGTCGGAACTAAATCAGTTAATATTAGCCTCGAACTTAACCACTCTTTTCCCTAAAAAATGTTGACGACAATGCAGATATTTTTAATGTGAATAACAGTCGACATCACATGCATAAACAATAATTTAAGACATGTGATTTTTTTAAATTGTTATTCCATAAGATGATGGATAGAAAAAGTAGATGCGTAGCACATCTTACTAGATAGTAGATAATATCACCTGTAGAAGATAAACGGTTGAGAATGTCTCTTCATGTTTAACGCGAACTAATTGATATCTTGGTATACACTGTCTATCAGTCTCGCGGTTCTCGTTTTTTTTTTCGTAGAGTCCATCTCTATTGTAAAATATGCCACTATTATTTTCTTTATAATACCACTTGTATTTTATTAATTCCTTGTAAGTATTTGCTCTTGTTATGGAATTAAAGTTTGAAGCGATATCCATGTATTCTTTAGTAAATAATTTCTCTGTCAAGCTGATTGGACACTCTGAAATAATTGTTTATACATTAATTTCATTACTTTTTTTTTCTTTCAGACAAACACGCGCCGCGCGCGAGTGCATGATAACTTCTTTGTACACATGTACATGATAGAAATAATTACATCATGTTACGACTGTAATTTTAATATTTTTGTACGATAGATTGTTTCTGATAGTATGCGAATATTATGAAGAGCATGTAATAAAGCATATTACAATGTATAAAAAAATGTATGAGAAACATTTCAACAGTTTTCGCATATTTATGTACATTGTATTCGCTTAATTTTCCAAGTGCACTAAATGCGCGCGCGCGCGCGTATAACCATACGTACAGAGTAATGTAATAAGATAATAAAATTTCTTAAAGATTACCTGTTACATCGACTTTGACGTTAAACTCTATAATGCTACTTGACACAATCAATAAATAATAATAGCTATCTTCGTAAGGAGAAGATTCTATAAAAGAGTAACTAGTATTTGTGGCAAGAGATCTGGACTTCTCAGTGAGGTGAAAATGATTAGATGTTGGTAAAACACGTCCCTTTAGATACATAGCCTCGATACAAGGTTTGTGAATATTACGAAAAGTATGCAACGTAAAAGTGCAATTCCAGACTGATAAACGAAAGCTCAATACTCCTGATGGAATATATATCCTACAAAATAGAAAAAAAAACTAATATAAACATTTTGCACTTTGTGCAAATATACGAAAAGTGGTCGGAAAAGTAGCGCGCAATATTATATATTTGTCGTTTGTACGTTTTGTGTTCTGTTTATTTATTTTAAGTTACATCAGAACAACATTTTCAGATCATTTTGCATTCGTAGAAATTCGTAATTCAATGAGTATATGGCACATGTATACATGTATGACCATAACTTCAAAGTAGATAGATAGTTTTTCTCAATCTACTTGAAAGAAATTGTATACATATTAAAGTAATGAATAAAGAGAGTTTAATTTTAATTTTTAATTTACTTGTAGTATGTTGTCGTTGCAGTTGTTCGTAATCTCACTTGATAATCAATCGGAATATTTTCAATATTATCTACTTGCGACCAGAGCGCTACGGTACCTAAGCTGTATTGACATTTGTGTCCGAGCCCCTGAAACATAAGTCGCAATAATAATAATAAAACAGATTTATATCTTTCATATGTTACAATAATAAATTTATTTCGAGTTGTTAATCATGTGATAATAATTAATTATATACAACTAAAAAGGCTGATTGATGTACCTGTTGTTGAATCTTCTCGTTCCAGTAAGACATGTAAGCTGCGACAAACCAATCTCCGGGATGTGGCTCATACACTGGGACAACAGTTACATTTGTTGATTGATAAGTCGTGGTAGTAGTAACTACAATACCGTCATCGTTATCGTTGTCGTTATTCCGTTTGGTAGACTCGTTTGTTGAAAATATTTCATTACTCGCAGTGATTATTGGATAACTACCGAACTTGATGTGTCTACAAATTGTAATTTTAATCAATTAAAGTAATTTATTCGACAAGTACTTTTAGAAAACAATGCAATTCTACAAGGTACTACAAACGAATAACTAATTAATCACTGTAACCCTAATAGAAATTAATTATTGTATTATAAAAAAAAACCAGATTATGACAATTGTGGATATTAACAGGATATTAATTAATTACATACTCTCTTCTAAAAACACTTGTCAAGCAAATTATACGTCATTTATTATACATATATACAGGTGGTATACATTCGCTACATGTAGATTTCGAACCAAGTTTTCAGATCAAAGTCACAAACGACTAATTACATAAAAACTTGACGCGGCGGGCACATAGGATCGTCCATAAAAGCAGCAAATTGCCATGTAGCTCGGAGCACTTCCTTCGGCACTGTGTAATGGAACATAGTCACGTCGGAATAACTCTTGAACGAGCGAAGTAGATCCTGCTGGTTCGCCATTGGTATTACACAGTGACTCCCTATAAAGAAACGATCGATACCATTTATCAATTGACATATCCTGCTTAAGAGGCAGGGAAGAGGAAAAAGGAGAGAGAGAGAGAGAGAGAGAAAGGTGTCCCAAATCATAGAGCGAATATTCATCCTTATGTATGCTCTTTCTTTTATCATTCGACTTGCTCAAATTGAGTTTATCATTTTACTTTTATATTTTCTCTATAACTGCCCGGTAAAAAATTTTTCATGTAAAAACATAAATTAATATAAATATGTATAAACATATAAAAATATAAAAATATATATAATTATATATAAAATATGTCCATATATGTTCATACTAGATTCTTTCTTTTGTAAAATTTCTATTTAATATAACAAAAATAATAGTAATAGTACGAAAACATAAAAAAATAATCAAAAAGATAATTTTCGTACTGTTTTTCTTTACAAAAAGTTAAGTTTAAAAAAATAAAGAAAAATTGACCATGTCGAATCATATACATACTTGTATATACTTTCAATCATATATATAATTATATATGAGTAATCTTTCCTCATATTTTCAAACAGAATTTTTTGCGAAAAAACATTGCAAAAATTCTTTTAATTATATTTTTGTCTTTTCATTATTACTATTATTTTTTTTATATTAAATAGAAATTTTACAAAGGAAGTTAGTATGAACATATATGGGCATATTTCGTGTATAATTATATACTTTTACATACAAGATGTTTCAGAAATAGTTGGCCAAACTTTAAAAGCATATTCCACTCATTGTAAGGATGAAAAAAAGTCATATAAACATGGGTCCAAAAAAGCTTCCTTTCCAAGTTATAAATATTTCTTATTTACATTACGTATTTACGTCAGACGACATGCCTTGCATCGATGTTTCATAAATTGTACTTCTATTCACCCTCTGAAGTAAACAAAGTTATTATTAGATAGCTCTGTATGGAATTGGAATCAGTCCTTATTTAAGCATTTAAGAGTGAAGATAGTATTCAACAACATGGCAGCTTATTCTAACATCAAATTGAAATGTTCTTGCAGTTTAAATGTTGTTAAAGTCTGTAAGTAAAGTTAATAAAAAATATTTATAACTTGAAAAGGAAGCGTTTCCGAACCCATGTTTATATGACTTTTTTTCATCCTTACAATGGCTACGTTTCGATATTCACTGCCAGTACTGAAAATCTATAATGTACGCAACTTAAATTATAGATTTTCAGTACTGGCAGTGAATATCGAAACACAGCCAATGAGTGGAATACGCTCTTAAAGTTTGGCCAACTATTTCTGAAACACCCTGTATAGTTATATGTATTTGTATATATTCATATATTAAAAATTTTTTATGTGCCGAGTGCAGGCTACTGCACTTTGCACAGAAACCTGGAAGGGGACGTGTTACTTGGAAAAATACAATAAAAATCAAATTATCGCTGTCACGTGCTCTCTCATGCTTGCATGAAAATCTTTGGCATAAAACATTCGACGTGGTCGATCAAGAGAGCTTGTCTCTCAAGCATTTCGTTCACGAAACTAAATTATCTACGATTACGTTAAATTACTCGAGTATGTTAGGCAAATGCGCTCTAATAAAACGTTGACTTATACTTTAAAAGCAATTTTTTTTCTTGTGGGTATTTAACATGCCATTAGCCTAGCCACGGCTCTTGCGGCTGTCAGACACCTTTAAAAGCAAAATAATTTCTCTAACCTCCATTTCGAACTATAAGCAACACTTGTTTCGAGGAAACATCTACTTCTTACCGTTTTCTAATATAATCGAGCAATTCAATTTGACACAATTTATATATTATACATTTAATGAAGTATCGCGAATTTCTCTGGGATTTCGAGCAGGAAATTACAATGGAATTACTTGAAGCATTAACGCTAGATATTGACTTTTCGCGAGAGAACAAACCTACTTGGGAAAAGAATGAACAAAAGGTTGAATAAAACAGAAAACTGATGAGACGTCGAGTAGTTGGAAAGTTCGAAAAAACATGTTGAAATCATGACACAACATATATAATATGTACGTATACGTATATTAAACGTAGAAAAAGAAACACAAACACACACGGCTTGGAAAACACTGAAAAACACCGCGACGTTAGAACGAGAGGAAGTACGTACGTTTGTTTCATTTTAACATGGTGCACCGCGGTAGCACGGTGCAGAGCAGTGCAGCGAAAAAGAACAGGCCCAATAAGACGCATTCTTCAATTTACTCAATTCCGAATTCCGACGAACGTCGGGAACGCGTCGGGATACTCGGGATTTCGTCGGGCAGGGAATTAAGGGTCCTTTTCATGTTGAAGCTGCGATTTCATTGACGCTAGAAACTAGCGGCAAATATAGTCACGTGACTAAATTTGCCGCTTGTCTATATTATAACTTATTAATACCCTAAAAAGCAGCATATTTATGTACAAGAATAATCAAAATATTCCAAATCTACCATATAATATTAATATATTACTTACTTCATTCTCGTTGTCATTTATTGTATAACTGCAATTGTATAACCTTTGAATTTTGCGGCACGCTGAAAAAGCTGAGACGGTCTGAACTTCCTTGTTCCCCCATTTTCTTGACGCCAAAAGTCACGTGACCCCCATTTGCCGCTGGTTTCTAGCGTCAATGAAATCGCACCTTGAGACGCTCGACGCTCATTTTCAGCGTCCAAAGACACCACGTGACCAAAAATAAGTATACCGATTCGTCATTTTTGGTCACGTGACGTCTTTTGACGCTGAAAATGAGCGTCGAGCGTCAGCGTGAAAAGGTACCTTTAGGGTGGAATCGGAAAGATGCACTTTTGGAAAGAAAGAACAGTAGAAGGAGTGCAGAAGTGCAAGATACAAGAGTGAATCGACGCAGCCCACACGGCATGTAATATTTGTGAAACATTGTTTTAATATTTCATTTGAAATATTACACATTGCTCTAATATTATAGAAATATTTCACGACCATTTATGCAAAATTTCTACAATGTTTCAATGTCCGCGATCATTTCAAATCTAATCTTGCTAAAAGATTTCAACAATATTGCAAAAATATTACTGAAATATTCTGAACCATCTATATAATGTTTTAAAAACATTGCAGAAATAGTACATAAACATTACAATTCAATCAAGCGGTTTTTATTAAATAATATTAATATAACAGTTTATTATATTAGACATTTTACAATTTATATCGCAAAAAATTTTTTATATCCGAGAAATTGTAGATACAAACGAAGGCTCAGGAGCTCATTTGCTATAGAAAAAGTGGTTACGGCTATACAGCACTGAGCTGCAGAAAAGTCTAAAAATTACGCTGGGGATCCCCTTCTTACAGGAACTGTGAATGATTTTCATATGCGAGAAAGATTAGCGGCGGCGCCTCGTACTACACTTGCCACATTTACTTTTATAATATTTCAAAGTTATTTCTAAAATATTGTACTTGCCATATTTCTTTTGCTATATTGCAGAAACATAAAAACATAAAGCAAACTTTTTTATCTTTCTAAAAGATTTCAGAAATATTGCGTTTACAATATTATAAAAACATAATGCAAGTATATTTCCGAAACATTTCTGATGGAAAGTTACAATTAAAATGTTAATGAAATATTTCTGTATCACTTCCAAATATTATACCATTTTAACAATATTACACGCCGTGTGGGAGGGCTCTAAAAGTATGCACCATTCACGGAACGCTGACACTGGACTGACTGGGCGATCAAGCAATGGCGTGGAGCGTTTGATCGAATCTTTAAATCAGAATGACACTAGAGGGTCGATTATATTCCACACAGCATGTAATATTTCAGTAATATTACAGTAATATTACAATATTGCAGCAATATTACAATGGAGATGTAATATTACAAATATATTACTAAAATATTGCATTGCGATATATCACAATGTAATATTTTACCAAGGAGATAAGAATACCAGGAGGGAACGTAGTGTTGCGGGGTGAAGCCAAAGGGACAAGGGGACTGAAGTCTAATGTCACGGATATGAATTACCAAGATGGCGACGATTGGTGGCTAATGTAACGGACTATGATTTATCTTTATAGTAAATTAATATATTTTATATTTAAAAACGTATCTGTAAAATGAGATTTTCACGTGTGTCGTGTTTCCCCATTGCAATTGGAATTGATTTTTCCGATTATTTTCTTTCTGATTTTTGCAATTTTTTGCAAAACAGGCATTTAGCACGTAGATAACACATAGTACGTACACAAAAATTATATAAAGTTACAATAATTAATTTTAAGTTACAAAAGAAAGCTTCGTAGCCGTCGATAAAATGAATTAAAGTAACGCCGTACGGGTAAATAGTCTGAATCTACATATAGTTATGGAATACCAAGATGGCCGCCATACGATTTCCTCTCACTTTTCTGGCTTCATACCCCTCGCCTAAAAGGTTGGTTTATGCTCCCTCCTGATATTCTTACCTCCATATATTTTACTAATATTACGGAGATATTATAATGTGATATATCACAATGTAATATTATAGTAATAATACTGAAATATTACATTGCAGTATAGCACAATATAATATTACAGAAATATTACTGTAATATTTCATTGCGATATATTACAAAGTATTATTTCAGTAATGTGTGTGGGGACTCGCATAAGTTCGATTCACCGCCGCTAGGAGTCGCAAGGATTATTCGTTTTCTCGTAAAAAAGTCCGTTTTGGAACCTATATAAAAAAAGTTTAAATTTCATCCTTTAACTAATCAAAGTACAACGCTTCTTCACGTAGTGTAGTAGTAGTAGTAGTAGTAGTATTGCTTTATTTACCGACGGCCATCTCCGAGGTGTTTACCGTCTTATTCTCTTTATATTCCACCCTTCTTCTTACAATTTACATCCTTACATCATTGTCCTTCTCATCCACCGCTTTTCCTTCGCTTAATCCTACGGGTTTTCAGGCGACCCCCCTTACAATCCTTTGTTACATTTCTCCTTTCTACAACTCTACCTCATTCTCTAATCTTAATCCTACCCGCCCCCATCCCGATCCTTCTTCACGTATGTGTGTTGAATGTATAAACTTCAATAAGGCATCTAATTTATGTGGAAATAGATGCTCTTGATTTCAATATGTACATTTTGAACCTAAACATGGCTGTAATATTATATGGCAATATATCAGTAATATTGCAGAAATATCATTAAAATATTACAGACAGATTGCAGTAATATTATTTTAATATTACCACAATATATTAGTAACATTACTGCAATATTGCAGTAATATTTCAGCGATGAATTTTCGCGGACATTTAATATTGCAGCAATATTTCTGTTATATTATTGATATATTCATGTAATATTACTGCAATATTGGTGTAATATTACATTGCTGTGTGGGGTATCTCTTTCAAAGAATGAAAATGTGAAAACTAAGCAGATTTACTAGGATATTTGTAATTTCATTGGTCAACATCTAATAAATTTGCTTACTTTTCACATTTTCACTCTTTTAAAAGATACATAATCGACCCCCTGGGCACCGAACATGTAATTTTTTTCCTAGGGTGGAAACGTGAAAAGTGAAAAATTTCACGTAAACGTAACGATTCCATTGGTTGGAATCCTTCAGTTCACGCGAAACTTTTCACTTTTCACGTTTCCAAAAATTATTACGGATGTTCACGGTAATTCGAGTACGAGTTAGTTCCACTATGGCCGAAAAATATGATAGGCACAACCATCTACTATCTTCGTGATTCGTGACAACTCAATGCTGTCCGATAAATCGAGTAGAGTTGAGTAGAGTTAAGATGGAAGCACATAAAATTGCATAAGCCATAAGCAGAATGTGCAGATACCATAGCGCATGCGTATGGTATCTGAATTTCTAATCTACACAAAAATACATAAGCATAGCCACAAGCATAATTCATTGTAGGACCTCCGTTTATTTAGCAGACAAATTAAAAATTTTTTATTTTTTATTGTTGTAATCGTTTGGGAATTATTTGGGCAAGTTTAGGAAAATATTATCATAATTTGGGAAATAATATTTTATTTATAATCGATGAAAATTAATTTAGCGTTTAGTTAGCAGACATAATAAAGGAAAAAAAAATTTTTTTTAGCAATCAACTAGAAATTATTTGGGAAACATGTCTGAAAAGTTTCAATATTTAGGAAATAATAATTTCGTTGTAATAATTAAATTTAATATCTGAAAATCAATTTCACCATTATGCGAAAATATTGGAACGTTCCAGCTGCGCACATTCCAATTATGATAATATTTTCCTAAACTTGCCCAAATGATTCCCAAACGATTACAACAATAAAAAATAAAAAATTTTTAATTTGTCTGCTAAATAAACGGAGGTCATTGTAGGCATTCTGCTTGTGGCTATGCTTATGTATTTTTGTGTAGATTAGAAATTCAGATACCATACGCATGCGCTATGGTATCTGCACATTCTGCTTATGGCTTATGCAATTTTATGTGCTTCCACCTTTAGCTGGGCTACGTAACATGCGGTGATCAACAGCTACCCAGTAATAGAGCTTTGTAAAATGTGAGACGATTATATTAAAAAATAAAGAGTTATTAAACTTTACGAAGACTACTAATTTTACAAAGTACAAAATTAAAATTATGAACTAGTAAAATTACAATTATGAATTAGTATCATGTCTTTCAAAACTAGAAGAGTTGATCCTTTATCCTATTTATGAGGATTCTTTTCATGTAAATATAATATAGCAGCTTGTATCAATTATCAATTTTTAATTTTAAAAAATCAAATCACAATTTTCAATCAGTAATTGCTAGTGTAATTATTTTATAATGATTAAATATTTTAGGCAAGAAATGGATGCATACTAGGAATATGGAACTTATTCGATTATCCATCAGATGACGATGATGATATTGATTATCTTCCACCTGAACATGAATTTCATTCTAAAATCCCAAATTTTTTTGAAAATGTATTTGTCATATTCTTTAACAGGTAAAAACTTAGAAGCGTTATTTTATTATATTTTATTGTTATAACTTTTTGCAGGTGTTTCTTCTTATATAAATTGTAATGTATAATATTAACATTGTTTTATCAGATTTCAAATCACGTTTTCGGGTTGAAAAATCTACTTGTGAAAGATTAATACAAGACCTTGGACCTCATTTAAGCCATGAGCTTGTTGTCACGAATCACGAAGATAGCAGATGGTTGTGCCTATCATATTTTTCGGCCCTAGTGAAACTAACTCGTACTCGAATTATCATAAACACCCTACTAATCGATATCCTGGCAAGAATTGGCTATTCTGTACTACGCGATTCTCACCACAGTTTGTCAGACTTTGCCGCGCAGCGCAGATCGCAGGGCACAGTTGTCCAAGAATCGCTTGGCTTGGCTTGGCTTGATATTGGCAATATTGGCACTAGTTGTGGGACTTGCGGCATTGGGCTGGCTGGGCATCATGCAGCGTTGTACACATAAATAGTTTGTGTCGCACGTTTCTCTCTGTCGTCTCTTGTCTCGTGTGTCATTGTAACTATACGAGATTGATGTTGTAAAGTATAAAACGTGAGAGAAATTTCTCGTTAGCGCAAATTAACAAGATGAGACAAATATTTTTCACAATCTTCCTCCTAATTGTTTTCGCGAGTCAAGGTACAGTATTTTGCAGCTCGCGACAAAAGGGCGTGGCTTTGAATCATTCTTCACCGATTGTTCTTACCTTACTTTCCAAGTAATATGAGATAATCTTTATTGCAGGCGATAGCTTGTACTGCTACAGATGTAACAGTAATCATCCTGGATGTGGAACACCCTTAAATTGGTTGTGGTATTGGGGTGAAACTTGTCCAGAGTATGATGACAAGTGTGTAAAGATAATCGAGCGGAAAGGAGGTAAGCCTAGTTGAACACGTTACGCTTCCTACATGATTGTTAAAATTTCCATCTTCTATTTCCAGGAAAATTTTCAAGTGGCACGAGCACATATGTCTATGTAATTGTCAATCGTCATCTTTTTTCTTTTCCAGCTGATACAATCATTACCCGTGAATGCCTGAGTTCTGTACGTAGCTTCAGAACGGATATTCCTGCGGATCATTACGAAGGATGCAGACCTGCTGCTAAGGACGTGCGATTAGGCCATTATGTTAATAACAGTATTCATCAATTGGATATTCACCGTGATTATTATGACGAAGTTACTTGGTGTTTCTGTTACTTTGATCATAGATGTAACAATGCAGAGGTTACGACCCTTTCAATATTGCTAGTAACTTTGGGAATCGCTACACAATATTTTATATCTTGAGGCTGTTGCATACAATATGTTTTAAACGCGAACAAGAATTTTAGGAGAGATGGAATATTAAGGGATAACGCCACCCTTGAGATCCTAAAAATGAAACGTAAGTTTGGGAATTTTTTTGTGGGTAAATGAAGAACTTTATTTAAAAAAGGAATAATCTACTTTATTGTAGACATATTTAAGTGTAAAAAAATATTTCTTATTGTTACTAAATGGCGGCGTACTGGCTCACTTCCGCAATTGACTTTTCTCGAACATGTAATTTTGCGTACACGTTTTCTCCAAGACGGTTTATTCTGGAACTAAAACCCAAAAAATTTTGTTATCTAAATTCATTGAAGTTCTGAAGTACGTAGGATTTTTGCGAAATATTGAAAACTCTTCTCGCAATCATTATTTTTTTAAACAAATTTTTGAGCGAAAAATGAATTCTTTCTAAAAATTGCTGCCATTTAAGAAAAATGGATCTTTTTAAAAACGGCTACGTACTTCAGTACTTCAATGAATGTAGATAACGAAATTATTTGGATTTTAGTTCCAGGATGAACCGTCTCGGAGAAAACGTGTACGCAAAATTACATGTTCGAGAAAAGTCAATTGTGGAAGTGAGCCAGTACGCCGCCATTTTGAAGAGTTAGTAATAACAAAAATATTTTTTTTTACACTTAAATATGTCTACAATGAAGTAGATTATTTCTTTTTTCAATAAAGTTCTCCATTTACCCACAAAAAATTCCCAAACTTAGGTTTCATTTTAGGACCCCAAGAGTGGCGTTAACCCTTAAGAAAAAAATGGATGTGACAATTGTTTTTTTTTACATTAAAGTTCGTAACAAAAAAATTTAGACACAAGAGTCTTGATATTAAAATGCCCAGCAAACACAGTGTTACATGTAACGTACATGTTAGTTGTAATTTCCTACTCAATATAATTGTTATACAACAAACGTGTTATATAACAGTTACATTGTTGAGTAGGAAATTACAACTAACATGTACGTTACATGTAACCATTGTGTTTGCTGGGTGATAGCAATATTATTATCTTTAAATGACAAGCTACTAAATCGAATAAACTCAAATATATACATGCATCTTACTCACGCATCGCCATCGACATAGAGCATGGACTGCGCCATCCATGTGTAAAAATAATTGACAAAAATGAATGAGATAGGATATGTTTGCGGCGAATCTATCACTTTTTATTCAATGTAATTACGTATGTTAGAAAGAGAGAGATTGGCCGCGAACCATATTCTATCTCTCTCATTTTTACCAACCATATTTGGTATACTATTTAGATACGAATGGCGCAGTCCATGCTCTATGCGCATCGCAATGTTACACATATATAAGGATATGTATGCATGTACCCAGCAAACACAGACCATTACAATGTAAATAATATTGTAGCAACGTTATAACATTGCAGCAACCTCACAGTAATTTTGCAATATTGTCACAATGTTACTGCAACATTTTGCGTTTGCTGGGTAAGTATGTACTTACGCGCGCGCGCGTGTGTGCGTGTGCGTGTACGTGTGCGTGTGCGTGTGTATGTGTGTGTGTGAGAGACCTTTCTAACGTTGATGTTACAGTTTAGATGATAAAACAGTTTAACAGTTATCTAAATTATGATATATCTAATTACGATATATTATAAGCGAGAAAAATTTTTGATATTTCGTTGCGAATATTTCTCGTTTGACAAATTTGATTATTATAGCATAGTGTCAAAGTTTGTAATAATGCGTATCATTTGTTTCAAATAATCTACCTTAAAGTTATCACAAAGTTAATATCGTTTTAGGTTCATTTTTTTTTCAAATGACTGAATTTCTCATTTTGCTTCCCTTTCTTTAGACACTTCAATTTTATATACAAGGTGTCCCAGAATTGTGGAATAAATTTTCGTGAGTAGGTAGAGTGGACGAAATTGAGTCGAAAAGTCCTCTACCATTTTGCAATTTTTGCAATAGTTAACGAAATATTTATGATTAAAAATTATCGTATTAGCCCGGCCCTCCGCCGTATGCAGAATGTTTATTTTATTTGAAAATGATCTGTAATCACACACACACACACACACACACACGCACGCACGCACGCACACACACACACACACACACACACACACACACACACACACGCACGCACGCACGCACGCACACATATATATATATAACTGTTACATATCGCAAAGCCGTCCATTAATATAATAGATGATAACAAAACTTTAAATATTGCAAAAATATTTCTTATGTAAAATATAAATTTATTACCATTTTAGTATTATATAATATGTATATACATATTTTTTGAATTGTAACTGATTTTATGACTATAAGTAAAATAAATGACATTTATCATAAATATCTTGTAAAATCTATCATCTTCTATCTATTCACTGTTGGAGGGTGTTCGCGCAAATGTTGGCCTTGTTTTCTCCACCTCAAATCGCCTTAATTAATAATAAATTAATTTATCGTATTCTTTAATTTAGATGATTTTCTATAATTTTCTATTTTATAAATTAATAGTGTAATTAATAATAAATTCAGTTGATTATATTCTTCAATTTTGATGATTTTTTATTTTATAAATCAATAATATAATTAAGACGTGCGTGGACGCAACTTCGAGACATTTCCTTTTAGACCAACAGTAATAATACACGAATAATTTGTTATGCCGAGAATCGCTTTCAACGTGACAGTTAAATTTATAGGGCCTACCCCTTATGCCGAGAATCGCTTTCGAAGGAGAATATCAAATTCCAAAAAACGAGCAATTGCGAAACAACAATCGTATCAGGATTTAATGCTATTGATGGGCTCTTAATACCTGACTGTTTAAATTTCGAGGCGCTACTTTTTATGCCGAGAATCGCTTTGTAATGAAATATCAAATTTTTAAAAACGGGCCATTGCGAAACGACAATCGTACTAGGATTCATGCTAATTTAATACCTGACTGTTTAAATTTAGGGGCGCTGCCTCTTATGCCGAAAATCGCTTTGTAAAGAGCTGAAATACCAAATTTAAAAAAACAAGCAATATCGAAACGACAATCGTACTAGGATTTAGTGCCATTTATGCTAATTTAATACCTGAGGCTGGCTTCACATGAGCGTAACTTGCGTAAGCGTAACTTGCGCCGATCAATCACAACATCTTATTTGAATATCAGTGGTCGCTACAGAAAATTTGATTGGTTGGCGCAAGTTACGCTTACGCAAGTTACGCTTCATGTGAAGCCAGCCTGAGGGCGCGTCCCGACAAGTAGAGAAATAGCGGAACGGAGCAGTAACGGAATCACTCTGATTGGTTAGCTCTCCAAATTATGGAGAGCTAACCAATCAGAATGATTCCGTTACTGTTCCGTTCCGTTATTTCTCTATCCGTCAGGACGCAACCTGACTGTTTAAATTTCTGGGCGCTGCCCCTTATGCCGAGAATCGCTTTGTTCTACAATCTCTCTACAAACTCTCTCTCAAGGTGGAAGCACATAAAATTGCAGAAGCCATAAGCAGAGTGCGGATACCATAGCGCATGCGTATGGTATCTGAATTTCTAATCTACATAAAAATATATAAGCATAGCCACAAGCATAATTCATTGTAGCCGATTAGTGCATTAAAAGAAATTTGAATTGCATTGAAAAAAATTTAGAACAAGTTTATTGATTAACAGTAAGTATTCTCACTATTTATTTATTAATATAATGAAAATTTAAACTGACAATGACGTATTTAATTACTCGTGTAAATTTTCTCCGTTTCGAAAATATAGTATTTTGAGGTTAGTTTTTGTACGCAGATTTTTCAAATTGTAATTTATTGCAAAATAAACGCATCTTATAATTTTTATTTATATTTCATGTATAGATATAAAAATTTATTATTGAAACATTCTCTTGATTTATTTTCCTAAATAGTATTTCATTATTTTTTATGTATATATACATATATATAATAACTTTTTAACTAACGGTGTGCAAACGAAAAATCGACCCGTTTGGTAATGTGCAAACGAAAATCTATCGATTAATGCCATTTTTAACGTAGTACTCGTGGTTTGAGCTTATTTACTGAAATAAATCGTTCTCGAAACTTTAATTGTTAATAACTTTTTAACCAACGGTGTGCAAACGAAAAATCGATCTGTTTGGGAATGTGCAAACGAAAATCTATCGATTAAGTCTAGTTGGATTTAATTTGCTCGTAATTGGGGGGCTATTGTGAAGTTGGCCCCCCCCCCAAAATTATTTTGTTAATATCTTTTTTACTAGAAGTGTGCAAACGAAAATTCGAAATGTGCATACATGTGCAAACAATGAGCAATCGAATGAGCTAAAGAAGTTTTATTTTTTTTTATGTTGGGGGGCCAGCTTCACATGGGTGAAAGATAGCACGCCAAAGAGAATGCAGAAACAACAACAAGAGCAAAGCAATAAGAGAGGATTTGAAGAAAATGTAAGAGACAGAGGAAAAGTAAGAGAGAAGGAATAAGGAAAAATAAAAGAGAGAATGAGAGGATGTTAGAGTAGAGAGCGAAATAGGAGAGAACATGCAAATAAAAAAAAAGAGAAAGAGAGAAAAACAGAATAAGAGAGGATTTGAAGAAAATGTAAGAGACAGAGGAAAAGTAAGAGAGAAGGAATAAGGAAAAATAAAAGAGAGAATGAGAGGATGTTAGAGTAGAGAGCGAAATAGGAGAGAACATGCAAATAAAAAAAAAGAGAAAGAGAAAAACAGAATGAGAATTAAAGGAGAAGTGAAAACGCAAGAATGAGAGGTAGAATAAGGGAAAAAAATGTAAAAGAAAGAAAAAGAAAGAGAGAGAGAGAGAGAGTGTGTGTGTCAAAGAGAGCGCAAAAACAAGATCAAGAGCAAAGGAATAAGAGAGAGGATGTGAAGAAAATGTAAGAGACAGAGGAAAAGTGAGAGGGAAATAAAATAAGAGGAAAGATAAAAGAGAGATGGAGAGGAGGTTAGAGCAGAGCAAAGTTAAAGAGAGTAAACGAACAAGAAAAAGAGAAAGACAAAAATAAAAAAAAGAGTTAAGAAGAAAGTGAGAAAACACAAGAATTCTATTGTTTTAAAAGAAGCTAGTGGAACATTCGATTCACGAGTACAAGAAACAATGCTTCGGGCAAACAATATTTATGTTATGGCCTCGAAATCTGGAAAATTAACATCACATTATTTTGAAACATGGTTAAGAGAAGTTTATTTTCCAAACGTTGGTTCAAAATCTGTTTTATTATTGGATTCGTGGACTGGTCATTGCTCTAATGTAGTTGCTAGAAATAGACCTGAAAATATAGAAGATATGGTTATTTTGACTATACCAGCAAGAACAACGGATTAAAAACAATTATTAGATGTGTACGCTTTCCGGTTATGGAAGAATTTTAATAAAACATTTTTCAGATATTGTCATGCTTTTAGATTTATAAATCAAATTACATGCACGAGACTCTATTTTAAAATTACAATCATTAACCCACTTTCAATTTTCATCGCCCAGATTTCGAAATTTATTTATTAGGTCTTTAAGTATGAAATGTCCAATTTCCTTAAGTACTGAGTTTGAGAGTTGCTATCTTTTTGACATCTCTCGATATCTCTTCTAGCAAGGAGAGGTCGCATCTGACTCTTCACCAATTTTGATCACCTTTTTTTGTGGTGAATGTATATGGGTTATAGTTAAGCCCTGTAAGAGCTTTTCATCAAATGCGCCTTGTAAGAAAAGTTTTTTATTTAAAAAAATTCAAGCGATTGGTAGAATAGTTTATAAGGACGAAAGAAATCGGCTTTATCGATCAGTGTCGTATGGCGCGGTGAGTGAGCGCGCGACTAGTAATGGTGAGAGCCTCGGTTCAAAACCCGCATTGCCAAATTTTTTTTTAATATGTACGATTTTTTAAACATTTTATGTGTATATGTAATATGTATTATTTGTTACGAGTAAATAAACATTTAATATATATTTATTGTTATACGCATATATCTTCATTTTTATTTTTCTTGATAAAATAATAAAACTAACGAAATATTTTTACATAGAAATACTTTTATTTTTATTTTTAAAGATTTATACATTCTCTAAAAATAATAACGTAACATAAATATTTCTTACATATAGCACATCTTATGAATGCACACGCTGTACAATCTTTATAAAAGACCACATGTGTATCCTTACGTTATTATTTTTAGAGAAGGTATAAATCTTTAAAAATAAAAATAAAAGTATTTCTATGTAAAAATATTTCGTTAGTTTTATTATTTTATCAAGAAAAATAAAAATGAAGATATATGCGTATAACAATAAATATATATTAAATGTTTATTTACTCGTAACAAATAATACATATTACATATACACATAAAATGTTTAAAAAATCGTACATATTAAAAAAAAAATTTGGCAGTGCGGGGGTTTTGAACCGAGGCTCTCACCATTACTAGTCGCGCGCTCACTCACCGCGCCATACGGCACTGATCGATAAAGCCGATTTCTTTCGTCCTTATAAACTATTCTACCAATCGCTTGAATTTTTTTAAATAAAAAACTTTTCTTACAAGACGCATTCGATGAAAAGCTCTTGCAGAGCTTAACTATAACCCATATACATTCACCACAAAAAAGGTGATCAAAATCGGTGAAGAGTCAGATGCGACCTCTCCTTGTAGGTTTCTTATTGTGAAGGTGCATCATCACTGCTTCAAACGCACATTTTGATTTGTGATTGTCTTTCGAATTGTCTGTTTCAGAGCAATTTTTGTGAAACCATGGATAAATTAAAAATTCGTGTTATTTTCGAATGAGTTTCGTCGTGGAACCAATGCATCGCAGATAGCTCGAAACATTAACGAGGTGTTTGGCGAGGGTGTGACTAATGAACGCACAGTACGTCGATGGTTTGAGAAGTTCCGTTCTGGTAATTTTAATCTTGAAAATGAGCCACGAGGGAGACCTGCGATCAAGGTGGATAATGATAAGCTGAAAACTGTAGTGGAAGCGGATACATCTCAAAGTACGCGTGATTTAGCAGCAAGGTTTGACGTTACTATTCCAACAATATTGGACCATTTGAAACAAATCGGCAAGGTAAAGAAACTGGATCGATGGGTTCCGCATGAATTAAACAAGCGTAAAAATGATATACATATATGCCGTATATTGTACAAAAGGGCAGGTAACGGTATAACATTCAGTATAAAGGCGCGACAAAAAATAAATTTATATACATATATACGATTCTAAAATACACATATGTAGGTACAAGTTTCAATTTTTTTTCTTTTTACAATAGCGAGGAAAGTTCGTGCTATCGTTGCGAGTAAAAATATATTACGTGATGAAAATGATTATAGCTTTAATCTAATTTGCGTCATCAATTAAACCAAGAGAGTTGCAAGAATTAAAAGAAATTGTTGACAAAGTGTGTGTGTGTGTGTGTGTGTGTTTCGCCATCTGTAGACTGGTACTGGTGAAAATCAACTCATCATATTTTTTGAGAGCAAAGAAAGGCATGTCAATCGATTAACCATTTCAATTTATCATGTACCATTGTCACGCGCAAGACTATTGGCTATTCAGCCAAGTTGGTTGCGCACCTGCGCAGGTGCGCAACCAACTTGGCTGAATAGCCAATAGTCTTGCGCGTGACAATGGTACATGATAAATTGAAATGGTTAATTGTCGATTCAACGAGATCGTACCAGATGCCAGATACCGTAACACTTGACATAACAATGGGTGGGCACCTGGACGCAATAAACAAATTTCGGCTGATATATGTATATATAAGCGTATTCGTGGAAATGATTGTCATTGCGTATCATGATTCGTAATCTTTCTCCTCTGTATACGGAAAAGGACGCGGAAAGTTCGTGCTATCGTGGTGAGTAAAAATATATTACGTGATGAAAATGATTATAGCTTTAATCTAATTTGCGTCATCAATTAAACCAAGAGAGTTGCGAGAATTAAAAGAAATTGTTGACAAAGTGTGTGTGTGTGTGTGTGTGTTTCGCCATCTGTAGACTGGTACTGGTGAAAATCAACTCATCATATTTTTTGAGAGCAAAGAAATGTGTTGTTATGTCAAGTGTTACGGTATCTGGCATCTGGTACGATCTCGTTGAATCGACAATTAACCATTTCAATTTATCATGTACCATTGTCACGCGCAAGACTATTGGCTATTCAGCCAAGTTGGTTGCGCACCTGCGCAGGTGAGGGAACGAGTGAGTGATTGATTCAGCGAGTAATCGAACGATTGAGCGAGTGAGTCAGCGCGCGGGTGTACGAGTTACCCCCACTCTACTCCTACGCGTAGCCTCGTGGGACCTGCAGCCGCGTGGGACAATTTGCCACACTGTCGCTCACTGACTCGCTCATTTACTCGCTCACTAACTCGCTAACTTGCTTAGTTAGCTTGAAGTTTCCAAGATTTAGGATCGATAAAGATCGAGTAGGTCTAAGATATCTCCAACTGAAGAATTTTCAATAAACAAGACATTACGTTTGTAATTCACGGATTTAATTGAAATGGCGCTTACCGAAAGAGAACGAATAACTATTTTGATGATGCGAGGATACGGAGATCGCGAGCGATCCTTTAGAGAAGTCCGAGAATTATTTAATATTGAGTTTCGAGCTGATCGTCAACAGATTTCTGCAGCCACTGTTCAGAAAACGTGTCAGCGTTTTCGAGATACAGGAATCGTTAAAGATCGGCAAAGATCAGGTAGGCCTAAGACCGTTACAAATGAAAACTCCTCGATAGAGATATTACAATCTTTCGTAGAAGACCCTCAATTATCTGTCCGAAAAGCCTCACAGGCACATGACACGAGCACGACATCCATTCGTCGTGTTCTCAAAAATGCAAAATTTCACCCATACAAAATTAATCTTGTTCAAGAATTAGTTGCGGGTGATTTTGATCGTCGGGAAGAATTTTGTGAAATTATGATGCAGAAAATTGATGAACAGCCTGATCTTATGAATAAATTGTTTTTTCAGACGAAGCAACATTTTTATTAGACGGTACAGTAAACAGGCATAACAGTCGATATTGGAATGATTTTAATCCGCATTGGATGAGAGAAGCAAACTCCCAATATCCACAGAAACTAAATGTATGGGCGGGAATAGCGGGAACGCACATAATAGGGCCATTCTTTATTGATGGAACTCTAACAGCTGACAAGTATCTGACTATGTTCCGAGATGACATTGTTCCTGGTATTCGAAATATTTTTGATTTAAATTTTGTTTGGTTTCAACAGGATGGTGCTCCTCCACATTTCGGATTGGAAGTGAGAAATTTTTTAAACGAAACTTTTCCTGAAAGATGGATAGGAAGGAGAGGAGCGATCGAGTGGCCACCTCGTTCACCTGACTTGACTCCTTTAGACTTTTTCTTTTGGGGTCATTTAAAAGATCGAGTCTGCAAAACTAAACCTCGAAATTTAAATGAGTTACGACACCGAATCATTACCGAAGTGGCATTAATTATGCCTGAAACGTTGGAAAACGTTTGTAGTGCTTTTTATTACCGATTAGGTCATTGTCGAGCTGTACAAGGTCAACAGTTCGAACATTTATTATAATTCACGTTCATTTATTTACTTACTCGCTAATTCACTCGTACACCCGCGCGCTCACTCACTCGCTCAATCGTTCGATTACTCGCTCAATCGATCACTCACTCGTTCCCTCACTCACTCGACCACTTACTCACTCGATCATTTGTTTGCTCGCTCGCTCAATCATTTACACGCGCGCGTGGACACGCGCGAACAAACTCACACACATGTAACGCAGAGGGTTTGGAGTCAAAAAATACTGGGGGAGTGACGAACCTCAGGTACCTGATCTGAATCACACACACACACGCACACGCACACGCACACGCACACACACACACACGCACACATACGTGCACAAGAGATGTAAATCCGATCGAGCAACCTCCACGTGGTACATCTTGGATAACTCTAATGCCGGCGGTACTTGAATTTTAAAGACTCATAACTCGTGAAGTTCTCATCGGAAAAGCGTTTATTATACGCGTTTTAAAAACGTCTCAACATAACCTACAAGGATCTGAAATAAAAAGTAGGGGGTTCCATTTAAAAAAATTAAGTTGACCTTGACGTAACCTTAACAACGCCATCCCAGGTCAAATGACTACTATCATTAAATGCGTCTTTTTAAGCCTTATAACTTTTGTCTGAAACATATTTTTCTAAAGTGCATAGTTTATGAGATATTAGGGTGTATCCAGACTTTTGGCCCACCCTGTAGAATGATAAGAGATAGTTTAAATAAAATTTGCTTTTTTCATCGTCATTATTTTTTTTAGAAAAAATGGAATTTACGTCCGTTTATCTGGTGATAGTCTCATGGTCAGTTTGATCTTATCAATTATTATATCTGATATTCGAGTATTACATTAATACATTGCATGTCATATTGCTTAAAAGTCAACATATCTTTTATAATGTAGAGACAGCTACAAATCTGTCTGGCCAAAATCGAACAAATTTATAAATAATAAATAAATTTATTTATTAAGAAATAAATCTTTAATAAAATCTCGCATAAATGTTATTTACATGTTAAGAGAATAAATGTTATATTTAAGAGATATATTTGGTGAAATTGTATTTTGATTGTAATGTCAACCATATTTGAGTGTTGCATGTATTTCTGAAAAGATCCCTTAAATTTCTATAAATATTGCTGTATATATATTTAATGTAAGTATACATACTTCAAGAAATAATTATATAAAATAATGTTATATAAAATATTATATAAATATAAACATATTATAAAACATATTGTATTAAATATGTACAGAGTATCGCGTATAGACCGTAACAACGTTTAAGGGTCAATTCTTGAGATTATTTTAAGACTAAAATCTTAATACCAAAATACTCAGACTATAATAGTTTTTGAATTAGAAGTATTTATAATTAGCGAATGAGATAGCATAAAGTTCGTGCGCTCAGGTGTGGTGTACAACGAACAGTGCTAAGATATGAAACTACCAGTGTCCACGATTTGGTCACGTGAACTCGGACTTGCATAAATTTTGCCGGACTTATGAATAGTTGAACGCTATTGATGAAGACTGATGATGATTTCGAAGGAAACGAGGATAGTTTACATTTTTTTTTATTAATGATTCACTTTCACAATTGGTTAATTAACAAAGTTGGCGTCAAGCATACTCGTTCACGATCGCAATAACGAGTGCTGGCAGGAGTGCTGTGCTCCGCGAAAACGGCACAGACACGCGAGCGAGCCGTGTAAAACAGGCGCGCTGGGCCTGTTATCACAGGGCGCTTGAAGCCGAAGAGGTCTCTTTGTCTCCACATTTATAGATAAATTTGAAATACTCGTGTCGTAAAAAAAAGGGAGGTAAGAGGGGCAGAGAAACCACTCGAGGGCATCTATTTGAAAGGTCTGACACAAGCAGCAGATTTCATGTTGCAAATATAAACTGTCAAATGATATTTTATAAAATGCTTACGTTTTATATATCATCATGTTATATTTTTTCTTTTATAATATTTTCAATAAAATTTCATCTGCATAGACAATGCATTTGCAAACATTAGTAAAACCAAACCTACTCTTTCTATTAGGGTGTCCCACAATGAATGGCCAACCCATCGATGGTACATAATTTGCATCACACTGAATAGAAAAGTCTTATACCATTTTACGAATGACGCAATATTAATCGAGTTATTAATTGTTAAAAGTCGGAACAAGGAATAGACAGCGCGATGCGGGAGACGTGAGCGAAGGCTCGCTGCTCCTGCTGCCATTGCCGCTCACGTCTCCCACACCGCGTGCGTGCGTCATCTAATCTTTCCCAGATGTTTACAAGGGCATGATTTTTTATCGTCTAACTGTACCTTAATCTTGTTAAAGGTTTTCCTGCGTTTAAGGTTAGATCTCTCAATGAAATGTCGCCTGCATTTCTCCAATTTTTTCTAATAAAGTAAATAAAGAATTAAAACAAGTAGTGAACAGGATATTTTATGTTATGGTTAAATACATTACAATCATTGAATTAAAATTTTACAAAACTTACTTATAAATATCTACGGATCATGATTTCATACGGATCATTGTTTTCAAATTTATCATTCAAGGTTCTGTGATATCTTTCGATCAAATTATTTGTTCGTTTTGGTTTTCGATAAACCGAAAATCGAGCTGATGTTACTCGATTTAATCAGAAGCGGACATAGTATTGGAAAAAAATATTTTAACTGACGTCTTACGTACTCCGATGTGTCTGCTTTAATTTGATTTTCTAAGTAATAAGAACTCCGATATTCAAATATCAAAATAATCTAGCAATAAATTGCGCGCAATTCTAAAATTTCTAAAATTTTTGGTTAAAGATTATCAAGAAAAAGATAGATGCATAATTGATTTAAGATTGTATTTTTTTTAAATTCCTTCGTCTACTCTCTTTTGAATCAATGTACTGTCTTTTGACGTGTGTAATCTGAACTGTAATTTTTCGGGATATTGTTTTATTTTTAAAAATTCGAAATTATGACTTTTCAGGACATTGTCATACTTCTTAAATTTTGGGATAATGACTTTTCGGGACATTATACCATTTTTTAATTTTCGGGAAATTTTTTTCGAGACATTGCATGTCCACCGTCATACCGGAATTAACAATCAAAATATTTAATGGGTTTTTAAGTGTTCTTAAAAAAATTAGTACTTCTAGTTTAACTAACTTCATCATTTTTTCGGATTCAAAGAGTGTTCTAAGCGCTTTATCAAATTTTAGTAATCTAAAACATCAAAACCACTTAATTCAGGAGATTAATCAATTGGTATCCTACAATGTAAAACAGAATAAAAATATTGAGATGATTTGGATCCCCTCTCATTGTAATATTCAGGGGAACGACAAGGCAGACACTTTAGCTAAGAGAGCAGCAGAAGGGGGACCTCTTTTAGAACAGGAACTACCTTACTCAGATTTAATTAATATATTTAAAGTAAAATATAAGAAAGACAACGATGAGGTCTTAAAAAGTAGAGCGCGAGATCAGGGTAAGGGTAGGTTTTACTTTGAGCATTATTATGAGTCAGCTCCAAAACCATGGTTTTTCAACCAAGAGTAGAATAGGAAAACTATCGTATCTATTAATAGATTACGATGCGGCCGTAACTCGCTTAAAAGCAGTTTATCTAGATTTGGAATAGTAGATAGTGACCTGTGCCCCTGTGGTAACGGACCTGAAGATTTTAACCACGTCTTATGGGAATGTAGTAGATTTAATCAAGAAAAAATAACTATGATTGAAAAACTTAGAAAATTTAGAATAAGAATGCCGATTGACACCAAAGAAATACTCTCAAGACTGAAAACGGAAGTAGTTGAAACTATTGCAAAATACATTATTGATGCAAATTAGATATATTGAGAGGGTTCCGATAGCGCACGGTGCGAACTTTTTCGATAAGCTAGCTAAAGGTATAGGAACCTGAGTACGTGACAGTTTATAATGTTAAATGGACGCTACTAATTTTATTGTGTTTTGTATCTGATTTCGAAAGATTTAGTTTTATAAGAACTTTTTGAGAACAAACTTGCGCAAGATTATATTTGTTTCATTGAAACAGATCTGTACCTCCGTTTTCGATAGCGATGTTTGATACGCTGTTATAACTCTGTAATCTGATCAATAAATAAATGGATTACATATCCTAGTATAA
Organism: Tetramorium bicarinatum; assembly: GCA_928718305.1. Taxonomy (NCBI): domain Eukaryota; kingdom Metazoa; phylum Arthropoda; class Insecta; order Hymenoptera; family Formicidae; genus Tetramorium; species Tetramorium bicarinatum. The sequence continues at coordinate 9,483,628 of OV788322.1, read as the reverse complement.
TCGTCTATAATAAATACAAAACAGCAACTTAACAATTTTAATGGCAAAGTCGACAATAATAACAGTAAAAACATATAGTATGTTAATATTGTGGAAAGCTGGGTGTAGGTCGCTCCACTACAAGTGTTTCAGGATCAAAAGACGGGAACACGATCGTAAAAATGCAAAGAGAGAACTTTATTCGGAAATTACAATTGTGACACCGCAGGGTTCTCACGGACTAGTCTGGCTTTCTCGGAAGCTCGCCGGCGACTGCCCGAAAAGGCACCTGTTTTCGCGAAGCTATTTGGTATCACGCCCTAGCGCGTGTATCTCACGCTTTGCGCACGAGGATCAATCGAGGACGATTATTCGCATACCACAATATTAAATGTAAATTTATTTAAATAATAATATAATTAATGTTCAAAAATATTATATTCTTGCTTAAAATTAAAGTAAAACTTTAAATAATCAAAATTAGAATAACAATTAATTGAGATTAAATTTCAGAAATTTTAATGAAAACTAAATAAAATCTTATTTTATGTTAGTGAAAAGGTAATTGAGAGAAAAGAAGCTATTGTCATTAATAATAATGCCTCTACGTTTCACTAGTCGCTCGCAATGTACATAGAATCATTCTATCCTTATCGTTTATCAAGTGTCAAATGATTCTACGAACGTCGCGCGAGCGACAAGTGGAACGCATCTTATATGAGATTGATGAAAGTGAAACATTTCTTTGAGAGACAAAGGTTTTAACCAAAGTGATTGTATTTTTATAATTTTACATATATGATAATATTTTATAATCTATTGTGTATCTTTTATATTGATAATTACAATTTTGAAGTTAATTTAATTGAAAGTATACTTATATCGAAAGCGAGTTTGGTTTAGTAGACAGTACACTAATTTATTATACTAAAGATGCCGGATTCGGTTTCCGGCAAATATTCAGAGAAATTTTTCTTATACAGAGAGAACGATTTGTTTGGAATAGGCGAACAAAGTTATTTATTTGAAGAAACAAATACGATTATTTGATTTTCAAAAACATTTTTTCTCCATTTGTTTATTTCAGTCAAACAACATTATTATATTATACGAAATATTATCTTTACTGACTAGAAAAGTGTTTCGTTGTATTATATTTGTGAATGATACATGTTATTCAAAAATCAAATAATCGTACTTGTTTCTTCAAATAAACAGTTTTGTTGGACTGTTCCAAAGAAACATTTCTTTGTTTTTAATAAATTTTATTAAATTTAAAGAAATCTTTCTCTCTGTGTATGCTCCTCTCCTCTCCTCTCCTCTCCTCTCCTCTCGAAGATAATTCCCGAACCATCGAAAGTATCTTGCCATGAGAAGTTCTCTAAAGATCTGCCGTTCGGAATCAGCATTAAAGGGAGACTCATGCAGTGATACGCAGTAGTATCTAGATTCTAGATTTAATTAAATAAAATATATTTATTATCAATTCCATTATATCGTTATTCATACATGTATGGTATATACATACATATATAATTATATGAATATATTTCAGTTGATTTGTTCAACTACATTTATTTAACATTATAAATCATATATTTCCGTGGGGTTTATGGTATAATATGGAATTGAAAATAAATATATTTTATTTAATCAGGTCTAACAACTAAATAATTTGTTCATGCAACAAAATGTTCATTAAAATGACTAAATTAATTTTTTATATAACATAGTTTACGTTTATATACAATTCATTGGGTCGTAGAATAACTAAATATTTTATTCCGTTATGACAACAATTATTCCATCTAATAGAAATAATAATTTTAGATAAACATAAATAATATTAAATCAATCCAGTTAATTAATTTTATCATTTATTTGAATTAACTGTTAAATGGCTAATTGTAAGATAATAAGATATGTAATTCACTAAATTGAATAAGTCAAACAAAATCATATTGTTCTTTTTAATTATGTGAATCAGTTAATAATATTGACGTATTATATTTGACTTAAATATCTACATATTTGAACGGAAAAAATTACAAGTAACTAAACGCGTTTAGTCATGTTAACATTTCTTTTTTCTCAGTGTGTGTGTTCACTCGCTTTCATGTCATCTTTTCCTTTTTTAACTTTCGAATTTTCTGTGAGATACTTTTGGTACAATAGATTGCATTGTATTAAGAAATAATCCAATAAATCTGGTTACAACAGAATCAACGTGTCTGATTATTAAGAAAATAGTAGAGAAAAAAGTCAGCGATACACACGCACGCATGCACACCCATACATGCAGAGTGTTGAAAAAGTTGGTACCAAATATTAAAGCTCCTGGGACCTTGCCGATTATATTGGAAATCGTGACGTCAGAAGCGAGAAATTACACATTGAAAATCTTTGCAACGTACTATCAATTAAAAAAATATTTGATTGAAAACACACTGCAGATTGCTGTGGCATACATGTAAAATATACAGTAAACTAAGATTACCGAGGAATACACAACGTAAAAGACATATCTCTATCCAGAGTTGTCAAATCACGTGTGTTCGTGTGTTTGATTATGCACGTGACTACGCTCTGTATCATGTTCATTTTACATGTACTGTTTTTGAGAATAGTGTCCTGTATATTTTACAAGTGTGCTAAAGCGACCTACAGTGTGCTTCCGTCCAAATATCTTTTTATTTGACAGTACGTTGCAAAATAATTTTCGTTTAATTTCTCGCTTCTAACGTCACAATTTCCAACATGGTCGGCGAGGGCCCAGGAGCCTTAAGAGTAGTAAAATTCGTAGAAATAAACCAAAAAGTTTTAATACTTCAAGTAATACTTCAAAAATTATTAATCTTTGAGTTATAGTTTTCGTTGTAATAAATAGAACATGAATTTAATCTACAAGAGATGTTCAATGTACCCTCCGTTTTTTTTCAATACATTTAATGTAAACATATATGATACATTTATACATATAGAGCGTTTTATTTTGAATCATTCGTCCTCTACACCATTTTGGAATTGTCTAATCTGAATATTTACATTTGACATCTGTTATCTAAAGACATGAGAATTCCAATGTAACGTTTTAAAACTGAAGAATGTATAAAATTCGTATAGAATTATTATAAAAATTAAAAACTAAACTTTTAAATTAAATTAAACTTTTTATGACTGAAATCGGAGAAACAGGATACGTTTCTCTGGATACGTTTTTCAACAAGATGGAACTACACACTGCGATAAAATGCTTAACAAATACGTTTTTTATAAAATTTTAAACTTTTCTGTCAAATCATGGATAATAATTATTGTTTCTGTAATATTAATTAAATTTTATCAAATTCTTTTAGCCTTCCCGCAAAATCATGCATTTTATCAAATGAGTTACCACTTCGCACTCGTTGGTTAAGTCTTTAACTGAAACAGTACGAATATAATTATTATAGTAAGTTATATTAGATATATTAATGACGTAATGATTAATATTGTAGTACGAAAAATGAAGTTAAAAATCTGTACCTCGAATAATCTATTGCAATTAGTTTTACTAGCATAGATAATGTTATAACAATTAATTATAACAATTAATTATAAGATTAAATATAAGATATTGCTCTTCTTATCTGAGATACAGATAAAGATACCATATACTTTAATTATATAGATAAAAGATGAAATAAACAAAAATCACATCTAGACAAAAATGTAGATAATTTTATAGAGATAACAAACAATACTGACGACCATATATCGTCATATTGAAGACCATCGCCCCCCACCAAGACGGTACAATTAGCGACAGTATAAAAGAGCCACCTAATTATGGGCACTGGGAGATCGCAATTAATAATCAAACCGAAATCATTGTCAGTTATTACTTTAAACTTATCGCGATACGGTATCGTCACCAAACCGCGAGTACGTAAAGTGTAATTGTGAGAATTATAAAATAAATAAGTGTTTCAGAAAAGTAAGTGGTTTGAAGAGGTCACCTATCAGTGCTTCCTTCTTGAGTTCCTCCTTAATTTAGTACGCTTTATCTTGAATGGCCTAACGACTCTAAATATATTACAACATATAGCAAACTAATGCATACAGTAATACACCCATGGGCGCTATCGTGTGTATTAATTTATTACATGTAATTGTACATGCGCTCGTATTACATGTACAGCATCTCTTTACAATTTCATGGTGTAGAATTCATTAAATGGAAATGTAGTGCTTGTTTTGAGACTCCTAAACCGTTTAGACATAGCTATTCCAACAGACGATTTAAGAACATTCATTCATTATAAATTGTAAAATATTTCCCGCAGTTTCTCGGTTATATGAATATTATTTTCTTCTTACAATTAGTTCAACCTTAAATAAGGCAGCAAAACATGTTTTACAGGTTCCCGTCAAGGGTAAAAAATAGCGATTTTTGCACCCCCTTCTTTGATAAGAGTATGACACGACAGATGAATGCACGACTGACGGAGAAAAAGGAATTAACTAGTCAATAAAGTAGAAAGTACACGCAAATCACTTCCAGAGAGATAATCGATATAGTAGATAACGATAAAACAAGAAGAGTTACCAGAACTCCACCTAAGAGGGGAAACAACAGAATCTAACACAGAAGAAACGAAGAAGATGGAAGGAACACAGGAGCTAAAAGAGATGAAAAAAGTACTCCAAACTATATGTGATGGGTTAATAAAAGAAGCCGAAGAACGGAAGAAAATGGAAATGCTCTGGGAAGATAGAATTAGGCTAATAAAAGGACAAATCGAGAATATGCAGACAGAGCAGCAAAATACAGAAGTAGGTGACACAAGCAGTGAAGATGAGAAAATAAAAATAGGTTTTTGGAACGTCGCTGGGCTGAATAACAAGGATCCAGAATTTTGGGAATACATAAACCGATTTGACATAATCGGAATGGTGGAAACTTGGATAGACAAAAACCGCTGGAACGAGATAAAAAAATCTCTACCAAACAATTTTAATTGGAGATGTCAGGATGCTTGGAAAACAAAGAAAAAAGGAAGATGGATTGGAGGAATCATCACAGGCATAAGAAAAGACCCAAATATTATAGAGGACTCAGAAAAAGAAAACAATATGAAACCAAAAGGAATACACATAAGAAAAATAAAGTTAGGAGAAGCTAACTGGACGATAATAACAGTATATAGCAGAAAAGTTCAAGGTGAAAACAAAAAAAATTCTGAGAAAAGAATAAAGGATGTTATGGACAATATCATAAAAATCATAAAAATCATACCAAAAGAAGAAAGAGGAAATCTGTTGATAGGAGGGGATTTCAATGTCAGAATAGGAGAAAAAGAAACTAATATTAAATGGGGAAGCAGCGAAAAAAGAAAATCAAGGGACCCGAATATCCCCGATAAAAACTATGGACATGAGGTTTTTCTTGAAAAGATACAAGAAGCAGGATGCAATATACTGAACGGAAACATGGAAGGAGACAAAGAAGGAGAATTCACTTACGTAGGATGGAAATCGGTAATAGATTATGTCCTAACAAACGCAGAAACAGGAAAGAAGATTGACAAATTTGTCATCGAAAACAGAACGGAATCAGACCACAAACCACTCTGTGTATATCTACAAAAAAACGCGTATAAAGCAGTGGAAGACACTCCAGTGGAAGACCAGAAGAAGAAATCAAGAAAGTCAAGACAGAAACGGAAGCATGGAAATATATCAACAAAGAATTGAAGAAATTTATATAAAGAGGAGCGAATATTTTTAATTTTTTTCGTTTTTTATATGAAGTCGATACTCGCGTGGTTCATTTTTGCGTGTACTTTAATCTTGCAAAAGGATTTTGTATTCTGTAAATCCAATTTGATAATTTATAATATTATATCTTAGAATTCCACCTACATTATCGACCTCGATCAAGTTCGAGCGTCAGTCCAGCATCCCCTTAAATATACAATGCTAGGAAGTAATATATAATGATAAATAGTTATTACATGATTTAATGAGAAAAAGAAGATATTTTGTAAAAGTTTTATTTTATATTTAATATTAATTAATTTTGTGACGAAATGTCATAAAAAGATTATCATCCTATTTTTATTAGTTTTGAAGAAACCCTTTTGTTTCTACAAGGCCTATATGAGCTTTTTATCTTTCGATGGTATTTAGAACGAATCTATGTAACCTTAGTCAATAACTAAGCTATTATTACATTTATATTAGTAATGTTAAAAGAATACGTGTAAGTATTTTTGTTGTACTTTTAATATCTTTTTTCAATCATAAAAAAAATTTTTTTCTTGCTTAGGAAAATTATTCGGGAACGAAAGGGTTAATAAAAAAAGTCTAATTTTTCAAATAGTCTAATAATCTAATAATCTAATTTGTGCCCAAATACGTTCTTTATATAAAATTTTAAATTTTTTTGTCAAATCATGGATAATTATAACTTTTGTGTTACATTAATTTTATCTTATTACACATATTATCCTTTCCGCCTCTGGCTCTGGTAGTGTTTCATTTGCTCCATAATACATGTTATCATTTTAAGAATCACTGCGCATTCGTTAGGCTCGTTTATGACTGAAACAACATTTATGCGAATATAATTATTAAAGCTATATTAAATGTTATTTTTATAATGTAATAATAAATTGTATTACTAAAAATTAAAAACTATTTCAGATAAGCTATAGTAATTGGTTTTACTAACATAGATATTGTTACAATAGTTCATTTTCAATGAATTTCAATTCTGTAATATTGTGATAATTGTATGAAATTGATAATTTTAAATTAAGAAAAGCAATGAATTTCTCTAATTTCCCAGAAACTTATATTCTATTCATCATATACACTTAATTTCATATATTTTTAGATATTTACCTTGACCATTACAGTGGTCCTATACTCGATTTCGCAGAGCGGTACCTTCAGGACTTGAGGGCGCCTTAGTATCAAATTCTTCTTTTATCTTTTCTATATTAATATTCGTATCAACCATCTGAAAATTATACACAATTCATGAGCAAGAATATAGAAGAATTAATTAATACATACGTATCATAATACCATACATATACAAGTAATATACCATACATATACCATACATATACCATACATATACAAGTAATATATGGACATAGTGCATATTTATATATTAAATATACAGTGTCCTAAAACTACCGTATATCCTTTTAATAAAATGTTCTAAAGACTAGATTCTTCAGAACATTTTAAGACAAAAATCCTAATACAAAAATGTCGAAGCTACAATAGTTTATAAAAGGAAAGCGATTATATTTCACAAATGACAAGACTGAGATTTGCGCGCTCAGACACGTAGCATAACATTACATACCATTATCATGGTATGTGATATTGATTGACTTTTGACAGCTGAACTTGAAACATGTCATAAATTTTTGTTTGGATTATTTTTTAGATATCTTTTATTCTTACATTTATAAGTTGTAAAGGAATGTATTAATGCAATGCGGAAAAACAACATTATTGTAAGGTTATACAATTATCATAATATCATAAACAAGGGCGACATTCATGAGAGCACTTTTATCACGTGTCATATCGCCGTGCCTGAGGGCACGAAATCTCACAATCAGCCTTGTCATTTGTGAAATATAATCGTTTCCCTCTTAAAAACTATTATAGCCTCAATATTTTTTATTAGGATTTTTGTTTTGTAATGTTCTAAGGATTCTGCCATTAAGAGCATACGGTAGTTTTAATTATCTCTGTATATATGATATAGAGGGAAAAATAATTGATGTAAAAAGTATTTTTTTTATTTAACTTTTAAAGGACAAGGTTCAATTTAAAAAAAAATCTACAAAAAGGAAATTGTATAAAATCAAAGCTCTGAAAGATTTTAATGTGCATTTCGTCAATAATTTCAAAGTTCACTTCACCTCTAAAAAATTTTTAAATTACATAAATAGAAACCTATTGAAAGAAAAATTAACAAATTAGAAGCAAAACAACTTTTGGGGTAATTTGCAGTATTTTCCTGCAAAGAATAATTCTTGAGAATTAAAAAGATGCTATTAAATCGTTCCTAACATCATAAAATTTTACCAATTGTTTTTTCTGCAATAGACAGGCAAATAAACAGCTTGCTTTAAAAGCTGAATTTGCAATGGCCGGTGTATCCACCGCTTCATCCAATAGTTCGTCAAGATTCATTAAATCTTCTGTCAAATACAAATTTCTTATGAATTAGTTTACGTTTCTGAAATACTGTTAGTTGTTATATGATAATAATAATAATAATTTAATAACGTAATAAGTAGAAAAAACAATTATTTTAATAAAATTATTAAAACAATTAAATAACATACAAATATTAATTTTATAATTTACTTGTAAATAAATACGATGCCATAATTTGATATATTATTATTATTTATAAATGTATGTGTATTATACAGGGTGTCCCAGAATTGTGGAACAAATTTTCTTGAGCAGATAGAGCGGACGAAACTGAGTCGAAAAGTCCTCTACCATTTTGCAATTTTCCCAATAGTTAACGAGATATTTATGATTAAAAATCACCGTATTGGCCCGGCCCTCCGCCGAATATAAGCTCGCGGCGAGATACGACCGCCTAGCGTCATTGTTTCCAAGAAGGAGTTGTTTTCTACAAAAACAGGGGGACAATCACAGCTCAAAACCGCCGCTCGTAGGCATTGCCGCGTGTAGTAAACAATTCCTCGAGTGCCTAGCAACGCTGGGCGGTCGTCTCGCGCCGCGCGCTTATATTCGGCGGAGGGCCGGGCTAATACGGTGATTTTTAATCATTAATATCTTGTTAACTATTGCAAAAATTGCAAAATGGTAAAGGACTTTTCGATTCAGTTTCGTCCGCTCTACCTGCTCATGAAAATTTGTTCCACAATTCTGGGACACCCTGTATATATATATATATATATATATATATATATATATATAATGTTAAATAACCACTAAGTATGATGTATCGACAAGTATGTTTTGAAGAGATATAATTTTGCAACTTTTGCTGAACAGATTTACCTAAATTTACATTTGTATTATTGAAAACAAGTCTGTACTTCCATTTTTGACATCGACAATGTATCCGCTAGCCTGTCTGTGACGTCGTCTAATGAGCCTACTGTCTATAATAAACACAAAGTAACAATTGATAATAAACAAAATTTTAATGAGGAAATAAACTGTGATAATTGCAATACAATAAATAATATGTTAATGTTAAATGTTTACATATTAATGGCGTTATTAACGTACAACGGAATTTTCATTTTAACAATAATGAAATTTAAAAAATTAGAATTAAATTAAGAAAAAATATTAATATTAAATTGAAGAAATTTTCATTTAAACAAAATAAAATCTTATTATCTAATTATATTATGTAAAAAAAGATGAAGGAAAAGAATCTATATTAATAATAATAATAATAATAATAATAATAATAATAATAATGTTTCTACATGAGATTGACGAAAATGAAACATTTCTTTGAGAGAAAAGAGTTTAGACAGAAGAGATTGTATTTTTGTAATTTTATTTACGATAATATTTTATAATCTTATGTATTTTTCGTGTTGATAAATAATTTTGGGTAAACTTCCGAAAAGCGGTTACCTCCGATTTTTTTGAAACTGTGTATACTTACGTACTTTGACGCGCTGATTACGAAAATCATATTGAAAATTGGCGGAAATTTGATTTTCATGGTGAAAACCGTGAAAACCCCATAAAAATTATGGTTTTTAATATTTGTCTCAACAAATATTGAAAATTTTGAAAAATGATTTAGATAAAAGTTGTAGATCTTATCAAAACACACATTTTATGTTGTATGCATTTTTACCGTACGAATAACATTTCTTGAGAAAATCGAGAATAAAGACAGTGGATGTTCTTCGCTGGTAATACCAAAGAAAAGTCGTCCTCCTCTTAATATTTTTCTGTTTTTTATGCAAAACTAGGTCCACGCTGTTCGTTTCCGCGTTATTGGATGTGGGGCTCTCTAATTATGTTATAATTTTTACGCGGGGATGCAGGGGGAGGGCGAAGCCCTCCCTCTGCACCCCGCCCACGCGTTATTATTCAACCTCACTACTTCCATATAGGTTTGCAACTTAAATTTTTCGTGCTTTCAATTTTAACTTTCAGATTCGTATTCAACGTAATAAAATACATTAAATTACAAAGTTTTAACGAAATCGGTGAGGAGGACGACTTTCCTTTGGTATTACCAGCGAAGAACACCCACTTGATTCTCGATTTTCTCAAGAAATGTTATTCGTACGGTAAAAATGCATACAACATAAAATATGCGTTTTGATAAGATCTACTACTTTTATCTAAAAAATTTTTCAAAATTTTCAATATTTGTTGAGATAAATATTAAAAATTATAATTTTCATGGGTTTTTCCTGGTTTTCATCATGAGAATCAAATTTCCGCTAACTTTCAATATTATTTTCGTAATCAGCGCGTCAAAATACGTAAGTATACAAACTGTTCAAAAAAATCGGAGGTAACCCCTTTTCGGAACTTTTCGGAACTTTCTTCAATTTTTATTTGAGAAATGTATTAAGTATGTAGCACACGAAGCTTTTTCTCTTAGTAGATTGCTAGCTGGCTTATGTGCTTGCTATCATGTAAGCAATTGCGTTGGAAATTGTATGTCTGGTTGTCACGCTGCTGACTGAGCTGCCGGAATTCCATGATAGAACATGTGCTATTTTTCTTGCCTGATTTTGTACTGGTTCATTGCGAGAGCCAATCAAATCACAGCTTGATTAGGTTCAGATTAAATAAAAAAGTTTGACACATTCTGACGTTTCATGTAATAATTACTCAAAAAACGCCTAAAAAATTACGCCTCAAAAAAGAATCCTTCTACAAAAGTACGCCTAAAAAAAGAACTCTTGTATTAATTACCTTTGTACAAAAAAGATTTTTCCTACAAAAAATGTGATATCAAGGAAATGCGCCAACTATAAAAATGGATAGTTCATAATACTCTTTGGTTAATGTTTATAGTCTGTAAGAAATAAAAAAGATAATATAAAGCAAACAAATAAGTATTTTTATACAATTATTTTAATACAAATAAATATTTTAATATATAAATATTTAAATACTATACATAAATCTTTTATAAATAAATATATGATTGCACGCACGCACGCACGCACGCAGTGAGAGAGAGAAAGAGAGAGTTAGGCAATTAAGATATTTATTCGGTATGAAAGATAATAATTTTAACACATAATTATTTGAATACAAATAAATTTTTTTTTAAATACTTGGCGCCGCCAAACCGAATAAATTAATTGTCTAACCTTTTCTCTCTTAATGTGTTTGTGCGTGCGCAGGTGTGTGCGTGTGTGCGTGTGTGTGTGTGCGTGTGCGTTTGCGTGTGCATGTGCGTGTGTGTGTCTTTCGTATTTTCCTCCTCCTGCGTATATGTATAAGTTATTGTTATCATAGTTGATAAGTTAGTATGTAATTTAGTTAGTAAAAAATGATTGTTAACATATTAAAGCAGTTAAGACATTTATTCGGTTTGGCGGCGCCAAGTATTTAAAAAAAAATTTATTTGTATTCAAATAATTATGTGTTAAAATTATTATCTTTCATACCGAATAAATATCTTAATTGCCTAACTCTCTCTTTCTCTCTCTCACTGCGTGCGTGCGTGCGTGCGTGCAATCATATATTTATTTATAAAAGATTTATGTATAGTATTTAAATATTTATATATTAAAATATTTATTTGTATTAAAATAATTGTATAAAAATACTTATTTGTTTGCTTTATATTATCTTTTTTATTTCTTACAGACTATAAACATTAACCAAAGAGTATTATGAACTATCCATTTTTATAGTTGGCGCATTTCCTTGATATCACATTTTTTGTAGGAAAAATCTTTTTTGTACAAAGGTAATTAATACAAGAGTTCTTTTTTTAGGCGTACTTTTGTAGAAGGATTCTTTTTTGAGGCGTAATTTTTTAGGCGTTTTTTGAGCGCGTATACTTGGCGCATTTTTGTACCTTTTTTTGAAAAGGTAATTTTGTTAGGATTTCACACATTTTGTAGTAATAATTATATCTTTTTTGAGACGTAGATTTTTCGTGCGATTTGAAAGAATCTCGACGTCGATTATTTCGATGTTTCTATGTTTTTACAAAATATTATTTAAAAAAAATTTCGCTACGTCTACTTTTCATGTCAAAATAAGATTTGTTAATATTATAAATAATAATTCTATTTAAAAAGTATGAATTCATGAATCTGATAATTGGCGACAAAAACATTAATATCACGAAAACGTGCACATGAACTACATAGCCAACGTACACGTTTGGGCTGAAAGGTAACTCGTATGTGCACGATTCTGATTCTGTTCCGTATTATGGTAGACGGGGGTTGTCTGGCACGGTCCCTATGCGTGCCCCGGTGCCGCCGAACACATTGGTTCTCGTGGCGCATATCTGTGTTGCGATCTTCGCGACCCGGACATCCCGGTTGACGGGAGTCATTTGGCACGGTCCGTACGCGTGTCCCGGTGCCACCAAACCCATTGGTTCTCGTGGCGCATCTCTGTGTTGCGATCTTCGCGACCCGGACATCCCGGTTGACGGGAGTCGTCTGGCACGGTCCCTACGCGTGCTCCGGTGCCGCCAAATCCGTTGGATAATACATTAAGATTATGGGTCGGTTCTCTTTATTATAACTATCCTGAGTTGCACTAGTTCAGCAGTGCAGCTCAGTCAGTGCTAGACGCCGCATAACAGTGGCGCTCTTACGTCGAAAAAGCGAACTGGACATTTTTCGCTGGGGCGACGATGACGTTTCTTAAGTGAAAATTGCCCATTTTATATGATTTTAAACTTTACATCGCGATATCTCCGCTCGTGGTTCACGTAAAATAAAAATAAAAACACTTTCATTCTGGGTGCGTTCGTCTTGCTCGCTTTCACGCTGAAAGCGCTCACAAGCGTCGCTATCAGCGTTCGACTTGGCACTTTCATGCGCTTTCGTAAAGCAATGACGTCATGATTTCTAAGCGAAAACGTCATCATTTCTCGCTTACAATTGCTTTCTCAAAAGAGGTAGTGCAACGAAAGCCTAAGCGCTTTTAGTTAAGACGAACGCGAAGTTACTAGCCAACAGTATTACTAGAAATATAAGTGAAGCAATTTATAAACGTCAACATGTCGAGTATATTTATAATAACTGATCCAGAGGATGGGAAAGATTATGGTATTGAACTATCGCCAGACGAATTAAAACGTATGAAAGAAGGTAATATCCTCTTGATATCTTTACTATAATCTCAAAATTGTACTTGATGTTTCTATTATTAAAATATTTGCAATAACTGATACTGGATACAAATGGTTTTTCAATTGTAATGAATATTATTCTTTCTCTTATATTATTTGTATATTAAACCTGTATTTTTAACATAATGCATAATTTTTCTACTTTTGTACTAAGAAGTTTCTGTTTTAATTATTCATAATTTAGTTAAGACTAGGACTGTTAAAAATACGATTGTCTGAATGCTAAGCCAATACTGACATATTTATGTTTAAAAATTCTATTTTGCAATTATTTATATAATTATACTAAATTATGAAAAGATTATATTTCTTTGTACATATACATAATAGCAAAGAATATTATTTTAGTTAAAAACAAAGCAAGATTTATTTAGTTATAAACACTGTTTTTTTATTATGTTAAACAAAGTAGTATCAATATTTCTTTTCAATTTTAATGTAGCATACATGTGCGATAAAACTAGAATTAGTTAAAAACAAGCATTTATTTAGTTAAAAACACTTTTTTAAGATGTTTACATACATGTGCGATAAACCTAGAGTTAATTAAAAACAAGCAAGATTTATTTAGTTAAAAACACTTTTTAAAGATGTTTAAACAATATAATTTTTTTTAATGTTGGATGTAAGCATACATGTGTAATAAAACTAGAAATAAAACTGTAATTGTAACAAATAATGTATTGTTTATTTCCATTAATTTCTTTTTACCTACAATGGAACAACCGCAATTCATGCATCTCGCATTTGTAATTGTTCGCAAATGTAATCTCTCTTTATTAATCCACGTCGATTTGCAGTTGCAAGCTCTGCGCGTGTAACATTATTGACATATGCTACTTCAGGTTCAGGCACATTGTTAGGATCAATATTTTCAAATTCGTCACCTCTTAACAAACATATATTATGTAATACACAACAAGCCAATATCATACTAGGAATAATGTCAATACGTTCCATGTCAAGTACTGCTAGAAGACTTCGAAACCTTCCTTTTAATAATCCAAAAGTTCTCTCGATTGCCATTCGGGCTGACGAATGACAAAAATTAAAATTTCTCTGTCTAGCAGATAAATGCCCATTATCCCGATAAGGTACAAGAAGATGTTCATGGATTGTATACGCTGCATCACCTATCAAATGACAATTATCTGGAAATTTGATAGGATCATTGAGATAATTATAAACCTCTGAAAGACGGAAAACTCGTTGATCATGTACAGAACCAACGTTTCCAACGTAACAATGAATGAACCGACATTGGTGGTCACATATAGCCTGCAACATAAAACAAAAATTAAATTTGATTAAAATTATAGAAAGATATCAACAAAATATCTAATAAAATCTGTATTTATAAAACAAATAAAATTAATTTACATTAACACGTCAATTTATTAAAATAATCGAAAGTAAAATACCTGCAACTGGATTGAATGATGTCCCTTTCTATTCACGTAACATTCTGGATTTTCATGTGGTGCAGGGATATTGATGTGAGTACCATCAATTGCTCCAATAACTTTGGGGAAACCACTATTGGCAAAAAAACCATTGTGTACTTCTATTGATCTCTCTTCATTCGGCCAAGTAATAAAATTTGGTGCCAATTCAACTAAAGCTTTAACAACTCTTCTGACAGATTTTAATGCCGTTGCTTTTCCTACATTAAACTTTTCACAAATTGATCTGAAAATATAATTAAAACATATTATCTGTAAAATTTATTTTCAAATTACCTATCTCTGTAATCTAAAATAAATATACTTACCTATATGAATCTGGAGTTGCCATCTTCCAAATGGCAATCAAGAGCTGCTTTTCAGGTGATGTTATAGGGTAACCAGGTTTCTCTCTTATTAATTTCGAACTGATTAGAGTTAATATAAAATCAAATGTTCCACGAAACATCCTAAATAAAAAAATTACGTATTTACATTGTAGCTATATCAATTCAATATATATATGTATATATAGTATAAATAAATATTGTTTTCTCAATATATTACTTATAGTCAATAAATACATAACTAAACATTTACCTGAAATGAGATTTGAACTGGTTATTAGTATACTGTGGTATGATAACCTCTACGTAATTTTGAAGGCGGTGAACATGTTGTTTAACATTTTTATTTTGTAACATTTCAGCTTCAATATCATCCTCTTCACTTTCCTCCGATGAAGATGAGAACATGATATTGTAAAATTCATTTACTGTTATACCTAATATTCGGCGTTGATTATTACTGAGAGCAGCCATTTTTTTCGTCAGAATATGTACTAACAGCCGTTCGGCTTGCAGCTAGCGTTTCTACGCTATATCCTACACGAACGGACAAAATTACTGCATCTAAGCGTCAGTACTAACAGCGTGAAAGCGAGCAAGACGAACGCACCCTATATGATTCGACCCCAAGCTTTCGATTAAGCCTACTTAGAATTTGATCGGTTCCGTCGTTAATGAGATCCGATAATCGAAGGATTTCTCATAACGACGTCTTGCGTAAAAGAGGCACGGCCGTGTCCCGGCGCCCCGTTCGCGTAACTTGGCGCGCGAGACACTACCGTGCCTCTTGATTCTCTCGTCGACGATGTTGCTTTCATCATAATTTATCAATAATTAGGAATAATGCAATTGCACTTCTTCGATGTTGTACTGCAGTAGCAATGGCCTGCTCCATATTTATTTACCGATTGACAGCTCATACACAAAGTATGAGCCAGTACAAAAGCCCGTACCGGCTGAAGCCAAGCCAGCAACACAATCAGCAGCCACTGCTAGTAATGCTACCCACACGGTAGCAAGTACGCAATCTAGCTAGCAATCCAGCAGGAAAAAAAGCATCGTGTGCCGTAGGCTTTAACAAATGGAATACAAACCGCAAGAACATTTTTTAATAGCTATATACTTGTACTAATAAAAAATAATTTTTTTAACTAAATAGTATTATTAACTTTGTTGCATTAGTAAAAAGTATAAGATAACTACATTTGTAACAGCTAACCCCATATGTAGGGTAAGTTGTCATAGTTACTGAAACTAGTTGTTACTATGGATGTAGTAACATCTGGATGGAGCGTAAGGTACAGTTATGGACGAGGGGGGTGAAGCCGGGAGGGTCCCGATAGCGCA
This sequence comes from Tetramorium bicarinatum, assembly GCA_928718305.1. Taxonomy (NCBI): domain Eukaryota; kingdom Metazoa; phylum Arthropoda; class Insecta; order Hymenoptera; family Formicidae; genus Tetramorium; species Tetramorium bicarinatum. The sequence continues at coordinate 9,467,141 of OV788322.1, read as the reverse complement.
CGGTGCGATAGCTCACATCCCGATAGCACACGTCCCGATATCGCACAAGATAAAAAACACATTTTCCCGATAGCGCACAAAGAAAGAAACATGTTATCCCGATAGCACACATCCCCGAATACCCTTTATCCCGATAGCGCACGTCCCGATAGAGACTGAGCCAGGCGACCCCCGTTAACCGGGGTGTCCAGGTCGCAAAGATCGAGACGCAGGGATCCGCCACGAGAACCAACGAGCTCGGCAGCACCGGGGCACGCGCAGGGACCATGCTAGGCGATTCCCGTCAACTGGGATGTCCGGGTCGCGAAGATCACAACTCAGAGGTGCGCCACGAGAACTAACAGGTTCGGCGGCACCGGGGCACGCGTAGGGACCGTGCCAGGTGACTCCCGTCAACCGGGATGTCCAGGTCGCGAAGATCACGACACAGAGGTGCGCCACGAGAACCAACGGGTTCTACGGCACCGGGGCACGCGTAGAAACCATGCCAGGCAATTCCCGTCAACCGCACGATTCGACTCCGCACTTAATTTTCTTCTGTTTTTCATACAAAACTAAGTCCACGCTGTTCATTTCCATGTTGTTGAATGTGGGGCTCTCTAGTTATGTTATAATTTTTACGCGAGGATGCAGGGGGAGGGCTTCGCCCTCCCCCTGCACCCCGCCCACGCGTTATTATCCAACCTCACTACTTCCACCTAGGTTTACAACTTAAATTTTGCTCGTTTTTTCTACGGCGGATCCCTACGTCGTGATCTTCGCGACCTGGACACCCCGGTTGACGGGGGTCACCTGTCACGGTCCCTACGTGTGCCTCGGTGCCGCCGAACCCGTTAGTTCTCGTGGCGGATCTCTACGTCGCGATCTTTGCGACCTAGACACCCCAATTAACGGGAATCGCCTGGCACGGTTCACACGCGTGCCCCGATGCTGCCGAACTTGTTGGTTCTCGTGGCGCACCTCTGTGTCGTGATTTTCGCGACCTGGACATCCCGGTTGACGGGAATCGCCTAGCATGGTCTCTACGCGTGCCCCGGTGCTGCCGAGCCCGTTGGTTCTCGTGGCGGATCCCTACGTCTCGATCTTTGCGACCTGGACACCCCGGTTAACGGGGGTCGCCTGGCTCAGTCCCTATCGGGACGTGCGCTATCGGGATAAAGGGTATTCGGGGATGTGTGCTATCGGGATAACATGTTTCTTTCTTTGTGCGCTATCGGGAAAATGTGTTTTTTATCTTGTGCGATATCGGGACGTGTGCTATCGGGATGTGAGCTATCGGGAAATGAGTTAAATTTTATGTGTGCTACCGGGATGTGTGCTATCGCACCGTGCGCTATCGGGACCCTCCCCGTACAAGCACCACCGGCACCAATGGGATATGTACAGGCACCGCCAGCACCATACGTACAAGCACCATATGTGCGTTATATGTAAAAATAAGAAAAAATATATGAAAAATATATGTAAAATATATGTATGCAAGAAAAATATAATAAAATATAAAAAAAAAAGAATTTATTACCTCCTTTGCGCTCTCTCTCTCTCTCTGTCTTTCTCTCTCTCTCTCTCTCTCTCTCTCTCTCGATTCTTTGGATTGCATTCGTGACGTAAATCAAAACGACCCGTGTATATGATTGGTCAAGTTTGAATTTCATTATGGTTTCATTATTCCTGCGTTCGTTTTCTCCCACTTAGATATATACATACATACCTACATAAGTTCATTTATTATAATTAAAAAAAGTAGCGTGTGAATATATATATATATATATATATATATATATATATATACCAGGTCTGCCGGTTAATAATTCTTAATTTTTTTAAGAGAGGGCGCTGGAAATAAGGGGAGGTTAACAGTACCATATGCTGGTATGCCATTTTGCTATGACCGCAGCCTTCAAAACGCCGTAGTTGTTTAAACGTTTACGAGTTAACATCATATTTTTTTCATGTGGTAAACATGTCGAGTTTTGAGCCAAATAAAGAGCATTTGCGGCACGTACTGCTTTTCTTATTCAATCAAAAGAAAAACGCGAGTGAAAGCCATCGTACACTTGTAGAACTTACGGTGACAATATCCCAACGCAAGACACTTGTGTGCGTTGGTTCAGACGATTCAAAACTGGTGATTTTGACGTGAAAGACAAAGAACGCCCAGGTCAACCGAAAAAATTTGAAGATGCCAAATTGCAAGAATTGTTGGATGAAGACGCTGCACAAACTCAACAACAATTGGCAGAAAAATTAAATGTTGGTCGACAAACCATTTCTGATCGTCTCCATGCCATGGGAAAGATCCAGAAGGCAGGAAAATGGGTGTCACATCAACTGAACGAAAGACAGATGGAAAAGCGAAAAACGGTGTGCGAGCTTTTGCTTCTTCGCTTCGAAAGAAAGTCTTTTTTGCATCGAGTCGTGACTGGCGACGAAAAATGGGTATATTTCGAGAATCCGAAACGCAAAAAATCATGGGTTTCACCAGGACAACCATCAACATCGACCCCAAAACCGAATCGCTTCGGAAAGAAAACAATGCTGTGCATTTGGTGAGATCAAAAAGGTATCGTGTACTATGAGCTTCTAAAACCTGGTGAGACAGTTGATACCGCTCGCTACCGACAACAAATGATCAATTTGAACCATGCATTGATTGAAAAACGATCAGAGTGGGCTCGAAGACACGAAAAAGTGATTTTGCAGCACGATAACGCACCATCACACACAGGAAAACAGGTCAAAGATACGATTTCCGCACTTGGCTGGGAAATCTTGCCGCACCCGCCCTATTCACCCGACCTAGCTCCTTCCGACTATCACTTGTTTTCATCGATGACACACGCACTTTCCCAGGAACACTTCAAGAATTACGAAGAAGTTGAAAAATGGCTTGTTGAATGGATCGACTCAAAAGAGGAACGTTTTTTCTGGCAAGGCATCCACAAAGTGGCGGAAAGATGGAAAAAATGTATAGTTAGCGATGGCGCATACTTTGAATAAAACATTTTTTACCATTCTCCTAAATTAAACGTGGTTTCTTAATGAAAAAATTAAGAATTATTAACCGGCAGACCTGGTATATATATATATATATATAATTGCATTACACACAAATATATACATATACGTATATGTACGTATGTACATATGTATGTATGTATGTATGTATGTATGTATGTATGTATGTATGTGCATATGTATATGATACAAACTCACGAGGATAAGAGCAGAAAAATAGTCGTAACTTTTTCCATCAGATATAATTAGAGTCTCAGAGGCTCTCTAAACATAACATGTCGTGCCATACGATAAACGTAATGGTCTACGATTACTCCAAATCTTTATGCGTTGACGTATGACTACGACTTACCTTCACGACACGAAAAAAGTTACCGACTTTTCTCCTGCTCAGGCCCTCCATCTGACAGATTCCTCCGCAACTAAAATTGCTCTCTGCAACATCGACTACACCGAATAAAATGCATTGAGACACAATAATTTTTGTAAACCCAAATCTTTTTAATTATGTATCGAAATGAAATTTACAAAATTCTATGTTGTTTGTTAATGTAATCTATGTGTTTGCTCGGTGGTATTTCGCAAATATGGATTGCAGAGATCTTATGTCAAGCACATATTGTCATGACTGGACAGTTATTACAAAATTTTTGTTGTTTTCAGCATCAATACTACGGAGCAAACACATATTAATGCCTATACTTTCATTCTGTAAAAGGATTTTCCAATCTATGAAAGCAATAAAAAGTTATGTGTTTACAAAAATTGTTGGTACCGCGGAAGGCTACAGGATCCCCTTAACTTCTCTTGATTCATGAAAATTGTGAGTGTTCGGGGAATATTAGCATACTGTGTTTACAATTCGAAAATTTATCACGTCTGTTGCGGATTAACACAATGATAAATATATTTAACTCCATTTCTAATTAATGTTTATTAAACAGAGACTTGGAGATTTTGTAGCTAGATAACTTAGAAATGTCGTGGAAAAAGTTTTGCCATACAAAACTGAATTTAAAGATATGTTACGTCCTGTGGACTTCACGATTTCTTCCATTCGGGAGAAACGTTATCTTTTAAGGAAAAGAACCGGCGCATGTCGACAGCGGGATTAAGCTACTCGAGCAGACACAGTTATTTCCCTCAAAAGCAAATAAAAGACGTGTGATCTTCAAATAATAAAAACCATGTATCAATGTCAAAGACGTTGTTACGCTGTCGACAAGGGCAAGGTTGCGCCAAGGTAGATTAAGATGCGCCTTTGCGACACTAATATGCATCGCGAGCGCAGTTATCTGGACGCTCGGGCACAGAACTTATTGCCATTATTGCCCAAGCCCAGAAAACTCCGCTCTATTTTATTTATTGTCAATATTTGAAGAACACGACTCAGCCGACCATCGAAGAAAATTGAAAACACCCTTGAACAATTATCTTGACGTTCAGGCGTTGAACTTATTGCCCAAGCCTAGAAAACTCCGTTTTATTTCATCTATTGACAATATTTGAAGAACATAACTCAGCCAATCATAGATAAAAAACCGAAACAAATCATCAGATACCGAAACATCTAAACGGTTATCTGGACGCTCGAGCGCCGAACCTATTGACATTGTTGCCCAAGCCCAGAAAACTCCGCTCTATTCTATTGTCAATATTTAAGAACTATGATCTGACCGTCTTTCCCATCGATATTGGGAAAAACGAAAAGCGCTCCGAAAACACAAATCCGACACTCCCACCCTTCAATTTTCCTGTATATAAACCCACGATTTCGGGCTTAGACGCTCTTATTATTCCTTCAGCAATAGTATCGGTAGTCTCGTTCCGCGATTTTGAACCGTTCTCGCTTAGTGCAAATAAAACTCAGTGTCGTGAGCCAACGTGACACCACCTTCCAAGCCAAGCCGACTCTGCAACCTTCACCTTCGCTCAACGAAACCAACACCAGTGAGTTATCAATTCTATTTCTCTTAAATTCGTTTCTGCCCGTCTCGCGTATATTGATTTCCCGAATTGGTTATCGGCGATTCTCTTTATTCCTTCCTTCGCGACCGAGTCATAGGAGCTTGATTCACTGGGAAACCAGGTGGAAAGAGCCCTCTTGATTCGGATCAGCGATTCTCATCCATCACCTTTCCGCTCCACAGAGAAACCTCCGATCGACCACTTCCGTGCTTAAATAATAATTAATTCAATCGGATCGGTCGTAGTGTCGGATCACGTATTGCCGCGTCTTATCAGCCGGACCGCCGCTCAGCATAAACGGTACCGCCGGAATCGCAGCATTCGTCGGGCCGTCACAACTCTGCTTTCGGACCTCATAACAGAGGTCGAAGTATTAGAACGGTGCCACGAACTCCGGGAGCTAGGCCCAAGCGCATCGCCACCGCCACTCCCTCTTGACCCGACACCCCCGCTGCCTGCTAGCGTACCGCCACGTACGCCAACACCCCCGCTCCCCGCTCATACGCCAACACCGCCACCGCGTACACCTACACCGCCGCGCGCTCGCTTTCCGTCGCCTCTCCTCTCCCTTTCTTTAGTGATAACCCTTGTCTGGCCGGAGACACCGGTCTCCCTACGCGCCCCCTCCTCGTCGGTCGACTCTCCGGCGGAAAACAGTCCTCCTCGTTCTCCGTCCCTTTCAGACCTCCGCCTAACCCCCTCTTACTCACCCACGCTGTCTTCTTCCGCGGGCCTCAGGCCCATATCCCCCACTCCCTCCGAAGGGAGCATCGAGATACTCGAGGAAATCTCGCTCGAAGCTCCCGTCTCCCCCTTTCACGATTCTCCGCATCCACCATCCCCTACGGATTCTGTGTCAAGCATAGAATTCATAGAAGCCGTTCCTGTTCCTCCTCCCAGGCCCCGTCGCCTATCTTCGGAAGAGTTTATTAACTCCTTCACCTCCTTCTCGCAACATTATGGTCCCCTTCCCGACGATCCCTACACCATAACTCCTGAAGGAGTCGAATACAATTCCCTCTTTGACCATGTACAGACCACCCCACCTAATGAACCGATCTTCGTTTTTATCTCCCACGACACTCACCCATATACATGTATAGTCCCCGTCTATAATTTTTATAATTTGTTCCCTCGGTCCACAGTTACCTTCCAAGAAATACCTTAATCCTCCCTGCACGCGAGCGTTCATATTATATTCACATGTATATGATTATACACAATAAAACATACACACTCACACACCAAATTATAAATATTATGTATATTTGAACAAATAGAATTTTTATTGTATTAATATTAATAATTTATTACTTAACCCATTATGTACATTTTACATTATAATGGATCAAAGTGCCTTGTTTTTTTTCTTTAATAAATGTAATTTAAATGTAACTTCCAATGCTGGACTATCTTAGTAACCTTTAACTTCCCCTCATTCCTCGTTTGCAAAGAATCGCACATGGTCCCATCCCTGGGTAAAAGAGATTGAATTCTCTGACCCGAAATAAGGACCACGAGCACATTGTTCCTAGCGTGGCGTCATAGCGTCTATCCGAGACGTTGACCTAACGCTGGAGCCTTAGTAAATGTGCCCGACTCGCCTATCTGTTTTCCCACGACAAAACCAGGCGACATCACAAGGGATCCGTTACGTCCTTCTATCCCCTCCATTCACTCCCCTTTCGGGAAGCCTTTCCTTCGCTTCCCTTATTTCTCAACCTTTTTCGGGACTGGACGTAACAGATATTAAAGAACGAAATTTAATTTTAAGCAAAGAATATTATTAACGTGAAAAATGTAATTGTAATTGTTTAAATCTTTTTTCTAAAGAAAGTTGTCAACTAAAATAAAAGTTATGTACTGTTACGTCCAGACCCCGGAGGTTTTATGGAAATGAAGGGAAGCGAAGGAAAGGCTTCTCGAGAGGGGGAAGATGAGGGGGATGAAAGGACGGAACGGACTCCTTGTAATCTCGCCCGTTTGAGCGGGCGAGTCGAGCACGCGTTTTCGAGATTCTGAATTTGGGTCAACGTCTGGGACAGACGCTATGACGCCAAAGTCAGCGGAATGTGCTCGTGGTCCCTATTTTGGGTCAGAGAATTGAATCTCTTTTACCCGGGGATGGGACCTCGTGCGATTCTTAGGAGAGGGAACGGAAAAAGTAATGGGTGGTTAAAATAAAATAAGAGAAATTATATTTAACTTACATTTATTACGAATGAAAAAGAAAAGGAAAATTATAAATTTAGTTATAAAATTAAATTAATAAATTAAAAATAAGAGGAAAAATAAAATGATTTATAAAATTAGACTAAACTAAACGTGGTTTGTTAACAAATAATTTATTAATGCTAAGAGTATTACAATTATCTTATCCGTATTTATTTTATACATTTTTAGTAGCTGACTGGTATGAGTGTGAATGTATGTGTGTCTATAATTATATCGGTGTAAGCGCTCGCGAGGGAGGGGAATTATGGAATTTCTTGAATTGTAAGAGTGGAGGGGGGAAACAGATTGTAGAAGTGGAAGGCAGGGACTAAATAAGGGAGAGTGGTTGATTGAAAATTTCCCGATAGTAAATCAGGGAAGAAGGATGGTACTCGTAGCCGAGTTCAAACTCTCAACCCTCCTGGTTACCCAGGTAATCAAGAGTTCAACTAGGTAACGATGCGAGGGACGGGATAAGTCGTTCGGGAGACCGAACCGAGAAGTTAAAATTCGCGGAGCAAATCGGGAAGCACCAAAAGAGAAAAAAAATGATAAAGACTCACTGCTGTTGTTTTTCTTTTGAAAGTGGTTAACTTTCTCAAGTCAGAGTCAAGCCGGCGCAGTGGGCAGTGGGCCAGTGATGCTGTGTTCGGCTGGCGGAACTGGGCCTCGTCTAAGTTCGAAGTGTGGAACTAGCACTGACGGCACTGACTCAGACTTTTAACTCCGGGTTTAGTTAGGCGGGTGGACGTGCACAGAAGACTGTTCAAAAATATATGCATCATAGGCCCAAAGTCGCGCGTTTTTATATCGAAAAAAGGTAGGAGGGTGGGATATTTGGAGATTGAATTTGGATTTGGATTGGTGGAGCGCTTTTCGCCCTTTTCCAATCCCGATTGGAAAATCGCTATATAATTTTGTGTATGTTTTCCTATAGGCAGTTTGGTCGTAAAATCTCTCTTTGTTTTATGACTCGACCAAGCTGCCCTTTTCTAAAAGTTTAAACTAATACTTAAAAATCGTAAAACGATTCCTTCGGAGTTCAAGTGTCTTCCTGTCGCGACAGTTCGGCGCGCGCGAGCGATAACGCTCGAGCGAACTCGTAAAATTCGTGTTTCCGCTTGACAGGGTGCACTTGATTCTCGGAGGATTCGCCGCTAAATACATAGCTTTGATTTTACGGAGGACCGTCGTCTATTGACGCCACACGTGCAAGTGATCCCTTTAATGGATTTTTGTTTTATAGTATAGCCCTTTTTATTTGTTTAATTTTTATTATTTTTTAAGAGATAAGGCTAATGGGTGCACGTGTAGGTCGTTCCGTCGCCAGTCCCCTTCCTTAGATCTTTTAACAAAGAACGTCTCGAACATTCTTTGTTTATTGCCCGAATGAGAGAAATCGTGGAGTCCAGCGGACGTAACAGTACATTGTACAATAATCGTTTTATTATTACACTTTGATATTAAAAAAAATTGTATATCTATTAAAATAATACATTTCTTTCTGTATACATATAATATAATTCTCTTTTTTTATTGGAACATCATTTCAAGTTGAAATTAGTTGATTTCTTAAGAAAATTGAAATTGCGGGATGTTTACATGAGAAATTTTTGAATACAATTATATATATTGTGTAGATTCACTGTAATAGAAGGTAATATAAAAAAATTAATGATAACATGAGTAGTATTATAGTATTGTTTTCAGAAAGTAACGTCCTTCTAAGACATAAAGTAGAGAAAAATTGGGAGATCTTTTGAATATTCTAACAGAATTTTAAGATTTATATAAGAATTCCAAGTTTTATATAAAGTTATAGAATATAAATATAATAATAAAATAAACGTATAAGAATAAAATATTACAGAATTTTTAAAGAGCATTTTATTGATTCACAATATGATACTTTACAATGCAGTCATTTAATTGAAGAAAAAAACCTTTGTTAATATAGAAAGAATAGGAATTTTTTATATCATTTTATGTTGAAAGAATAATAGATTTATTCATTATTTAGATGAAGTCCTTCCACATGCACGTGATGAGATCAAGAGACTTGTCGCACATGTCTGATTTTGTTTTAACTGAAATAACCATATAAAATAATTATTATTGAATATCATTTTTATTTATAATTTTATCAAGTTATATCAAGTTATATCAAGAGACGCGGTAACGTTTTCCACCAATTATTTTTTAAAGCTAGAAGCTAGATTATTTTCTGCATCTCTTTACATATGTAAGTGTATATACATGCACTTCCCTTGTTCAACGCAGCTGTCCACTGTTATATATACAGGGTGTCAAAAAAGTCCCGGGACAGCTAAATATTTTCTCAGGTAAGATATTTTCGAAAAAGCTCAAAGTCATTCCTAAGGTAACTTTCAACGAGGAATTCAATGGTGACCTTTAATTTGCCCTTGAACTTGACCTTCAAGGTCATTTAAAGGTCACGTTGAATTTTTTAAATAGAAACACCTATTTTTGACCTTGGATTCAAAAAGAGCGGAAAATTTTACGTTTGAATGGGTACTTGCCGTTTTTTAAAAATGACTTTTAGAGGTCATTTCAAGGTCAAAATACAAAAAAATATCGAAAATCACAAAAAAACCATTAAAAAAGGAATTTTTGAGAGAACGATTTAATTAGAACTTATTAGCATCTCGTTAAAAAGTAAGGTGGGTAATTGCGGTTTTTTTAATGACCTTCAAAGGTCATTTGAAGTCAAATTACAATCGACACACCTGAATATATCTGTTGGTAAGCCAGATACAAAAATAATGGTATGGAAAAAAAGTTGTTCAGGGCAATGAAACTCATTTGACTGTAGTAATAACTTGCCTCTCACGTTCGGGGCGCTTGATTAGCGTGAGTCCCCTCGCCTCTCACATTTTCTTTGAAGATTCAAAGTTCAGCGCAGATGTTCAAATTGTAAACCTTGAACTTCTTGACATAAAGCTACGCGGTTGTAAAAATGAGACACAGCATTACGAATCATCTCTCTATCAATCGAAGCGGCCTCTTGCATAATCCGATTTTGTAGTTCATCTAAGTTTTCTGGTTGAGTAGCGTATACTTTACTCTTTAAATAATCCCAAAGAAAATAATCGAGCGGCGTCAAATCAGGGGATCTAGCAGGCCACTCTATTTCACCTCTTCTTCCGATCCACCTATGAGGAAACTGATTGTCTAAATACGCTCGAACGTTCCTACCGTAATGAGCAACTGCTCCGTCCTGTTGAAACCATGTCTCACCATAATTATCACCTACCATCTCTCTTATTCGTGGTATAATTTGATTTCTGAGCAACTGTTCATACGTATCGGCATTGACATTACCATCGATAAAAAAAGGGCCTATTATTGTATCATTTAAGATGCCAGCCCAAACATTAACCTTTTGCGGATATTGTGTGTGACTTTCCAACATCCAAGCAGGATTTGTGTCGGATCAATATCTACAATTGTGTCTGTTAACTTCACCTTTTAAAGTGAAAGTAGCTTCATCTGAAAAAACTATATTGTACAAAAAGGAGGATTTTCATCCATTCTGTTCATCATCGTTTCACTAAACTCGATCCGGCGGTCAGAATCGTCTTCATTAAGCTCCTATACCAAATGAATCTTGTGTTACGTCCAGACCCCGGAATTTATAGAGATGAAGGGAAGCGAAGGAAAGGCTTCCCAGGAAGGGAGAGATGGAGGGGATGGAAGGACGGAACGGACTCCTTGTAGTCTCGCCCGTTTGCACAGGCGAGTCGAGCACACGTGTTTAAAGTTCCGAATTTAGGTCAACGTCTGGGACAGACGCTATGACGCTAAAGTCGAAACAGTGCACTCGGGGTCCTTGTTTTGAGTAAGAGAATTTAATCTCTTTTACTCGGGATAGGACCTCGTGCGATTCTCAGGGAGGGAGAGTGGAGAGAAGTTAAGGGTGGTTTAAATAAACTGAAATGGAAATTACAATTAACTTACATTTATTTAAAAAAAGGAGAACAATGAAATTTGGTGCGTTATAAGGTAAAATATACATAATTAGTTAAGTGATAATTTATCAATATTAATAAAATAACAATGCTATTCATTTTTATATACATGGTGTTATCTAATTTTTACAATCTAGAGTTTGAGTATGTATGTGTGTTTGTGTATATACATATATATACATGTGTGTGTAAAGTGAGCGCTCACGCCCGGGAGGGATCAAGGAATTTCTTCGAGGGAAACCGTGGACGGGGGAAACAAATTATAAAAGTGATGGACGGGAACTACATACGGGTGGGTATCGTGGGAGATGAAAACGAAAATTGGTTCATTAGGCTGAGAGGTTTGTATATGGTCGCGGAAGGAAGTAAAGTCGATGCCGTGGGGAGTTATTCTGTAATCTTCGTCGGAAAGAGGACCATAATGTTGTCGGAAGGATGTAATGGAATTGATGAGCTCCTCAGGAGATAGGCGACGAGGCCTGGGAGGTGGGACAGGGACGCTTTCTATGAATTCTATGCTAGACACAGAATCCGTAGGGGAAGGTGGACGCGGGGAATCGTGTACCGGGGAGACGGGAGCTTCGAGCGAGATTTCCTCGAGTATCTCGATGCTCCCTTCGGAGGGAGTGGGGGATACGGCCCTGGGGCCCGCGGAAGGAGACAGTGTGGGGGAGTATGAAGGAGATAAGCCGAGAAAGTCTAAAAAGGAAGGAGATGGAGAACGAGGAGGGCTGTTCTCCGCAGGAAAAGAAGGAGAAGAAAGAGGGGAACGTATGGAGACCGGTGTCTCCGGCCAAACAAGGGTGATAACAGACGAAGGAGAGGGGGGAGGCGACGGTGAGCGAGCACGCGGCGGTGTGGGTATGCGCGGTGGTGGTGTTGGTGTTCGCAGGGGTGACGGTGTACGAACGCGCGGCGATGGTGTAAGAGTGCGCGGGGATGTTGTAACCCCACGGCTGGATGGTAATGATAGTGCCGATGGGCCCAGCTGCCCATACCCGCGGCGCTGCTCTAAAACCTCGACCTCCATTAAGAGGTCGGATAGAAGATCGGCGACGGCCCGACAAACTCAGCGGTTTGCACGGTTCCGTTTGTGCTTGCCGGCGACCCGGCTGGTAGAACGCGACGGGACCGCGGCGACTGGCCGATTTGACACTACGATCGATGTTTAATTATTGAATTGAAATAAAATAAAAAAAGGATAATTTTATGGGGTGGTCGATCGGGATTTTCCGAAGTCGGAAAAGTGAAGGAGAGAGATGGCGGTTGAGATTCGCGGATCCGAATCAAAAGCGCTCGATCCACCTGATTACCAGGAGAATCAAGGTTTTGAGACTCGGAACGGCGCGAGAGAAGGCGCTTAAGATTCGGAGATTCGAATCCGAATCAAGGGCGCTCGATCCATCTGGTTTCCCAGAGAATCAAGGTTTCAAGACTCGGAAGGAATGAGAGATGGAATTCAAGTTTCGCGGATTTGAATCAAAAGCGCTCAATCCACCTGATTGCCAGGAGAATCAAGGTTTTAAGACTCAGTCGCGAGAGAGGGAATTTAAGAATCGCGGTAACCGTTGAGGGGAGGTAGGATTCGCGGGACAGTTCGCGATGGGCAGAACGATTTAAAATAAAAAAAAAAAAAGAAAAAGGAAAAGGAAGAAAATTGATGAGGACTCACTGGTGATGATCTTTTTAAATGCGAAAGGTGGACTCTCTCGATGGTTGCTGGCGAGGTACGCTGACTCGATGGGAGCCTTGGTGGATCGGCTACAGCGTCCAGTCGGAACGATATGACACGGACCGTGAGTTTAACTTAACAATTTCACTCGGTCGACACTGACCGTAAAAGATGCAGAACGAGTCCGGATGAACTTAGTGAGAGTATAGACGCGCTAGGCCCGAAATCGCGGATTTATATATTGGAAAATTGAAAGGTGGGTGTGTTTGAACAACGAATCTGGACCTATGTGAATCTAGCACCCGATATTTAAAAATGAAACCTTTTTTTATCGGAAACGATAGCATTTCGTTTATAGTTGTATGTAGTAACAATAATTTCGTTTGTAGTTTCACCAATTAAAAATTATAAAAAATTAAAACATAAGTTGCACCCGACATTGAGATATCGCAAATCCATTTGCGCAGTCCTGTTCAGAATCGTTTGTAGTTGTTTGTAGTGAATTTCCTTTCGTTTGCAGTCGAACCGTTCAAAAGTTATAAACTATCAGAGATATTGCAAAATGCTAACTTTGCCATTTTTTAAGATAACTCTAATCCGCTTGCGCAGTCCTGTTCAGAATCGTTTGTAGTTGTTTGTAGTGATTTTCCTTTCGTTTGTAGTTGCATCTTTCAGAAAATATTATTTAAACAATTGCATACAGAGCAACATTGTCAGTTTTCAAGATACCTCGAATATGATACAGTAGTTTAATTTTGGAAAACACGAAATAAGATGGGATAACGTGTCTTTTCTAATAAACATATTTTTGTATATTTAAAAAAAAAATACGTAGAAACGTTTTACAAGTGGTCGATTAAGATATTTCTGGATATCTCTATTGTTTTATAATCGCATTAAATGAAAACCTTATAAACTTTGGAAAATAATGTAAAAGAATAGAGATGTATGATGGCCATTTCTTCACTATCTTGTTTAAACGTAAATAAATGTACGTGTGTATGTGTGTATGTTATTATTTCTTTTTTTATTTTTTAATATTTTTAATTTTTTTATATATTTTTGTTTTTGTATTTTTTATATTTATACAGCTTTCAACTACTTTATATGTCATATATGTATACTTTATATGTTTAATTACTTAAAGATACTGTTAAATATTTCAGAACAAAAATAAAACTTTAATTTCTTATAAAATATTAAACTAAAATAATGATAATTTTCGCATAATAAATCTTTAAGAAATATGAATCTCTTTCGAAAAAGAAAGGAACTTATTAAACGTAAAATGAAATGAATGTATATGTTAATAAATTATATATTATAGATTAATAACATGACTGCTTTAATCTTGGATCTGGTTTTGGCTTTTGACATAATATAATACGTGTATTCTTTTCTTTTGCAAAAGTTCACGATTAGTTATAAAACATGGTTTTTTTATTCGATAAAAGATCGTCATACTTTTGCCACCTATCAGTTATTTTACGAACACACGTAAAATAATGGCCTAAAATTTCGCTTGGAACATGTATTATGGCTGCGACAAGTTTATACTGCATTTCGCAAAAATGCAATTCGGTAGATAATTCAGCCAATGTAAATTGTTTTGATATGGTAAATTTGGATAACCAAGCCGTAATGCTAATAATTCATTTTCAGCGCATTCAATGTCTATAAATATATGCTCTCCGCCAATGTATTTCGAATGGATATTGGAGCCTTTGCAACAATTGCAAATAGGATTTTGTATTTGATAACATTGCATTGCTTCTTCCAGTCCTTTCATGCCCTGTTTGTATAATGGAATAGTATTCACATTTAATACAGGTGTTACGTCCTGCGGACTCCACGATTTCTTCCATTCGGGAGAAATGTTATCTTTTAAGGAAAAGAATCGGCGCATGTCGACAGCGGGATTAAGCTACTCGAGCAGACACAGTATTTCCCTCAAAAGCAAATAGAAGACGTGCGATCTTCAAATAATAAAAACCATGTATCAATGTCAAAGACGTTGTTACACTGTCGACAAGGGCAAGGTTGCGCAACGTAGATTAAGATGCGCCGTTGCGACACTGATATGCATCGCGAGCGCAGTTATCTGGACGCTCGGGCACCGAATTTATTGACATTATTGCCCAAGCCCAGAAAACTCCGCTCTATTTCATCTATTGTCAATATTTGAAGAACACGACTCAGCCGATCTTCGAGGAAAATCAAAAACACTCTTGAACAATTATCTCAACGCTCAGGCGTCGAATTTATCGCCCAAGCCTAGAAAACTCCGCTTTATTTCATCTATTAACAATATTTGAAGAACATAACTCAGCCAATCATAGATAAAAAACCGAAACAAATTGTCTGATGCCGAAACATCTAAACGGTTATCTGGACGCTCGAGCGCCGAACCTATTTACTCATTGCCCAAGGCCCAGAAAACTCCGCTCTATTCTATTGTCAATATTTAAGAACTATGGCCTGACCGTCTTTCCCATCGATATTGGGAAAAACGAAAAGCGCTCCGCAAACACAAATCCGACACTCCCACTCTTCAATTTTCATGTATATAAACCCACGATTTCGGGCTTAGGCTTGCTTATTTTTCCTTCAGCAACAGTCTTAGCAGTCTCGCTCCGCGACTGTTAATTGTTCTCGCTCAGTGCTAGTTAAATTCAGTGCCGTGAGCCAACGTGACGCTGTACACCACCTTCCAAGCCTTTCGAGCGACTCTGCAACCTTCGCCTTCAACAAAAACCAACACCAGTGAGTCTTTAATTCTATTTCTTTTAAATTCGTTTCCGCCTGTCTCGCGTATATTAATTTCCTGGATCGGTTATCCGCGATTCTCACTACTTCCCTCCTCCTTCACGACCGAGTCTCGAAATCCTGGTTCACTGGATAACCAGGTGGCTCGAGGGCTCTTGATTCGAATCCGCGACTTCCAACCACTACTTCTCCGTCCCATCACCCCGATTACCGGTGCGCCTAAATAATAATTAACTCGATCGACCTCGGCCGTAGTGTCAGATCAATCAATCGGCGCGTCCCTGCCGCGGTCTACAAGCCGGATCGCCGCCAAGCACAAGCGGAATCGCCAGAACCACATCATTCGTCGGGCTGTTACCGACCTGTTGTCCGACCTCATAAGGGAGGTCGAGGTAGCAGAACAGTGCTGCAATTTCGCCTAGCTAAACCCGAACGTACCGCCGCGTACGCCGACACCTCCGCTCCCCGCTCATACGCCAACACCGCCGCGCGCTCACTCTCCGTCGCCTCCCCTCTCCCCTTCTTCAGTAATAACCCTTGTCTGGCCGGAAACACCGGTCTCCCAACGCACCCCCTCCTCGTCAAACGACGTTCCAGCAGAAAATAGTCCTCCTCGTTCTCCGTTTCCTTCTTGCTCTGCGGCGAATAGTCCCCCTCGCTCTCCGTCCCCCTCTTTTTCCCTACGCAGTAGTCCGCCTCATTCTCCGTCTTCTTCCTTTTCCCACTCTTCCTGGCCGTCTCCTTCATATTCACCCACACTGTCTCCTTCCGCGGGGCCCAGGCCCGTAACCCCCATTCCCTCCGAGTCGAGCATCGAGATACTCGAGGATATCTCGCTCGAAGCTCCCTCTCCCCCACACTTGACGCTCCACGCTCGACATCCCCCGCAAATTCTACATCCAGTGTAGAATTTGTGGAAAGCGTCCCCGTTCCTCCTCCCAGGCCTCGTCGCCTATCCCTCGAGGAATTAATAAATTCCTTAACATCCTTCCCCCAACATTATGGTCCGCTACCTGACGACCCTTGTACAATAACTCTCGATGGCGTAAACCTTACCTCCTTCCGCGACCATATCCAGACACATCCACCCAATGACCCAATTTTCGTTTTCCTGTCACACGATACCTATCCCTACGTAGTTCCCGTCCATCACTTTTATAATATGTTTCCCCGCTCCACAGTTTCACTCCAGGAAATCCCGTGATCCCTTTGTACCCGAGCGCTCACACATGTATCATTACATACACATATATACACACACAGTCGATACAATTGTATTATATAAAAAATATGAATAGTACTTGTAATTATAAGAATGACAAATTGCCTCTTATTAAAAACTTGTATACATAATTCGTTCAATTTATATTCAACCATTCTTTTTATTTATAATAAATGTAATTGAAATTGGAATTCCATATGTCACTTAATTTCGATCACCTGTAACTTCTCCTCGCTCCCGCTCGTTGAGAATCGCGTATGGTCCTATCCCCGAGTAAAGAGATTAAGTTCTCTGACTCCAAATAAGGACCACAAGCTCATTGTTCCTAGCGTGGCGTCATAGCGTCTATCCGAGACGTTGACTTAACGCTGGAGCCTTAATAAATGTGCTCAATTCGCCTACCTATCTGTTTTTCTAACGACAAGAACTAGGCGATATTACCAGGAATCCGTTGCGTCCTTCTACCCCCTCCATTCATTCTCCTTTCGGGAAGCCTTTCCTTCGTTTCCCTTGTTATAAAAAACTTTCCCTGGGTCTGGACGTAACACAGGATTTATACTTTTTTCTTGATATCCACAATCGTCGCAATCGTATGAATATTCTAATGATGGTATATCATACATTAATTTGGATATTAGAGAGGACACATTCATGGCACAATCTATAACATTGTCCTTTGACGAAACAATACAATTCATTATTGCAGCTCTTTCACAATATACTTTCTGTGTAATTCCTGCCATGCTTATACCTCTAATCATCGTAAAAGTTGAATTACACGATTGGTCTATATTTTTGTTATATTCGGACCATTCGCTATAGCCGCCAATAATACATTGTGCAATCGTATCGAAGGGACATGTGTTCTTAATCATTAGACGTTTATTCCCGACTCTAACTGGAGGCAAGATATTACCGTTTATCAATAAAGGTGCAACGCTATTGCATTTGGGTCGTTTATGTAAATTCTCAACCTCTGGACATACAGTTAAATATTTTCCTCGTTTTTTTACTTTATTTAAACCTCTCCACGATTCCATTTCATTCAGGAAATTTGCATGACTTACCGTATCCTGTGGCGTATCACTAACATGTAAACAGCCTTTTTTGTTTAATTTTGTAACCTCTATTTCTTTATTTTTTAGTTGTAGGCTGCAATTATTATTGTCACTCGTCTCTTCAATATTATCCTGTTCGTTGAGATTATTAGCTGTACCAGAATCATCGCAATCATCGGATATCTTTTCTTTAATAACTATTAGGTTGTTACAATCTGCAAATTCAGTTTTATCCATCTGCGATGGAAAATTATTAGGTGCATTCAAAAGTTTCATTGTCCCGGCTAATGATCTCAAATGCAAAATAATAAATTTGTCCACTCGGATTGACGTAGCACCTTTAAATATCAAATTTTTGACCTCTCTAAAATATTCCTCGCTACGAGCGGAAGATGCAATTGAATTTTCAGCTGTTGTGGACATAACAGCGGTCCACAATACGAAATGTCTGCTTAATTTGAGAAGACGAACTCCAAAGTCGGGACAATAGTAGGGGGATTAGGACGAGTTCCATTGTCTTCGTTCTTACTATTTTTCTCAATATTCAGTAAAAATTTGTCAATTGCACTACCGGATGTTATATCTTTATCATCGTCAAAATCCGTGAATGTAACAAACAAATCAGATTCAGTAATATTGTATACGTTCGTATCTATCTTCATGATTTTAAGAAGCCTACGTTGCGCACTGTAACAATGGTTATCAGTATTCTCTACATCTTCTAAACTAGAAAAAGCTACAGACAGTATATCTGTACATATACGACTAAAATCATTAATTGTAGAACATTTTGATAAGATACCAATACATCGAACAAAAAAGTTCTTAACGCTAGCTGCTTTATGAGTAAAGCAAGGCCATCGACACACTAATTTTATCATATGTGCAATATCGATGCGCATTACGCAGGATATTGATGTTTTATGCGTTGGTAATGAGATCATATTCATGCAATTGTTAACATAACTTTGCAGATCGGTGTTATTAAATGAGAGAGCAACAGCATTAAGAAGTGCCAATGAATAATCCGTCACTACTTGTTTAGGACACGGCACACCTGAACGCAGCCACTCCCTCATTCAATATGTTAATATATTTGTATCATGTTTTTCAGACAACATCTGAAATATAGGTAATATTTTTCCATTAAATGTTGTAACTGCTTGATATAAGAATATGGAACCTTTCGAACCGTCCATTTTTGGAAGTGACTTTATTAAGGAGCCTGTTGCATCGATACTGATACTACCGACATTATCTTTTTTCATAAACTCCTTGAATAAAAATATTTGTTCCGAACTCCAATAAATAGTGTAAAATTTATCAATACCTATTTGCTGGATACAGCCAGCAAACTCTAAACTATATTTAATTTCTATTAGAGAAGAGATTGGATCGTTTATTTGTGGAACTCCTAATTCTTCATCGCGGTACAATTATTTTGCTTTACGCATAACATTTTCCGAGTATAGATTCGCAGGCTCCATATCATCAAAATCCATTAATTCATTGGCCTTATTTCTACGCCATGTATATGTGGAATTTTCAAGCACTTCTTTTACAACATTTCTTATGTTATTTCCTCGTAATTGGCGTTTTTTTTACATAAATAATATCTCGGGTGTCGTATGTAGAAACATACAAATGTATACCCTCGACAGTCGGTTCATCGGTGCTATAAATATTAATCTCATTATCACATTCTGAGCATCTTCCTTTAATTTTCAAAAAAAATATCACCGGGAATATGATTAATTTTGGCATTTTTGAAATGGAAAGCACATGGAATTTTTAATTGTTTCCATACATGTTCATAAATAATATCGGTCCATCCAAACTTTAACACTTCATACTTGCGATTTTTATAAGAAGCAATACATGGATTGATCTTATTCCAATGACATTGTGACACGTGAATTTCTACACGCAATGGTGGTAAAATGTGGTTCGATTTACTCATAGACCAATTTGAATGGATACTTTCTTCCGATTCATTTTTCGAGGTATTCAAATCAACATTGTCAATATTTTCAATATTCTCCCCATATAATTTATTCAAAATGCTATTTCTATTTTGTGTAATGTACATATATATGTAACATTTCGACATCGTTCCATCTAATAAGTCTGACGCAGTCTGCCAGACAGGATCGTTATATGGTTTAAGTTTATCTTCGAGAAAAAAGTGTAACTCTTTTAGAGCTTCACAAATTTCAGATACGCTCTTCTTTGGTTTGCGAAGCATTCTTACTTCCTCAGAGACTCTTGCACGAGACGCGAGTATAGAAACAATGCTATTGCGTGCTAAACGTCCTACTTATACCTCGGATCGCCTCTATTGCACGGGCGCGCAGTGGAGAGGCCTTACTTCTCCTTCTCACTGCGCGGACGAAGATGTCTCCCTTATTGTAAGATGCACGGACGGAGATGTGCGCGGGTGGGGCAATAGAGGCGCGCAGTGGCGACACTAACCACTGCGTCGTGGCATGAATTATTCGCGGCGACGCGCAGTGTCGAAACGTCGATACGGCATCGCTACATTTCGCGAAACGTAATTGCAACGGAAGAAGAAATGATTCCAATCGTTACCCCGTGGGCTCGATTACATCCCAACGGAATTGATACATTCGTCTGGCGAGATCGTCTCTTCGCGACAATTCTTGCAAATGACAAGGATAAAATTAAATTTCTAAATATATATAATAGCTAATTTTATTCTCCATCTCTAATTAGAGTTGATTAAAGTAGAAGTGGTCGCCGATATTTTTCGAGTCTTTGAAAGTTTTAGCAATCTCAAATTAATATGAATGGAGATTACTTAAAATTGTATAAGATTTTGTAATTTATCTTGCATGACTGAAACTGAAGTAGTAACAATTTTATTTTTTTATAATTTATTAATGCCTTTTTGGAATAGATGATTCTTAATTTATCGAATTATTATCGAATGTTATCAAGTGTCTTCGTTAAGACGTAAGATCAATTTTATAAACATCTTTATCAGACTTGAGTAAAAAAAAAGCAAGATGAAAGAATATCGCAAGAGAGACGCAACAGAGATTTGTCATATTGGTCAAATAAAATCAAGAATAATACGTCACGTCTACTTGTAAATAATTTTGATGGATCGAGACATTATTGGCAGCGATACTTTTTCGTATTTCACATATTATGGATACCGTATTGGAAAACTCATCCAGCGTCAGGCTCGTAAACGAGAAATCATTTTTCCCGATATATATGTATATATATATATATATATATATATATATATATATATATAGCCGGCGCGACGCACTAAACTAAACACGAAACTTTAAAAACTGCGCTCGTAAATATTCATGACACGCGCGAGGTGTAATTACTTGTAATCGCGTGTCACATCGCACAAATGGCTATGTCGAGCCGCCATAAGAATTCCGCGTAATGTGTTAACGCGATAGCTGCTTCCACGAGCGAGAAATAACGAGTGCATAAATGCTGTTACGTCGCGCGCACGTGTGTTTCGGATAAATAGCTCGTCATAGCGCCTACATCGCGATCCATAAAAACGCTTAAAATCTTAATTTTTTATATTTGTTACAAGAATGCCAAGACTTCAAAGAGAATGTTTACTTCTTTCGACAGCCCGCTGAAATTCTCATTCGAAAAATGCACGATAAACTTACATATGTATAACTTGACCTGATTCTAAATATCCATTCCACTTTCGATGATCTATAATCCGCATTAGATTTTTAAATAAAAGTTTATTTATAACTTTATATGTGTCATATATTTTCATACGTATGCATTTAATATATATATATATATATATATATATATATATATAATATATACGTATTCTTTTAATACTTTTCAAAGATCCGTGCCAATATATTTATAGTACATCACGGCTAATTTAATTCACTCACAGAGCTCTTCCTCAAAATCGGGTAATTCCAGTAATTTCTATAATTTATTATTTATATTGCGATTTAATGTGCCTACATTGCATAGCTGTCCTTGAAAAACTTCAAGTAATTATAGCTCTGTATCCATATATAAACGTAAAGTTAGGAGAATAAATCTCGAACTTTACAGAAAAAGTACTTTCTGCATAAATTCTAGCGTTTTCAACGAAATCCCAAGATGAGATGATATAATGTACAAAACACTTTCCCGAAGAGCTATTTGCACTGTTTGTGCTATACTTTCTTATTCTAGCAATGTAGGCACATTAAATCGCAGACCTCGCGCTGCGAGCTACGTAAACCTAGCATCCGATTTTTTAAAATTTAATTTTTCTGTACGGGAAATGATAGCATTTTGTTTGTAGTCGTTTGTACTGATTTTCCTTTCGTTTCTAGTTGAACGGTTCAAAAGTTATAAAAAAATCAAAGATATTGCAAAATGCTAATCTTATCATTTGTTGAGATATCTGAAATCCGCTTGCGCAGTTCTTTTCAGAATTATTTGTAGATTTAGAAAATCACTACAAACAACTACAAGCGATTCTGGACAGGACTGCGCAAGCAGATTAGAGTTATCTTAAAAAATGGCAAAGTTAGCATTTTGCAATATCTCTGATAGTTTATAACTTTTGAACGGTTCGACTGCAAACGAAAGGAAATTCACTACAAACAACTACAAACGATTCTGAACAGGACTGCGCAAACGGATTTGCGCTATCTCAATGTCGGGTGCAACATATTTTTTAATTTTTTATAATTTTTAATTGGTGAAACTACAAACGAAATTATTGTTACTACATACAACTACAAACGAAATGCTATCGTTTCCGATAAAAAAAGGTTTCATTTTTAAATATCGGGTGCTAGATTCACATAGGTCCATACAAGTATTTTGCCGTGAATCGATAATATAATACACTGGCGATCAAAATTAACGCATAGGTAATTCCATGCCAAAATTTTGCATGATTTCAAATAAGCGTAACTCCGTCAAAAATGGTCGTATCCTAAAAATTTTTTTTTTGTTTTGAAGCTTAAAGTCTCTACTTTAAAAAGCAGTTAAGATCTTTTGACTTTATCTTTCTCCCTTCGAGGCATCTCTTTATAAGTAAGGACGTGTTTTATTTTCAAAAATTTGCATAGTTTGACGCACTCCACGGGCTCGAATAAATTTTTTTCGCAAATGTTATTACAACTATCGAAAAATTTGGACTTTTCCGCGTAAATTAAAAAAAAATTGAATGTCGTACGATTTTTTTTCACGGAGTTTTGACGTTTTGAAGTTACCCATACATTTTTGTGCATTACCGCCAGCATTAGCATTACCCGATGCGCACCACGAGGAGGTTGCTGGTCGGATTTGGCGCATCGTGTGTGTGTGTGTGTGCGTGTGCGTGTGAGATTGCATTTAAAAATGCGTGTTCCACCCTCGTCTTTGAATGACTTCTTGTAGACGGTTACGCATATTAATGCAGGCTCTAATTGTGGCTTGAGGAATTTCATGCCATATTTGTTGTAGCGCTGTCTCCAGTTGCCGAAGATTGGTTGGCGGTCTCTCCAAATTTTGTAATCTTCTACCCATTATATCCCACACATGTTCAATGGGATTTAAAAAGGACAACGCTCGCCCACACACTGCTAGAACAGTCCTCAATTTTTTTATGGACAACAATATTGAGCTGCTGCCACATCCACCGAACAGTCCAGATTTAAATCCCATTGAACATGTGTGGGATATAATGGGTAGAAGATTACAAAATTTGGAGAGACCGCCAACCAATCTTCGGCAACTGGAGACAGCGCTACAACAAATATGGCATGAAATTCCTCAAGCCACAATTAGAGCCTGCATTAATATGCGTAACCGTCTACAAGAAGTCATTCAAAGACGAGGGTGGAACACGCATTTTTAAATGCAATCTCACACGCACACGCATACACACACACACACACACACACACGCACACGCACACGCACACGCACAGGCACACACACGCACACACACACACACACACACACACACACACACACACACACACACACACACACACACACACACACACACACACACACACACACACACGATGCGCCAAATCCGACCAGCAACCTCCTCGTGGTGCGCATCGGGTAATGCTAATGCTGGCGGTAATGCACAAAAATGTATGGGTAACTTCAAAACGTCATAACTCCGTGAAAAAAAATCGTACGACATTCAATTTTTTTTTAATTTACGCGGAAAAGTCCAAATTTTTCGATAGTTGTAATAACATTTGCGAAAAAAATTTATTCGAGCCCGTGGAGTGCGTCAAACTATGCAAATTTTTGAAAATAAAACACGTCCTTACTTATAAAGAGATGCCTCGAAGGGAGAAAGATAAAGTCAAAAGATCTTAACTGCTTTTTAAAGTAGAGACTTTAAGCTTCAAAACAAAAAAAAAAATTTTTAGGATACGACCATTTTTGACGGAGTTACGCTTATTTGAAATCATGCAAAATTTTGGCATGGAATTACCTATGCGTTAATTTTGATCGCCAGTATATCGCGCGTAATGTAACATAATCGCAACTTCATTACTATACATAAATATACAGTTTTTCGAGCAAAGTTCAGAAAGATCAGACAAGACAAAAGTCCGAGTCGGTAATTTTTGTAGTGCGTTTTACTGTTAGTGTTAATCAAAGCTTCGGTCGAGGCGCGAGCCAATCGAATGATACGCGTTTGTCAATATTGATTTTGCATCATATGATTAAGTCAATATGTACGATTAGCCTTATTAATGTTCCTTAAGAGAGCCTGTTTCTTTTAAATATGATTAACGATATCCTGTCTTTTGTATTTATCATTTTCATTTATATGTATTTAAAATATATATATGATCGTCGTGTTGTTTCGCTTTTCTTACTAGTTAATAATAGATAGTTTTGTATATAATATTATTTGTGTACAATAAATAAATCTGTATTATAAAATCAGTTCCATTTATAGTAAGTTTAAATAATTATGAGTATACATTGAATGTAAATTATATGTCAAATATATTTAAGTTTCCGTTATCAACTATTTTGAGATCCATTATTAAATATATTATTTAAAAATATTATTTAATCAATTATTTCAGCGATAAAATTCTGGTTTACATAAATTTTCTCGTAATAAATATAAACATTTATAAATATAAGTTGACATTCCAATTAAATGGTTTAAGCACTATTACCAGTGCTAAAATTCCCGTTAGTTTATCTCCCCTCCTTCCTTCATCCATAGGTTAGATAAAAATTCGCAGAAAAGTTCGGGAAGTACGTCAAGTATGCATGTGGATATACATATACACACATCTATCACAGGCCATATGGTCAGAGATCGTGTCCCGGAAGCAATATCTTGAATTAAAAACGCTTATATATTGCACGCCAAGTCGCATGTGGCATCAGTATCGTTTTACAAGTCAAAATGTATATCACGACGACGACGACATTAATCTTTGCGACGGTCTACGTGACATTCGTCTGCCAGGAAACTGCTGCCAGTAATTCATTAAATATATTATTTATTCCGCGAGTTAAGCTGTGAACTTTGTTGTGGCCTCCGTGATTATCGAAATTTTTAGATATTTCTCACAGTTGCGTATAAAAAATTATTTATATGAATACTTTTTTACGTAAACATAGTAAAATTTTTATTCTTAATTGGTCAAAAACAGTTAATATAAATTAATTTTGTATTTTACATAATAATAATAATTGCAAGTAATTGCGTGACGAGATATAAAATTATTGTGAAACTAAGCGCTATTGACAAATGAATTTTCAATCCAAGTAACCTCTCTTTTTTTGATCAATCATTATTTTATGAGTCATAGAAAAACACTAATTGTTGCCGCTTAAATGATTAATAATGTATGTATGTGCGCGACAAGTTATTATCTATTTGCATAAAGAAAAATACATATTTATCGATA
Organism: Tetramorium bicarinatum; assembly: GCA_928718305.1. Lineage (NCBI taxonomy): Eukaryota > Metazoa > Arthropoda > Insecta > Hymenoptera > Formicidae > Tetramorium > Tetramorium bicarinatum. Next base: position 9,441,322 of record OV788322.1, on the reverse strand, counting down.
AATTATTATGAAAGCATCTCGTATCAAGATTTCTAAGATAATTGTTATTATGTCAATACAATGATTAAGAAATTATTTGCGATTTAAATAATTCTCCCTCGAGCTAGAATATGATAGTCATAGAAAATAATCTCAACAATATTTGTAACTGAGAAATGTTTTTACTCTTCGATGCTTTATAAATATATTTTTTATATTTTTATACTTTTGAGATAAGGAAAAATTAGAAGCACGCATGCAGTTACTCTATAATAACATTCATTCGATTCTCAGTATTCAATTATTGTTTGAGAAACAACATTTCCGGTCGAGCGATATAAAGTATTCTATTCACATAAAATATAAAGAGAACACACGCATAAAAAGCATGTGGGTTCGTAAATCTTTGCGTGTGTCTTCTAAAAAAAAGCAATTATGTGTAGTCTTATATTAAAACCGCCATTAAAATAACAGCTTTTCTAAATTGAACGAAATAAATTAAATTTTATAAGTAAACTTTTAAACGATTAATATAATTGAAATTTATTGCTATATTTTTACATGAAGCAGAAGCATTTATAATTTTAACCTTATTTTTAGCTAGCCCAAACATAATTTCTAGAGCGCAATGGGGCGCTAGAGCAGCGACATCGCCAGCTGTCAATCTGATATTAAAACCAGCGCCTTATGTAATTATTCATCATTCAACTGGCTCCGGTTGCAAAACTCAAGATTCATGTGAGTCAAAAGTGAGAGAATTCCAGGTAATTGATATCAGAAAACAAAATTTTTTCTGAACAGCAAATTTTTTACCTGTTGTCGCTTTAAATACAAATAACCGTACATGATTCAATTAAGCAATATTTTAGATTTAGATTATAACAAATGTGTTCTCTATTAAGTAGAATAGATCCATTTCTGCTTCGATTTTGTACATTTTAATAAATAATAAATTTATTGATACTTGCACATCATATAATAATTATCAAATTTTATTTCAAGAGTCACCACATGGATCAAAGAGGATGGCCCGATATTGACTATAATTTTCTAGTCGGTGAAGATGGAAACGTTTACGAAGGTCGCGGTTGGGGCAAGCAAGGTACCCATTCTCTATCTTACAGTAAGAAGAGTATTGGAATTTGTATCATCGGAAATTATTCAAGTAAGTAATATCAAAAACACGGATTTGTTATTAGTGTTGTTTGTACGTAATATGTATTTCTCTAATGTGCTCTTTCTCATTAGAACGAACACCAAACGCAGCGGCGGTACAAGCAGTAGCTAACTTGATCGCTCAAGGAGTAGAAAACGGCGAAATAAAGCCTGATTACAGGCTTCTTGGACATCGACAAATCCAGGACACCGCATGTCCCGGAGACAGTCTTTATGAAATGATAAAATCGTGGTCTAATTGGTCGGAAAGTGAATAAACTAAATTCATATCGTTTTTACATACAATCCATGACAACAATCTTTTTTTATCAGTCGCGGGCGAAATAATGCGGAAGTCGTAAACTGTGATTTCTTAATCGATTGACGATTACACGAATATTTATGAAATTCTCAGTATATTTGACTCCATAATCATAAAAATTTGTTAATGTGTCGCTTTGTCAAATTAATATGCAAATATATTTGTAAAAATAAACCAAGTAATCTTTGTTTATACATACATTTTTTTACATATGCATATAAATATAGTTTAATTCAATTCCACACATACTAGCGCATCTTATTATAAAATATTAATAGCATTATATTGGCGCTTAACAATCAAGTACATAATTTTTATATAATTATTATATATGGATAGTAACAAGATCATTGAGATAGGTATCATAAGTATCCTCCTCGGTCCTGACACAAATTTCCAATCTCGAGAAATCGAATCCGGCATCATTGTTCTCGTAATCAATCTGGTCCCTTATCTGTGTGAGATGAAATAAATTATATAATTCTATTTATATTGTCAATGTGTCATGTGAGAAACATTATTGCTGAAATATCTTTTCATACTCTTAAAGGTAATATGATTACCCACCTGCAAGTGAATTTGTCTCCCAAATTGCTCATTCAACTTTTCTATGCATACTTTTGTTCCATACGGAATGCCAGATCTCAAATTACCGGCGACGGTGACGTAACGAGCGCGATCATCAAGATAGTCCTAAAATAAATTTGAACATAGCAGAGAGAACAGTCCGCAAATCGTTTTTGCATCGGTCCATACTGCGTCTGACATAATTATATACCCGAAGAGTATTCAACATTTTTCCTTGGTCATCTAAGTGATTACGTTTATCGTCCGTCCCGAACACGGGATAATATGCCGAAAGAGACACGTTATGGAAAGCGTGTCCCACACATTTCAAGTCCGTCCTGTTCAAGTTCTTGTCTAAAGTCAATTATGCTAATTGTGAGCATTAAGTATTGGAGCGAAGTTAAACACTTGAAAAATTCAATCACTAAAAATAAAATTTCTTAACTAAAATATTAAAATCACTTACCAGCGAGAACCATGAAAAACAAGAAAAACGCGAAAATTGGGGGTGGCAAAATGGCGGCGGCCGCTTGCGGACGTGTCGCGTGGTGCTCCCAATTTAAATTGTGGTTTTTGCGGGTTGTGGCGTCCACCGAGGTCCGAACATCGACCGGGATGACCAGGGAGCATCGGTGAGCGACCGTACGTGGAGACGGCGTGGTGGCGTCGCAGGGACGGCACCGGGAGAGTGTGGAGTGAGGAGGCTGGTGTTGAGGTTAGGACGCCACGTCGGGCTGGGACGTTTTGTGGTGTCGGGGGCGCGATTTGCTGAGCGGGATCGGCTTCGCCGGGGAAGGTTCCCCCCGGGTGCAAGGAGGCATCCCCGGATTGCCCCGGCTGCCGGTGATGCGAGCGGATGAGGCGGGAGTGACGCCGCGAGGTTAGAATGCCTCGCGGCCCCGTGAACTCGCGGTTTGGCGGCGTCTTCCCGCCCGTGAGTTTTCGCGTGTCTGCGCGTTCCGCGGACTGTGCCTGGTGGCCTGGGGGCCGCCGACGGCGGCGGTCGTCGTCGCCGTCGGCCGTGCCTCCTGGGTCACTGCTGTTGTCGGGCTGGTGGTTTTTGGATGTGTGGCCGCGACCCGCGTGTGTTCGTGTGATTTACTTTTACTTTTGTGGACGGTGCTCTGTGGCCCGGCGGCCGGCGGCCGCCGGCGGCGACGGTCGTCGTCGTCGGCTGCGCCTCCCGGGGCGGCGTTGTTCCGGTGCCGGGTGGCGCGTATGGTGCGTGGTGCGAGGGTCGGGACACGTCGGGAGTGGACGCGGGGAGTGGCCTCCCGAGTGAGTGATTGTGTTTTCCTGCCGCGGGGCGGCGGAGGTGACGTCGTGGTGCTCGCGCCGGGCCACGGGGTTTCGGCTAACACGTGGCCCGGCGTTGGGCGTGCTCGGACGGACGGTCTGTTCCTTTCCGCGGTACGCGGGTTTGTTCTTGTGTCTTTGCGGCGTGCGGGTTCGCTCCTCCTCGCGACGTGTGGGTCGGTTCTTTTGCGGCGCGCGGGACTGGTCGAGCTGCCTTTGCTGGATGGTCGACGTCGCGGGGCTGCCTGCCGTCTTGGCCGCGGTGTCTGGTGCTACGGACGTCCCCTCGCAGGTGTCTGGTGGCTGCCGGGTGTGCGTGGGGGCTGACGGGGAGGCGCCTGGATGCGCGTGCCTGGATGTGTGTGCGGCGGGGGCCCCGGGGAGGCGGCGCCGCCGTTCACCCCTGGGGCTTCCAAGGTTGGTGGAGAGATTTAAGATTAAATCTTTAGGAAGCTTGAGACTAGTGACGGATGCCGCGGCGCAGGATGGAGATGCCTGCTACGCTATATTATGTTATGTTATATGTTGTTTTATGTTTTCATGTTTTATGTTATTTGGGGCATCATGTGTGGGTGGGTGTTCCAGTGGAGAAGCTGACCGATTGGCCCCTATGGAATTCCGGGGATGTGGATGGCGGCACTCGCGGACCTGCGGTTGGCACGGAGCCGCCGGTCTAATTGTAAAATAAAATAAAATATGATTTCGAAATAAATATAGTGTTCATTTCAACGTTCTCTTGTTATTGTCCTGTGTGGGAGGGAGTGATCGAGGGGGGGGGGCGGTGGCTGGAATTGGGAGCTGCCGCGGGCCCCCAGATCGCCAATTTTGTCCATGTCTACGTTGAATTAATGTTTGGCACGAGAAGTGGGGAGTTGCGACTCCCGGGTGAGGGGGGGGGGGTCGCGTCGCTGCCGTGCTCTCCCTCGGGCGCCTTGTAGTTTCGCGTCGATTTCGTAAAAACGGTTGTAAGCCCATTGCACTGCGGCCGTCCTTGGACGGCCATTGCACTACGGCAGCCGCGGGGGCCGGTGACCCCGGAGGAGTACGTCCACACACCGGCAGGAGAGAAAACTCCGACTTCAAATCCGGCGGCACGGCGCCGATTAGGGAGATGTGGAGATTCGTCTCCCCTTCGTCGTACCTCATTGCTATTTTTTATACCAGGCAATGAGGGGGACGTTGGGTTCTCCGCCCGTGACGGGAGGGATACATGGCACCCCTCCCATTGCACTCTCCCCTACCTTTCCTCGTCCGTTGTCTGTCGGTTCCGAGGTCGTTTCTGGCGCCTGGGGGGAGAGACGCGCGCGAACGGTGGCGACGATGTTGGTTCTGGGGTCGGGAGAGTTACCAAACGCCGGTGGCCCGTGGCCTTGGCGTATGCCTCGGGATTTGTCGATCGTGTGACTTCTGATGCGACGGGTAGTGTACACAAATTGAAAATAAACTGAAAATGAGTAAGCGCGAAGCAGTAGTTCGGCCCTGGGTGGCCCGGGTTCCGCGTCTGGTTGATTGGTCGCGGTCGCGCGCCGCCACGGCGGCGGAGACTTGGTGATATCGTGTGCGCACGGTGGGTTGGTAGACCCGTCCGATGCTGCCAACCCACCAAAGAGCCCGCGCGCGCTCTAGTTAGGGCGGGCTCACATGGAGGTACGCGCACGAACTTTTGGATGGAACCCTGAGGGGAGGCGGGCGCCGATCCTTTCGCGCCGCTTGATTGGCCGCCCGTTGGCCAATCAGAGCCGGAGGCTCTTTAAGCAGTGTATGTTCGGGGAGTACCGCGGGCCGCGTGAGTGCTGCCACAGGCAGCACATACGATAGATTCCTCGAGATGAATAAACGCGGAACCATACGAGTTGCCTGATTGGCCGTGCTACGTCCAATCAGAGCCTGACGCTCTTTAGGCTGTATCTGAGCGAGAACTGTTGTTGATCGGGTATCTGTTGCCGCGACGGGCGGCGCGTGCGATGGAGTTCGTAGATGGTTGAGCGTGGGGTCATTCGCGATGCATAATTGGCCGCTTGTCGGCCAATCAGAGCCCTACGCTCTTTGAGCTGCGGTTAACCGAGTGGGACGCGTAGTTCTACGCTGAGAGCAGCGCGTGCGATGGACTTTGTGGCTGTGTGGCCGCTGGGCTCCTGTGATGCCTGATTGGCCGCCCGTCGGCCAATCGGAGCCCGACGCTCCTTGAACTGCGGTTAGGGCTGCGGATTTGTTGTCGATCGCGTATTGCGGCGTCGGGCAGCGCGCGCGAACTTTGATAGAACCCTGAAAGGAAGCGGACGATGATCCTTTTGCGCCGCCTGATTGGCCGCCCGTTGGCCGATCAGAGCCGGACATTCTTTAAGCTACGTTTGACCGAGGATTGTCGCGGGCCGCGTGAGTACTGCCACGACGGGCAGCGTGTACGATGGATTCCTCGAGGTGAATAAACGCGGAATCTTCCGAGTCGCCTGACTGGCCGTTTGACGTCCAATCAGAGCCTGATGCTCTTTAGGCTGTTTGAGCGAGAATCGTTGTTGATCGAGTATCTATTGCCATGACAGGCAGCGCGTACGATGGATTTCGTAGACGACTGAACGCGGAGTCATCCGCGATGCATGATTGGCCGCTTGTCGGCCAATCAGAGCCCGACGCTCTTTGGAATGCGGTTGACCGAGTGGGACACGTAGATTTACGATGGATATCGATCGGGGATTGTTGTCGCGCGTTTTGTTGTTGTCTGCGAGGTAGCCTGCGGCGTCTGAGCGGGGTTGTTGTCGACCGCGTGATTGCTGCTTCGATGGGCGGTGCGTGCGAATAATGAATTGTATCCTGCGTCGTTGGAGGTCGTACCCCTGACGCGAGCGGTACCGAAGGGACCCGGCGCGTGGATTGCCAAAGAGGCCGGTGAGTAAACACCGTCACAAAATCCGGTGAGCAAACATCGACAACAAATTATTATAACATCAATGGTCTGCGACACGACGGCTTTGTATCGGGTGGTCTCGCGCCTGTGCGAGTACGTCGCCGAGGCCGCCAGCGCGGGGCCACCCCGGTGACGCGAAAACACCGCAAAAAACCGGTCTAAAATATGGAAATGTCAATGAAAAAGGAAGAAGTTCTCGGGGGTCGGATCTCCGGCCGGCACGGAGGCGCTACAGTCCCTGGCGCCTCCGGGTCGTCAACCTGCGAAGGGCTAGTGGAGGGGTTGCCGACGGGCCCCTCCACCGAACATGCGTCCGTCGATGAAGAAACAAGTAGGCGGGGAGAAAGTTTAGGGGCGGAAAGCCTGTCGATGGGCTCCCCTACGGAGGAGGTAACAATCGTGGCAGCGCCTGACGATAGTCTGGAACCTAAGTCGCCGAACTCTCAGGACATAGCGGTCTCGGAGGGGGGTAATACTTCAGAGGGGGGAGAAGCGTACATGTCGCCGATGGATTACCAAAAGGAATACTCCAAGCGGAAGAGAGATCCCTCAGTGTCACCACAAATAGTTAGCGACGATAGTGATGGTGAAGTACACCCTATAATACACAAGAACCGGAAGTCAAAAAGGGTGATTAGGGATGATGTAGAGGACGAGATGTATATGTCTACCCCAATAGGCAAGTCCCAGCTAGTGGAGGAACTAGAAGGGAAGTCGCCACCAGTGGATCTGGAGGGCAGACTGAGGATGAAGAATAAGCCTACGGCAGATGTGGCGGCGCTGGCGAACAACTGGTTGGAGGAATTGGACGTGATGCGTATCAAGAGCGGGAAGCTGCAGGGCGTTTTGTCGGGCAAAATGAAGAGCAGAATAAACATCCTTAAGGATGTTATCGCGATATTGGCGAATAGAGCTGAGTCAGCCGGAGCGGACGCGCACCTCACCCAGCAAAACGCGGATTTGGGCGCGCAACTGAGGGCCTCACAAAGGAACGAGGAGAGGCTGAGGGAGGACCTGAAAGCTTCGGACAGAAAGGTCAGGGAATTGAAGGGGGAACTGACGACACTTAAGGAGCGTATCGGCTCGGAATCCTCTCACGATGAGGACGTGCCCCGATACCATGGACACGATTGGAGCGGGGTAGCAAAGGAACCGAGGAAAACAAGGAGGAGGACAGCGGAAGGGCGGCCTAAGGTGCGCCAAGAATTAAAGGAGCACTTCGACGCTCTGGAAGAGTTTGATGACGCCATTACCCGGCAGTTTGAGAGGCTCATTAAGCTTAGAGAGGAAGTTCGACTAGTGGAGCAGGAGCGCAGGGAGCAAGGGCAGGAGCGAGGAGGCCCGGCTAAGACAGCGCCACGAATAATCAGTAATATTCAGACTGTCCCCCCAAAAGGCGGGAATAAGCAACTGGAAAAGGTAGCACGACAGGTAACCAAGGGACCAGAAACATCCGGATCGGATGAATGGTTTAAGGTGGTACGGCAGGGTCGCGAGGCGAAAACACGGAGGCCGACGGGCGGACAAACAACGGAGCCCCCTGGACATACGGATAAGCCGATCGCGGAGACGCCAAGCATAGAAGAGCGGAGGAGGTACCCCCGGGGAAGGCGACCGCCAAGAACCGCTGCAGTCGCGCTGAAAGCGGTAGATGAAAGCGCGACGTACGCGCAAATACTGAAAGCAGCGAGGGACAAAGTCTCCCTGAAGGACCTGGGGATCAGCAGCCCGAGAATTAGGAAGGCTATTAACGGAGGAATAATTATCGAGATCTCGGGAGAGGACGGCCCATTAAAGGCGGATAATCTGGCTGGGAAGCTACAAGAGGCAATTGGCGGAATGGCCCAGGTAGCGCGGCCAGTGGCTAAAGGGGAGCTCCTGTTAATAGGATTCGACGATTCGGTCGAAGTGGGGGAAATAATCTCGGGGGTGGCTGAGCAAGGAGGCTGCCGGAGAGGCGAGATTAGAACCGGGCCAATGAGGCGAACGAGAACTGGCCTCGGAATTATTTGGGTCCAGTGTCCAGTCGCGGCGGCAGCCAAATTGGCGGAGATGGGACGTTTGAGATTGGGATGGTCCACGGTAAAAGTAGAAGCGCTGAAAATGAGGCCCGTGCAGTGCTTCAGGTGCTGGCGCACGGGACACGTGCGACGGCTATGCCAGTCAAAGATCGACAGGAGCGGCCATTGTTTTAGATGTGGCAAGGAAGTCCATCAATCCAGAGACTGCGTGGAACCCTTCTCATGCGCGGTGTGTGCGGAAGAGGGCAGGGAGAACGCGCACCGTATTGGTGCCCCGGGGTGCGTGAATCACAGCGGCCAGGACAGAAGAATTCGCGGCAACTAGCATCAAGTTTATCCAGGCGAATATTAACCACTGCAAGGCGGCTCAACAACTGCTGCAGCACCATCTGAACGAGATGGATGCAGGATTGAGCTGCGTGAGTGAACCGTGGTTCGTCCCGGACGATCCTCGCTGGTTTTCGAGCGAGACAGGGCGAGCCGCGATACTGATAAACCCGGATGCGTTCCCCGGGAATTGCGTGTTGGTTCGGACGGCTGCAGATTTTGTGGCCGTGAAGTACAGAAGCACTTACATCGTATCGACGTATCTGTCCCCCAGCATTAGGATTAGCGATTATGCCGAACTGTTGAACGAACTCGGCGAGTTTATAAGGACAGTACAGGGCGAAGTTATCGTGTGCGGAGACTTCAATGCCAAATCCAGGGCCTGGGGCTGTACCGCAACGGACGGAAGGGGAGCGATGGTTACGGACTGGGCAGCCGAACTTGATCTGAGGCTCTTTAACGTTGGAGATGCGCCCACGTGCACGAGGCCGCAGGGAACGTCGGTCGTTGATCTGACTTGGGCTTACCTGCATGAAAGTAGCAGTATAGAGGGATGGGCGGTGCTGGAAGTAGAAACGATGTCCGACCACCAGTATATCTCCTTTGTCTACACCAACGGACGGTACGGGGACCCGCAGACAGCAGGAAGGTACCCGCGGTGGAGTCTTGATAGCTACGACGACGAGCTGTTTAAGGCGCTCATAAACTTTGAATGCGCGGATCCATGGAGCAGCGACCTCACAGCCGATCAGCTGGCGGGAAAAATAAACGGGGTCATGGTGGACGGATTTGACCTGGCAGCGCGGAGAATAGGGAAAAGACCACCGAAAAGAGCCGTCTACTGGTGGAACCGAGGTATTGCAGTAATACGAGCAATCTGCACGCGAGCACGGCGGAAATTAACCCGCCTGAGACGTCGGGGACCTAGCCCGCAGAGAGATGCTGCGGAGGTCGAGTATAGGGCAGCGAAACGGGCCTTGAAAGCTGTCATCAAAGAGGCCAAAGGCAAAGCTTGGAAAGAATTAATAGAAACGGTGGATAGAGATACATGGGGCCTACCGTACAAGCTTGTGCTCAATCGGCTGCGGCGTGTTTCGCCTCGAATGACGGAGCAGCTGGAAACGCACGAGGTGGAACAGATTGTGGACTCGCTTTTCCCGGAGGGACGAACACACGTTCCGGAGAAAATCTGGAGGGCGCGGCAGGGCCCGTTGGACGAGGACTACGCGATCTCTACAGGGGAGACACTGGCTGCCATTCAACGCAGCAGACGGAAGGGCGGAAACCCCGCTCCCGGACCGGACGGGATTACATCTTTAATGTGGACCAGGTTTGTTATATCTGCGCGAGTTATTTTGAAAACTGACCATGGGGTGTTGTAGAGGGGGACGTGGGCTACCACCCCCAACAAGCCATTTGTCGACCTTGCCCTCACCCCTATAGTTATATCGACCTAAAGTACAAAGTGACTCTGGAGGATCGGGACTTGGGGCGATCGACGGGGCCTAGGACGGGGATCAGAAAAGGTCATGTGACCCACCTCTCTGGGAGGGGTAGTTTTCGAAAAAAAAATTATAAACTGAAAATTTTTGAAAATTTTTTTATCATTTCAAAAGTTAGTCTTTTTTACGATTCAAATTCTAGTGAAGGTCCCGTGTCGATATCATCCCCCGGGGCCGAGAAAATGGCCGTCAAAGGCCCCTTTGATCCTGCTCCTCGGGGGTGAGTGGGAGAGGGTTGGTGTCTGAGGGAAAGTTGTTTCTCTCGAGATCTTTCATCTCCCGTTTGTCCCGCTCCTCTATCGCTTTCCGTTCGGGCTCGGTATACTTGGAGTGAGGGAGTGGAAAAAAATCGATTTTTCGAACATGGTCTCAAAAGTTAGTCTTTTTCACGATTCGAATTCTAGTGAAGGTCCCGTGTCGATATCATTCCCCTGTGCCGAGAAAATGGCCTTCAAAGGCCCCTTTGATCCTGCTCCTCGGGGGTGAGTGGGAGAGGGTTGGTGTTTGAGAGAAAGTTGTTTCTCTCGAGGAGATCTTTCATCTCCCATTTGTCCCGCCCCTCTATCACTTTCCGATCGGGCTCGGTATACTTGGAGTGTGGGGGTGGAAAAGATCGATTTTTCGAACATGGTCTCAAAAGGAGAGGGTTCCGATAGCGCACGGTGCGATAGCACACATCCCGGTAGCACACATAAAATTTAACTCATTTCCCGATAGCTCACATCCCGATAGCACACGCCCCGATATCGCACAAGATAAAAAACATATTTTCCCGATAGCGCACAAAGAAAGAAACATGTTATCCCGATAGCACACATTCCCGAATACCCTTTATCCCGATAGCGCACATCCCGATAGCGCACGTCCCGATAGCGCACGTCCCGATAGCGCACGTCCCGATAGCGCACGTCCCGATAGGGACCGTGCCAGGCGACCCCCGTCAACCGGGATGTCCAGGTCGCAAAGATCGAGACGTAGGGATCCGCCACGAGAACCAACGGGCTCGGCAGCACCAAGGCACGCGTAGGGACCATGCTAGGCGATTCCCGTCAACCGGGATGTCCGGGTCGCGAAGATCACAACACAGAGGTGCGCCACGAGAACTAACGGGTTCGGCGGCACTGGGGCACGCGTAGGGACCGTGCCAGGTGACCCCCGTCAACCGGGGTGTCCAGGTCGCGAAGATCACGACACAGAGGTGCGCTACAAGAACCAACAAGTTCGGCAGTACCAGGGCACGCGTATGAACCGTGCCAGGCGATTCCCGTTAATCGGGATGTTCGGGTCGTGAAGATGACGACGTAGGGATCCGCCGTCAAGGAAAACGCGCAAAATTTAAGTTGTAAACCTATGTGGAAGTAGTGAGGTTGGATAATAACGCGTGGCGGGGTGCAGGGGGAGGGCTTCGCCCTCCCCCTGCATCCCCGCGTAAAAATTATAACATAACTAGAGAGCTCCACATTCAACAACGTGGAAATGAACAGCGTGGACTTAGTTTTGTATGAAAAACAGAAGAAAATTAAGTGCGGAGTCGAATCGTGCGGTTGACGGGAATTGCCTGGCATGGTTTCTACGCGTGCCCCGGTGCTGTAGAACCCGTTGGTTCTCGTGGCGCATCTCTGTGTCGTGATCTTCGCGACCTGGACACCCAGGTTGACGGGGGTCACCTGGCACGGTCCCTACGTGTGCCTCGGTGCCGCCGAACCCGTTAGTTCTCGTAGCGGATCTCTACGTCGCAATCTTTGCGACCTGGACACCCCGATTAACTGGAATCGCCTGGCACGGTTCATACGCGTGCCCCGATGCTGCCGAACTTGTTGGTTCTCGTGGCGCACCTCTGTGTCGTGATCTTCGCGACCTGGACACCCCGGTTAACGGGGGTCGCCTGGCTCAGTCCCTATCGGGACGTGCGCTATCGGGACGTGCGCTATCGGGATGTGCGCTATCGGGATAAAGGGTATTCGGGAATGTGTGCTATCGGGATAACATGTTTCTTTCTTTGTGCGCTATCGGGAAAATGTGTTTTTTATCTTGTGCGATATCGGGACGTGTGCTATCGGGATGTGAGCTATCGGGAAATGAGTTAAATTTTATGTGTGCTACCGGGATGTGTGCTATCACACCGTGCGCTATCGGGATCCTCCCCTCAAAAGTTAGTCTTTTACGATTCGAATTCGGGAAAATTGGAAAAAAATTGAGGTTTTGTAATTTCTAACAATTCCCTTGAGTTTCCGGCAATTTCCTTCAAATTTCCTTCAATTTCTCGCAATTTTTCGCAATATCTTTCAAGTTCATGAAATTTCCCTCATTTACTCGCATTTTCTCGCAATTTCCCGCAATTTTTATCTATTTCTCTTAATTTCTCTCAGTTTCTCTCAGTTTCTTTCAGTCTCTTTCAATTTTTTTCAATTTCTTACAGTTTCTTTCAATTGCTCCCAATTTCTCTTAATTTTTTTACAATTACTGGCAATATTTTTCAATTTCTCTGAATTTTTTTTTCAATATCATCTAATATCTCTCAATTTCTCGCAATTTCTCTCAATTTGGGGGGACGCAAGATGGCGGCGGCCGCTTGCGGACGTGTCGCGTGGTGCTCCCGGAAAAATCGGTGGTTATCGTGAGTGGAAGCGTCCCCGAGGGTCCGAGCATCGACCAGGATGACCGGGGAGCACTGGGGAGCGACCGTGCGTGGAGGCGGCATGGGGATTTGGCGGGATCGGCGTTGGGAGAACGTGAAGCGGGAGGGCCGGCTTTGGAGGTTAGAGAGCCGCGCCGGGCCGGAGCGTTTTTGGACCGTCGGGCGCGTTTTGTGGTGCCGGGGGTGCGACGGGTCGTGTGGGACCATCTTCGCCGGGGAGAGCTCCCCCGGGTGTGTAGAGGCGTCCCCGGATTGCCCCGGGCACCGGGGATGCGAACGGATAAGGCGGGAGTGACGTGGCGAGTGGCGTGGCGAGGCCGGGATGCCTCGTGGCCCCGCGGACTCGCGGACAAGCGGCGCCTTCTCGCCTGTGGGTGCTTCGAGTGCTCTCGCGTATAGTGACTGTGACTGGCGGCCCGGCGGCCGCCGGCGGCGAGGGTCGTCATCGTCGTCGGCTGCGCCTCCTGGGGCGCTGCCGTGATCGGGCTCGCGCCGGGCCGTGGGGTTTAGGCTAACACGCGGCTCGGCGTGGGCACGTCGGATTGGTGGCGCGCGGCTGTGCTTTCCCGCGCGAGACGGTTGGTGCGTTCTTTTTGCGGCGCGCGGGTTTGTTCGTTCGTTCGTTCGTTCTCGTTCGTTCGTTCGTTTGTGATCGTCCGTGGGGTGCTCGTGCGCGGTCATGCCGGCGGGACTCGGTGTGGCTTTTCGTGCGATTTTGTGTTGCCGGGAGAGTGCCCGGTTGTGCGGGGTCGCCTTCGCCGGGGAACGTTTCCCCCCGGGTGCGCGGGGGCGGCCCGGAACCATTATAACTGGCGGGGACATGCCGGGGTGAAGCGGGAGTGATGCCGCGAGGTTAGGTTGCCTCGTGGCCCGCGAACTGTGGACCGACGGTGACTCCCGGCTGCGCGGCCGTGGCTCGTGATTCGTGTGTGTTGTGTCTCAGTGTGACTGTTTCCTGGCTGACGGTGCCGGGTGGCTCGGCGGTCGCTGTCGTCGGCGGGGGTGCCTCCTGCGGACGCGTGCCTCTGGCGGACGTTGCTTCCTGGACCGGTGGCGGGTGCGGACGCTATGGGTGGCCCTTTTCGCGGGCGTTTGACGGCTGCCGGGTGTGAGGCCGGCGAGGGGTGTGCCTGGACGCATGTGCGGCGGGGGGGGCCCCGGGGAGACGGCGCCGCCGTTCTCCCCGGGGCTCCCAAGGTCGGTGAAATGTGACGAATGTCAGAAGTTTTTCAGGTGGCGATGGGAGTGGGCTGGATGCGGCGGCGCGTGGCGGAGACGCCGGTGCCGTACTGAGCCTATATCATACTGTATCATTTTGTTTTATGTTTAAATGTTTTATGTCATTTCGGGGTGTTATGGGGTGGGTGTTCCAGCGGAGAAGCCGGCCGGCCTTGAGGAGTTCCCGGGGATGTGAATGGCGCTCGCGGGCTGATGGGTGCGCGCGGACCCGCTGGCCAAGGCGGAGGCAGAATAAAGATGTTTCTGAGAAAAACGCACCTTTATTTATTTCGATGTCCCTTTGTTTCTGTCCTGTGTGGGAGGGCGTGACCGAGGGGGGCGGTGGCTGAATTGGGAGCCGCCGCGGGCCTCCGGGTCACAGGGTTGTCCTTGTCCGCGTGAATTTATGTCAGTGAGAGTGGGAAGCGGGGAAGTCGCGGCTCTCGGGTAGGGGGGACCGTCTGCTGCCGTTCTCTCGCTCGGGCGCTCCGCGGTTTCTCGCGGCGATGATGATAAATCGGTTGTAAGCCCATTGCACTGCGGCCGTCTTTGGACGGCCATTGCACTACGGCAGCCGCGGGGGCTGGTGACCCCGGAGGAGTACGTCCTCACACCAGTAGGAGAGAAAACTCCGACTTCAAATCCGGCGGCACGGCGCCGATTAGGGGGATGTGGAGATTCGTCTCCCCTTCGCCGCACCTCATTGTTATTTTTTATACAAGACAATGAGGGGGACGTTGGGTTCCCCGCCCGTGACGGGAGGGCTGCTTGCAGCCCTTCCATTGCACTCTCCCGTCCTTTTCCTTTGTCTCTGGTCGATCGGTCTCGTGGTCGTTTTTGGCGCCTGCGGAGAGAGACGTGCGCGAACGGCGGCGGCGGTGATGAGGGGGGGAACGGGGGAGGTGCCATGCCGATGGCCCGTGGCGTCGGCGTGTCCCTCGGGTTCGTGGGACGGGTGGGGTGTTCGGTGCGGTCGGCCCGCCTGTGGGCACGCGCGCCTCTTCTTTCTTCTTTCATTTTCTATCGGAATGAATCCCCCGGTAAACTTTCAGTGTTGGATGCTACGCTAGCAAAACTTAAAGAGCAGGATCACAAAGTTCTCATATCAACTAGAGCTGGCGGGGTTGGATTAAATTTGATCGAGGATTAATGGGAGCAGATACTGTTATTAGATATGACAGTGATTACGATCTACAAACGCTGAGCAAATTGAACAGCCAAATCTGATTCTACCGACTGTAAATTTCATTCTCTTAAAGTCGGGTCCGCGCGCGGGGGTGGCTGCGTTCCGGGGTCTGGGGCGCTCTGGGGCTTTGTACGACCTCAATCGTTATTTACGGATGACGGGTGCTGGGATTGGCTGCGTTTTGGGAGTCGGATGTGTCACGTGACGTAGTGTGCTCTGGGCCGGATGTGGTGCGCGGGGCCGACGGTGGGGATCGTACCCCGGATGCGATTGGCGCGGGCTCGCGCGCATTATGCCGGGTCCGCATTGCGGCGGCCTGGGCGTCTCTGTGTCGGGTTTTGTATGTCGGCTCGGGCGTGCGAAGTTGACCAATGGGGGGGGTTTCGCGATGCGAAGTATCGGGTTGATACTCCTTCTGATCCGTCGGAGCGAAATCTGAGTCGGCTGTGTCCGGCTGTCTGACGATCGACTCGCACATGTGTACAGGTCCGTATGAATTATGCCGGGCCCGCGTTGCGGCGACCCGAGCGTATATGCCGGGTCCTTATGTGGTGGCTCGGGCGTGCGAGATCGACCAATGGGCGGGTTTCGCGACGCGAGTTATTCTGTTGGCGCTCCTCCCGATCTGGTGGAGCAGAACCTGAGTCGGCCGTTTATGTGGAACCAGCGATTTAGCGACTGACTCTCTCATGTATGTACGACCAACACTTAGTGTGGGTTCGCGCGTGTAAGGCCGGGTCCACACTGCGGGGACCCGAGCGTGTGCGACCGGTAAATGAGGGAGCCTCCCGATGGGGGCAGGCGATCTGTGGGCCCATTCGACCGGCCTAAATCGGTCGTGACCGTATTGCGGGATTGATTCGATCCGTTTATAGGGACCGTGTATGGCCTTTGCGTATCGATGCGTGTAGAGTAGGGGCCGAGATCATACCCCTGAACGTGGTCGGGCGAGCCGGGCTCGCGATGCCAGAGCGGCCGGTGAGTAAACACCGTCACAAAATCCGGTGAGTAAACACCGACAACAAAACATTTAACATCTATTGTCGGCGACTGTGTGATTAACAAATTGGGTGGTGCTCGCGCCTGGGCGTGTACGTCGCCGAGGCCGCCAGCGCGGGGCCACCCCGGTGACGTGATAACACCGTTAAAAAACCGCCGTATTACATGGAAATGACAGGAAAAAAAGGAAAGGATCTCGGGGGTCGGATCTCCGGCCGGCACGGAGGCGCTACAGTCCCTGGCGCCTCCGGGTCGTCAACCAGCGAAGGGCTAGTGGAGGGGTTGCCGACGGGCCCCTCCACCGAATATGCGTCCGTCGATGAGGATGTGGGAACGCGGAGCTATCCGATGGATGGGATCGAGTGGCCGGCCGCGAACAATAGTGAGGGGGGGAACACTTCTACCCCGGGTGGGGGGAATTTCTTCACCCCCAGTGCTCTCTTGACGACCAAGAGAAAGAGGAACTCGCCGGAGGACCGAGTAGTTGAGATAGATAGCGACTCCTCGGACGAGGTTAGGGGCACGCCGCGGAATAACATTAGGAGAAGGCTCGTCAGCCCTAACATAAGCGGGGTACGTTTGAATGTCTCGGCGGGGGGCTCATCCCAGAAAGGGAGAGGGAAGCTCGTGGGGACTCCCGGTATCAGCGACGACGACCTGGCGGTAAAATCGGCGCGGGGGATCGCTGAGACGGTCATGGAGTGGCTTAGCGATATCGATACCATGCGGGGGAAGAGCAGAAACCTGAAGGGCGAGGTTTCGGGCGACATGAAGTGGAGAATAAGAAGAGCAAAGGCGGGGATCAGCATGCTCGCCGAAAGGGCAGAGGCCATGGGTGACGTAGAGCACCTGGAAAGGACCAATGCGGAGCTGACAGCGCAACTAAGAGCGGCTAGACAGGAAGAGGCGCGCTTAAGGGAAGACGTGGACAATATGGAGGATAAAATAAAGAATCTGAGGCAGGAGATGCGGTCTCTAAAGGAGCGCATGGACTCCAGGTCCGCTTCCCGCGAGCCGGAGAGGCTCGGCAGGAGCTTGAAGGAGCCCAATAAGGCCGAAGGGCTCAAGAAACGCCCCCGAGGAAGGGGAAATGAGGCAGGAGACCAGACTCTCTCAATGGTGGAAATGAGGGGACGGCTAGGGGAGCTGTTCGCGTACGACGACCAAATATCCCAACATATCGACCTGTTGACCAGGATCAGAGAGGAGGGTCAGAAAATGATCAGAGAGTTCCAGGAGTGTGGCACCGACCTGCTGGAGGAATCAAGAAAGGACGGGCAGCGAAGACCAGGTCCCAAGGTCACTGGTAATGTCCAGATTGCTCCACCGCGAGACAAGAGATCGCACAAAGAGCTGGAAATCCGGAACGAGGCTGACGCTGCACAGATAAGAGAAGATGAAGGTACGAGGAGAGGGGAGCGAAGAAGAAACCCTCGGAGGAGACAGCCACCGAAAACTGCGGCTGTGGCGCTGAAGGCGGTGGACGAGGGAGTGACGTACGCGCAGATCCTAAAAACTGCAAGGGAGAAGGTCTCGCTAAAGGACCTAGGGATCAGCAGTCCAAAGATTAGGAAAGCGGCAAACGGAGGGATCATAATCGAGATCCCCGGAGAGGATGGCCCAGCGAAAGCAGACAGTCTGGCTGGCAAGTTGCGAGAAGAAATTGGAGGAATCGCCCAGGTGGCGCGACCAGTGGCAAAGGCGGAGCTTCTGCTCATCGGTCTCGACGATTCTGTCGAAATTGAAGAGATTACTGGAGTAGTAGCCGAGCGCGGGGGCTGCTTAAGGGGCGAAATAAAAATAGGGCCCAAAAGAGCAATGCGGAATGGTTTGGGGATCGTCTGGGTCCAGTGCCCAATCGCGGCGGCAGGGAAATTGGCGGACCTCGGCCGGTTGAGACTGGGGTGGTCGGTAGTGAGGGTGGAGGCGTTAAGAGCGAGGCCGACCCAATGCTATAGGTGCTGGCGTTTCGGGCATGTGCGAGGATCGTGCCAATCAAAAATAGATAGGAGCGGTTGGTGCTTTAGGTGCGGTAAAGAGGGCCACCAATCAAGGCAGTGCACGGAACCCTTCGCGTGCGCGATATGCGCAGAGGACGGGAAGGAGAGCGCGCACCGTATCGGGGCCCCGGGGTGCGTAAACCACAGAGGTCAGGACGGGAAAACACGCGCCACTTAGCATTAAATTCATCCAGGCGAACGTGAACCACTGTAAGGCGGCTCAACAATTGTTACAGCATCATTTAAACGAGTCGGGCGCAGGGCTAAGCTGTATTAGCGAGCCATGGAATATACCGGAGAGCGACAACAGATGGTTCGCGAGCGAAAACGGTAGAGCGGCCATATTAACCAACGCGGAGGTTCTCACGGGAGCCTGTGTTGTGGAGCGGGTGGCCACAGACTACGTGGCAATCACGTACAAAAACTTATGCGTGATCTCATTCTACCTGTCCCCAAGTGCGGACATCGGCCATTTCGAGGAGTCGCTGCGAGACCTAGGCGAATTCATCAGGACGGTCCCGGGCGAATTAATCTTGAGCGGGGACTTCAACGCCAAATCTGTGGTCTGGGGAGGGCCAAGAACGGACAGGAGGGGGCAGCTGCTTGCCAATTGGGCGGGCGAACTAGATCTGCGACTGCATAATGCCGGGAACACACCCACGTGCAATAGACCGCAGGGTACCTCTATTATAGACCTCACGTGGTCTAGGCTGCATGGCAATAGCTGCATCAGTGAGTGGATGGTTGAGGACACGGAGACCATGTCCGACCACGCATATATAGCGTTCAGGTACGAGAACAGAAGGGAGGAAGAGTGGCGCCGGGAAAAGTACCCTAGATGGAGCAAAGAGGAGTTTGATGCACAGCTATTCAACAGCGTGGTCAAATTTGAGTGCTCAGACAGGTGGGACGGAGATCTGCCCACGGACAGGCTGGTCGAACGGCTCTCGGAAATACTAAGGGATGGTTGCGACTTGGCCTCGCGCAGGATTGGCAGAAGACCGCCAAGAAAGGCCGCCTATTGGTGGAACAGCGGCATAGAAGTACTGCGCGCATTGTGCACGAAGAAGCGGCGGAGACTGACGCGCCTGAGGAGACGCGGGCCGAGTGCGGAACGGGATCAGGCGGAAAGTGAATATCGCGCGGCTAAGCGGGCACTAAAGGGGTCGATTAAGGAGGCCAAGACTAAGGCCTGGCGCGAACTTATCGCGACAGTGAACGAGGACCCATGGGGTCTGCCCTTTAAGGTGGTGACTAATAGGCTGCGACGCGTGTCGCCTCGACTAACGGAGACCTTGGGAGACGTTAGCCTGAGCAGGCTCCTGGACTCCCTCTTCCCGGAGTCGTCGACCCATGATCCCCGGGAGATCTGGGGGGGATGGCAAGGCCCGCTGGAGGACTACGAGGTGAAGATGGAGGAGATATTTGCGGCGCTTAAACGAGGAACGAGGAAGGGTGGAAACCCGGCACCAGGGCCAGATGGACTGACAACGTGGATTTGGGACAAGATCCCCAAAGTAATGGCGCAACGCCTGGTAGAAGTGATGAACAGGTGCATTGCTAGAGGAGTATATCCATCGGAATGGAAAAGGGCGATCCTTGTTCTGATCCCCAAAGGCGATGGGGCACCGGGCCCAAACAGAACGGGCACTATCAAGGCACGGCCGATATGCCTGCTGGACGAGGGGGGGAAACTCTTTGAGAGGATAATTCTCGGCAGGATAAACAATCACATGGGCGAGTACAGACCAGCAGCTTTGTCGGAAAGACAGTTTGGTTTCCGAACGGGGAAGTCTACCATCGACGCGCTGGCGGCAGTAACGCGCAGAATCGGGCAAAGCCTAGGACAGGGCAAGGTGGTGATCGCGGTGGGCCTCGACATTGAAAACGCGTTCAATTCGTTGCCATGGCCGGCCATAAGATGGGCGTTGGAGCGCAGGGCCTACCCGGTATACCTGCGGAGGCTGGTGGACGACTACCTGTACGGCAGGAATGTGGAATATCCGAGGAATGATGGGAGGCTGACCCGAAGACCGGTTAGCAAGGGGGTCCCGCAGGGATCAATTCTGGGTCCAGTTCTATGGAACATTACGTTCAACTACGTGCTGGAGATGAGGGCGCGTGCGGGGTGTGAGATCTACGCCTACGCAGACGACACGCTCATACTGGCCACGGGCGCAACGGTCAGGCAGGCGCGCGAAAGAATGAACGACCAACTGGTGCCCGTACTACGGCGAATAGAGGCGTTAGGCCTGAGGGTCGCGGCCGGGAAGACAGATGCGGTCGTATTCTATGGCACAAGGAGACGGCTCGATATGGAGCTCCCAATTTGCGTACGCGTCAACGGGCAACGCATAAGAACCACCTCCGCGATAAAGTATTTAGGCGTGATCCTGGACAGCCGCCTAAGGTTTACGCAACATTTTAAATATGTTGAGGAAAAGGTGTCGAAAGTAACCCGGGCACTCGGCAGTTTAATGCCAAACGTACGAGGGCCGGACGAATCCAAGCGCAGGCTGTACGCGAACATCATGGCATCGGTGGCGTTATACGGTGCTCCGGTGTGGAGCCGGGCGTTGACGGCCTCTAGGGAAGGCAGGAGAATTTTTAGAAGGATGCAGAAAGCGGTGGCGGTTAGGGTGTGTTCGGCGTACCGCAGCGTCTCTTTCGATGCGATTACGCTACTGGCGCGCACAGTGCCGTACGAGTTGGCGGCGGAGGAGCGCCGAAGAACATACGAGAGGATCTCCGAGGAAAGATCGAGAGGAGTGATCCCGGACAAAGTAGTAATCGCGGAAGAGGAGAGGCGGGTGACGATGACAGAGTGGAGGATGCTCCTGAGCAGGGATGAGCTACCGGGCGCGTGGACGAGACACGCGATCCTGCCGCATATGGAGGAGTGGTTCACCAGAGGATGGGGAAGCATGAGCTTCTACACGACGCAGCTCTTAACGGACCACGGAGGATTCGCGAAATACTTGGCCCGTATGCAAAAAATGAACAGTGCAACCTGCTTCTGCTGCGGACAAAATGTGCTAGACGATGCAAGGCACACTCTCCTGGAGTGCCCCACGTGGGAGGTCCACCGCACCCGAATGAGGGACACAACGGGCCCGCTGAACAGCCTGGCGGACGTGGTCGCAGCAATCACGAGGAGCAAGGAGGAGTGGACGGTCTTTAGCAGGTTCGCGGAAACGGTCATGCGGGCGAAGCGCGCCCTGGAGGATGCGCAGCACGCGAGGGAACGCGAGGAGGAGCATAGCTCGGAAATCAGTATGGTGAGCGACATAGCGCATCTGTCGCTGGCGATTAGGGAAGAGAGGGGCCAAGCTGGGGCCGTTCCGTTTTGGCTCCCATCGTCGAGTGGTGGCGATAGTGAATGACGGTACGGCAGGCATAAGTTTAGGCATAAGTTAATCATTATTATTATTATTGCGATATATATATAGTAGCGCCGAGGCAGCGAGCCTAACTAGCATAAGAAAGATGTGAGGATGAACGTGTGAGTGAGTGAGCGAGCGAGAGTGTGTGTGTGTAGCGATGCTCCCGTCTGCTCCTCCCGGGCGCCCCGCCCTCACGGTCCTGCCTCTGGGCCGGGAATGTCGGCGGGGGGTCCGGGGGGAAGACGGTTTGAGACAGACATGAGTCGCAGAGCTGGGCGGGACCGACTTTCGGTCGCTCACGGTTGGGGGGGTCCCCCGTCGGTTGCTTCTGGTCCTACCGGGGGATTCCCCTGAGTGAGAGCGTGGGTCCTGTACAGGGGGTGGTTTTAGCAGGTATACCGGGCCCGTCACGCGGAGGGGTTAGGACAGCCTAACCTCTCCAGGCCTGGGGAGTCCGGCAGTACCCCGAAAGGGGTCTGATTAAATCATTTCCACCCCCTCCGCATGGGAAACCAAAAAAAAAAAAAAAAAAGGTTAGGTTTTTCCCTTTCCCCAGGGGCCGCTGGAGCGGTGGGAGCAATCCTGCCGAGCCAGCGGTACGGGATTTGGCGATCCCGGGGTCCCGAGCCACTCAGGGGCTGCGGTACGGGCGGGCAGTTGATGCCCTCCCGTTCTCGCGGACGGGGACATGGCCACCCCGAGTTCCCCGAGCCAGCCGTCGAGCCTGTAGGGCGCGTGGCCTCTCCCCCGGTGATGGAGAGGTCGTAAAAGCGTGGTCCCGATCCAGGTCTTCGGCATAGGCGACGGTGGCCGCCTTAAAAGCCACCTGCACCCGGGGAGCGGACACCCCGAGAACAAACCGGCCGGGGGGCGCCCAACCTCTGCGGAGGTAGCCGTGGAGGCTGGGGACGGGCGTGGCCCTAGGTGTGGAGGGCCCGGGGAGGGCGGAGTTGCTCCTCGGAGCGGTCCCCTGGGCGTCCATGGAGGACGCCCAACCAGCGAGGGCTTCGCTTCGGCGAAGGCAGGCGGGTGCCGGCAATTCGGCCTCGGGTTCTTTTCCGGGGTGGACTGCGCGGTGTCCCGCGGAGGGAGGTGACGCCCGTCCGGGCCGCTCGGACTTATTCCGAGGTCAGGGCCGGGCGGGTGGGACCGTGTGAGGCCGCCGGGACGTTTTCCCGGGGCGGGGCTCAGCGGTTGGAGGGGGGGTCCGGCCTGCAGTGCGCGGTGGTCCCCTCCCCTTTTGGGAGGGGACCCCGTCCCTGTATGGCCGGTACTTACCTGTTGGGGCGTGTCGGCGGGTCGCGGTGGTCGTCGGGGGTCGCTCGGGGGACGGGAGTTCGTCGGGCGTTCCGCGGGGGTCTCGCGACCGGTCGCGGGTGCGCGGGCCGATCCCGCGCGTCGGCTGCTTCTCGGGTCGGGCGAGTCGTCGGTGCGTGCGCCCCGGTTTTTCTCTCGACGCTGCCCCCATGGGCTGTCGATTGGCTGTGACTCGTCACACCAATCGACACCGGCTCGACCGGTGCGAGCTGGGGCAGTGGTCGGGATGACGGGGTCTCCCACCCATTTCTTCTCCTCGGAGGGAAATGGGATTGGGAGTCCCAATTTTCCCGGGGCGTTTCAGATGCCGCCGTACTCGTCCCGTCCCGGCGGGCGGGCGGGGCGCGGGGTGGGGTTCGCGCGGGGCGCGCCGTGGACGCGCGCGCGTGGAAGCGACTGGGTTAGCCCTCATGGGGGGTTTTTGCGCAGGTATTCCCGGCGGAAGCGCGTGGGTGGGCGAAATACCTGCGGGTAGCTTCGCGTAGGGAGGGAGACGCCCGTCGAGGCCGCTCGGACGTATTCCGAGGCAGGGCTCGGCGGGTGGGACCGCTGTGGCCGCCGGGACGTATTCCCGGGTCGGGGCATGGCGGTCGGAGTTAGGAAAAGCCGGGGACTTTCTTCCCTTTTTTCAAAAAATATGGATAGCTCAAATAAAGAAAAAAGTTTACCGCCACAGGGGATTCGGACCCCCAGTGGCCGGCGTGAGGTCGTTGCCGTCCCAGGCGACCTCGCGTCGTCATCACGCGATGGGCTACCCGAGGGGGTGGAAAGGGAGGACCGGTCGAGAAAGGGCGAAGAGGAGAGGGGTCCAAGGAGGAAGGGTAAGAGTAAGGCGGAACGGAAGAGAGAAAGGAAGGAAAGGAGAGAGGAACGACGGGGAGGGGGGAATAAAGAGGAGAAAGGGGACGAGGGAGGCGCAAATGAGGAGGGAGAGACGGTGATCGTCGTGGATGACAGCGGAGAGATCGCCGAAGGAGCGGGTTCTCCACCGGGCCTTTGGGCAACGGTGCCCCCGTCTCAGGCCGAAACGGAAAAACTCGAGACGAGCGAGGAAAAGAGTTTTCCCTCGCCCCTCACCAAGAAGGCCAGGGTCGAGGGAGAGGAGGAAAAGGGAGAGGACGGCTGCGGAGAACGTGAGAGGAGACGGGAAGAGACCAGCCCGGCTATACAGGATAGCAGCAAGGAGTCACGAGAGGGAAAGGGGCGCCAGGAGACGCTAGTGGAGGAGAAAGATGAAAGGGTCATCATGAGGACCTACCTGGAGGGCCCAGAAATCGGGCCATACGGCCTAGTAGGGAAAAACTCGGAGTCGGTAAGACGGCTCATAAATTCCTTTCAAGCGGAATTTGAGTACGTGAGGGAGCTGGCGATGAACGAACGGTGGCGGGGCTGCATGAGTTGCGAAGACTCGGCGGACAAAATGACGCGCATATGCGGCATGTCGCACCGCCTGTTAGCCATGGTGTGGACATGGAGTCGAACGCACAGGAGGGAGTTGTCGGAGACGCTTGGCACAGTTCGCTGGCTGGAGGGGGAAAAGCGCGAGCTGGTCGCAACAAAGGAGAGGCTGGAGAAGGAGATGGAGGAGTTGCGGCGGGGTCCTCCCGCACGAGGTGCGAGTGTAGAAGCCGCCACCAATACAGAGGCAGAGGAGAGGCCTGAGAGAGAGGAGGAGGATCCACGGCAAGGCCCTCCCACTCGGCAAGTGGGAGTGGACGCTGCCACCAGCACGAGGGATGACGGGGCCGGTGTTCCGCGGGCGGTGGACCCGGCACTCCTAAAGGCCATCGACGACATAGTCGTCAGGAGGCTCGGGGAGTTGCGGGCTTCGCAGCCGGTGGAGAGACAGCGCGAGGAGAAGGAGGATGACCCGGAGATTCCTCCCCCTTCGGGGACGGAGGGGACCTGGGCGGAGAAGGTGGGGAGAAGAAGGAGGAGAAGGCCCAACAGGAGAAGTGAGAGGAGTGAAGGAGCTGGGACGAATGCCTCGGCCCCTCCCCCACCCTCATCCGTGGGGGGAGGGAGGGAGGGGGCGTGCTGGGCAGTGTGCCCAACGTCCCCGGAGCAAGTAGAACGGCGGAGGGGACGATAAGTGCGAGGTCCGCGAGATCCGGGAAGAGGGGATGGCTGGTGCTCCCAAAAACGGCGGCAGTCACCGTGACCATCCCACCGGGGGAGAAGGCGACATACGCCGAGGTAATGGCCATCGCCAAGAAGGAGGTTTCCCTGGAGGAGGCAGGCATTCCCCATCTGGAGATGAGGAAGGCGCGGACGGGGGCAATCATCCTGGGAGTTCCGGGAGAAAATGCCGGGGAGAAGGCGGACCGTCTCGCGGAACGCCTCAAAGAGGTGGTAACAGCGCACGGAGCTCGAGTCGCACGCCCGAGCAGGCGGCTTGACCTGCGCATACAAGGGGTGGACGAGCTGTCAACCAGGGAGGAGCTGGTGACGGCGCTAGCGGAGTGCGGAAAGTGCCGGGCGGAAGATATCCGGTGCAGCGGATCGCCCGGAAGCCTGAGGACGTGGTGGGCACAGTGTCCCATGGAGGCTGCCCTCACGGTAGCCAGGGCCGGAGGCATCAGAGTGGGCTGGGCACGCGCGACGGTGGAGCTGTTGCCGGCCCGCCCACTCCGGTGCTATAGATGTTTGGAGCTAGGACACGTGCGTGCCCAATGCTCGGCGAAGGAGTCCCGGGAGAGCCGCTGCTACAGGTGCGGCGATGTCGGGCATGGAGCGAGAGACTGCGCGGCTCCCCCCAAGTGTCCACTGTGCGTGGACCTGGGTAGGGAAGCGGCGCACGTGCTGGGGGGGAAGGGATGTGTCGAGCGTGCGGCTCCACCCGCCCCCACCGACAGAAGGAGGGACGACATCCGCCCGCCATAAGGATCGCTTGCGCATAGGTAAGTATGCCTGTGTGTATGTGTGAATGTGTGCGTGGATGTTGTGTGTGAATGGGGGATCGGAGAGGGCCGTCTAGACGGGACCCTCGGGCCCCTATGTACGGCTCTTCCGATCCCAAATTATGGGTCGGGGTGGTGAGTCCGGACCGCCTCTCTCGCGAGTCCGACACCCTGGTGGCGGACGGACGGGAGACGCGGTCCCGACTCGCCTGAAGCTTGCGGCGGGGGTCCCCTTCTGGGACCCCCGAGCCGAAAGTGAGGGGAACGGCGGCCAGGGGTGGTGCTCTGGCCGCCGTGTGGGAGAACTTAGAGCCTCCGTGGAGGCAGTAGTGAGGTGGGTCTCCCTTGGAGGCCCCATCCTGGGACGCGTCCGGACGTAATACGATGGTATCTCTCGGGCGCGTCCAAGCAGGAAGGGCAGGACACCCGTGGTGGTTTTAGTGCGGTATACCGGACATGCACAACCGGGGAGAGGGATTAGCCCTCTCCAACGGGTCCGGGGAGTCCCACACTCTCCTCCCTTACCAGGGAGGGGGTTAGTCCATAAAGGATTTCCACCGCGTTACCAAAAAAAAAAAAAAAGGTTCCCTCTCGAGGGTACGCCACCTTGTCGTGGTGAGAGGGCTCACCCAAATTGGGTGCCAAGAGCGTACCGTCCCTCCTATTTGGAGGGCCTCCGTTTCCAGCCACGGAAACGGAACTAGAGGCGACGCCTTCCCTCCCTGTGTCTGGGGCGGATGTCCTTTTAAGGGCTGAAGCCTGGCATGGGGAGGGGGAGGCGTTCTTCCAGGGCGAGAGGCCTTTTTGGCCTTGGAAAGTGTTGGACGCCCGTCCGGGCCGCTCGGAAGTATTCCGAGGTCTGGGCCGGGCGGGTGGGACTGCCCAGAGCCGCCGGGACGTGTTTCGTCCTGGGCCGGGGTTTCTGGCAGTCGGGGTGGTCGGCCTGCAGTGCGCGGTGGCCCTCTCACTTCCCCGCGATGGGGGGGAGAGGGCCCCGTCCCTGTATGGCCGTACCGGATGTAGACGCCCGTCCGGGCCGCTCAGACATCTTCTGAGGCCGGGGCCGGGCGGGTGGAGCCGTTTTGGAGCCGCCGGGACAGTCCTGGGTCTGGGTCCAGCGGCTGGCGGAATGTTTCTCTTTGAGGGCAGCCCCCTCTCAATCTAAAATATGGACATGGATAACAAAAGGAGCGTAAACGTAACGCCTCAGGAGGACTTCGGAACCTCCAGTGGCCGGCACGGAGCTGTTGTCGTCCCGGACAGCTCCGCGTCGTCATCCAACGACGGGCTGACCGCGCCTTGCACCGCAGGGGGCGCGGAGGAAAATGCATCTGCGAGGATGACGGATCCGAAGAAGGCTCCGCACAAACAAGGAAGGAAGATCTACAAGGGAAGTCGACCTGGCCCATCCTCGTCGAAGACCCGCAGTAGATCGGTTAGTCGCTCCAGGAGTGACTCTGCTGCCAGCTCAACCTCCCTGAGAGAGGCAGCCAAGGCAGATGTGGACGCTATTCGCAAGAACAATAGGGAACTGGGACGCGAGGCCAGTAGACTTGCGATGATCGCGGCCAAGAATCGTCATCAGGATGGTATGGAGGGCGCCTTCGACAACGACATTGAAATGTCGGATGAGGAACCTACGTATATAAGCGTAGAGAAAAAGGAGACCAACTCCAGGCCTCCGTCGGAAGCCTCAGGCAGGTCTACCAGGAACTCCAGGCGGGATTCCTCCGTTGTGGTGCTGTCTGATGGCGAGGAAATGATGTCCGCTGAATCGGAGAGCGATGAGGATGCACGGTCCTTGAAGACGGAGACCAAGAAACATCCGTTCAAGGCAGGAAGAGGAAGACCGAGGCTGGGCTCCACGTACGTAGCACTGAAAAAAGCCAAGGCCTCGATCAATCAAATGATAGAAGATAGAATCGCGAACAGGTCGCGCAGCCTAGAAAATCTAACTTCAATAGATTTCTACCGAGGAATGGGGTTGGACCTAGACGACGAGGTTACTAGCTTGATGCAGACACCGACTGCCGAAGTCTGCAAAGCGGCGAAAAATTGGCTAAGAGAAGTGATTATTGTGGCCAAGAAGAGCAAAAATCTGAAGGGCGACTGCGTCAAGGCCCTTAAATCGGCTTCCTTGACGGCCACTGCCTCGCTAGAGGTGCTCGCAGCTCGTGCGAGCAATCCGGACGACGAGGACACACCGAGGCAGCTCTTGGCCTTAAAAGCAGAGCTGGACAAGACCAAGCAGGAGGCTGAGGAGAAGATCTCTAAACTCACGGAGGAGATTGATAGACTGCGTGAGACAACTCAGGATAGAGTCAGGAAGAGAGTCAACAGGTTGGTCAGTAGCAGCTCTTCCGACACGGACATGGAGATCCCCCGGAAGGATCGAAAAGTTAAAAAAGGCAAGGGCAAAAAGTGCAAGATTGGGCACGAGGAGGAAGAGGTCAACCGTGACTCTGCCCTGGCAGAAGGAGCCATGGAGGTCGAACCAGAGCCCCAAGTCGCTCCGCTGGAAAATGACCAGGAGAGGACTTACAACGATGAGGAGAGGAAAAAACAAATTCTTCCCCCCCGCGAAGAGTGGCCCGCAGCGATTAGGCCCCCGATCCTGGGTAAGCCTAAGATCTTGGAGGACCGCGTACTGCTGGATCATCAGGTGAGAGTCGTGCAGGACTCCAGAAAGGACACGGCTCACAAGGAGGATAAGAAAAATAGGAGTACGGTAGAAGGAAAACCAGCCCCTAGGACTGGCCATCACTATGAGCCGTCAGAAGAGGATATCTCGGCCAAGATTCTGGATAGAATCGCTCCCATGCTGGAGAGCTGGCTCCACCGAAGCCTCGAAGCCCTGGGGGTGAAGGGCCCGACTCCTAGGGACAAGAATAGCGGCAGGGGAAAGCAGGACTCCTCGTCCCTTCCCCGGAATAAGGAGGACAAGGACCGCAGCTTAAAACAGGGTGGAAGTTTGGAGTTGGCGCCACTACAATCAGGTAGTGGACTGCCCAAGACTGCGACCATGGCTACATCAGACAAAAAGGGGAGGGTCAAACCCCCGGGCTCTAAGAATGTGCAGCAGAGGGAGACTAAAATCACGGAGCCTAAGACCAAGACTCCAAAGGCCGCTGCGAAGGCCGGCGGTGCCAAGGGGAGTAAGATCCCTATTAGAAGGCCTCCCAGGACCGCTGCGGTCATGCTCTCGTGTCCGCCCGGCAGCTACGCCGAGGCTATGAAGAGGGCGACCCGGGGGATCGAACTGGGGGAAATAGGAATCGCCCCTGTTAAGCCTAAAAAGGCCACGACAGGCGCCCTCATCTTGGAGATCAAGGAGGGCAAAGACAAGGCGGCCACTCTTCGGGACAAGATGCGCGAGGTCCTGAAGGACATGGAGGGGGTAAAGGTCTCATGCCCGAATAAAATGGCAGAGATCCGCGTGAAAGATCTGTTAGAGGGTACCAGCTCTGACGAGGTCAGAGATGAGATAGCCAGAGTCGGCGACTGCCACCCTGATGAGGTAAAGACGGGTAGCGTCAAGGTATCCATGAGTGGCCTTGGCTCCCTCTGGGTACGATGTCCGCTAAAGGCTGCCAACACCGTGGCCAGACAAAAGACCATCAGTGTGGGATGGACAAAAGCTAGGGTGGAACTCCTGGGCCCTAGAGCACTCCAGTGCTTCAGATGCCTGGAGAAGGGGCATGTGCAGTCACAGTGCACAAGCCCCGTCGAGAGGAGTAACCTATGCTATAGGTGTGGGCAAGAAGGCCACCAGGTGAGGGCTTGCATCAACAAGCCTCACTGTCTGGTGTGTCAACAATCAGGGAGATCCGCCTCTCACAAGATGGGAGGCGACGCATGCAAGGCGCCGGTTAAACGAGGTGGGAGAAGAGGGGCAAGACCAGGCTTGCCAGGAACCACTCCCTTGGTCCCCTCGGAGAAAATGGACGTGGACCCGGAGCGACCCGCAGTACGCGGTGGGTCGTCCTCTGTGAGAAGTTCGACCCCCGTCCCTGTACGGTCGCAGGACAACAAGGAAGCTGAGGACATGGAGGTGGATTTGTGCCACCCGCCTCCCCTCCCCAAGAGGTCCCCGAAGAAGAGGCAAGGCGCGGAGGAGCCTGGCACGCGGCCACAAAATTCACCCCGCAAGGAGTGAGATTAATGCAGACCAATTCAAACCATGCCCGGCATGCGCAAAACATGCTACTGCAGGGCATGGATGAATTGGACGTTAGTTTGGCGATTGTCGCTGAGCCCTACCGGGTTCCCCCTGGCGATCCAAGATGGATCGGGGACTCGGGGGGATCGGTGGCTGTCGTCACTAGAAGGTCTAGTATCCCAATCCCCTGCAACAAAGTGGGGGAGGGCACGGGCTATGTGATGGTGCGCTGGGGCAGATTCCTCGTGGTCGGTGTATATCTTCGGCCCCGTCTCAGCATCGCTGCGGTGGAGGATCTCCTGGAGGAGATGTCCAGAAAGATCAGAGCCCTGGGACAGCTGCCGACAATTATCGGTGGCGATTTTAATGCCCACTCGGTGGTATGGGGCTCACGGAGGACTTATCCTAGGGGGGAACTTGTCGCGGACTGGGCGACCACTGAGGGCTTAGCGTGCCTAAACAGACCAGGGGACGTCACATGTATCCACCCGAGGGGTGTGTCGGTGGTGGACCTCACCTGGGTCTCGCCCGCCGCTGCGGGACTGGTCGACAACTGGCGGGTGCTTCCCTACGCCGAAACCATGTCAGACCACGCGTACATAATTATGGAGGTACGCTGCAGCGGGGTGCAGCCTGGATGGGACCGCATTGCCCCACCCAGGAGGTGGTCGATAAAGAAGCTCGACCGAGACTTAATGGTGGCTGCCCTGTTGGCCAGCACCTGGAGTGCTCCTCTCGAGGAGGATGTCTCGATAGAGGACACATGGCGGGAGATTAGAGCGATCTTGACGCGATCTTGCAGCATCTCGATGCCAATACAGAGGCCGTCGCCACGTAAAGCGACGTATTGGTGGAATGGGGAGCTGCAGGATCTGAGAAGGGAGGCCACCCATAAGAGAAGGCTCTGGGTCCGCGCCAGGCGCTGCAGGCGCAATGGTCCCGAGTCACCTGCGGAGTTGTCCAAACGTCTCGCATATAAAGAGGCCAAGAAGGCGCTCGGCAGGGAGATTCACAAGGCCAAGGATAGGGCCTGGTGTGAGCTGCTCGCCGATCTAGATAAGGATCCCTGGGGCCTCGCATACAGGCTAGTCAGGAAGAAGATGCGGGCGTGGACTCACCCCATCACCGAGCGTTTGGACCGGACCTTCTTGGAGCGTGTCACCGACACCTTGTTCCCTGATCCGGACCCGGAATCGGAGGGGGAGGAGCCGGAGGATTTCTCCGCCTGCGACGCATCCTGGTCCGAGGAGCTCGAGGTGACCGAGGCCGAGCTGGCCATGGTCATCAGTAAAATGACAAAGAGGAAGGCTGCACCAGGACCTGACGGATTTCATGGGGGGGTCATCAGAATGGCCTTCGGCGTGATGGGGGTCCGGATGGTGACGCTCCTGAATGAGTGCCTCAGGAGAGGACGGTTCATCAGGGAGTGGAAGACCTCCAACCTGGTCTTGCTCCATAAGGAGGGCAAGTCAGAGGACGAACCCTCCTCGTACAGGCCTATTTGCCTGTTAGACGAGATGGGTAAACTGTTGGAGCGTATCGTAGCCCTTCGGGTGAATAATCACCTTGCGTCGGCGGGACCGGACCTGCATATTCTGCAGTTCGGTTTCCGACCGGGTACATCCACGAGCGATGCTATCCTCCACGTTAAGCGACACGTGAGGGGCGAGATTGACGCGGGCAGAATGGTATTGGCGGTATCCATCGATATAACCAATGCCTTTAACTCCCTGCCCTGGTGCCAGATTAGAGCGGCACTCAGGAGACATGAGGTCCCCGATTACTTGAGGAGAATCCTGGGAGACTATCTCGGCGAGAGGTGTCTCGGGTACCGTGATCGAGAGGGAAATCTTAGGCGGAGGAGCGTCCGTAGGGGGGTCCCACAGGGATCAGTACTTGGTCCCCTCCTGTGGAACCTCGGATTTAATCGGGTGCTCTCGGAGGTTGTCCTTCCGCCTGGCTCGATTACCATATGTTATGCGGATGATACCCTCGTCCTGGCATCCGGCGAGGAGTGGGGCGAAGTGAAGGCTCGGATGGACCTGGCCCTGGCGCGAGTTGTGGAGAAGATCCACTCTCTGGGCCTCAGGGTGGCGCCCAGGAAATCGGAGGCAGTCTGTTTCCGCGGGAGACGTAGGCGCGGAGCTCCCTCTGACGCATATGTCTGTGTCGGAGACACGCGGGTCATGGTGGGCCCACAGATTAAATATCTGGGGCTCATCATAGATGAAAAATGGGATTTTCTGAACCACTTTAAGGCTCTTGAGCCCAGACTGGCGGCGGTTACGGGGCAATGCTCGCGGCTCCTGCCAAACCTGGGCGGGCCGGGGGGAAAAGCTCGGCGTCTCTTCGCCACCGTGGTTCATTCGGTGGCCCTATATGGAGCGCCCGTGTGGTCTGGGGAGGCGGCGCAGTCCAGAAGGATCCGTCTGATCCTGTTTCGGGCTCAGAGGGTCATGGCGATCCGTGCGATCCGCGGTTACCGCACGGTTTCGCACGCTGCCGCGACCCTGCTTGCGGGGTTTCCCCCGCTACACCTGGTGGCCCGGATGCAGGCCCAGGTGTTCCATGACACCCGAAGGGCGCGTCTGGAGCGTCACGATCACTCAGATGTGTTCCGGGAGAACGCGAGGATCAGGAGAGAGGCCACTGCCCGACTCATGGTGGAGTGGAGGGATTGGCTCAACGGCCCAGAACTCAACGGCCAAAGGGTTATCGAGGCTCTGGATGGAAGGCTTGAGGAGTGGACGGGCCGGAGGTGGGGATTCATGTCGTTCAGACTGTCGCAAATTGTGACAGGACACGGCTGCTTCGGGCAGTACCTCTGTCGGATAGGCAGGGACCCCACCCCGGTCTGTCACTTCTGCGGTGCTGACTGCGACGACGCACAGCACACGCTTGCGGAGTGCGCAGTCTGGGACGAGGACAGGCTCGCCCTTAAGGCGATTGTCGGCGAAGACCTCTCGCTGAATGCGTTGATTGGCAAAATGCTGGAAAAGGAAGAGGCATGGTCCGCCCTCGCCAGCTTCGGCGAATCAGTGATCATGGCCAAGGAGGATGCCGAGCGGGAAAGAAGAGGGGAAGGCCTCAGAGCCGGTGCACAAAGAGGTCGGGGCGGAGGCGGCGGAAGAGTGCCGCGCGGAACCAGGGCGGCTAGAGGAAGGCGAAGAGGAGGAGCGATGGCAGACCGACAGCGACGCGCGAGAGTCGGGGGCGAAGACCTCTGCTGCCGCGACCACGCTGGTCCTGCTGCCTCTCTTAAAGACTGGCGCAGGTGACATTAGCGGGGAGGAACTGGCCTCCCCACACACGATCCGATGTCATCGACTCACACGGTGAGTTAGGCAGCTGAGCCATTTTAATGACTCTATCTGGGTGCAGCATATTCTCGCTCCCGTCAGCTTGAGTAATTGTGTAAGCGGACGAGTATTGTTGGGCTGGGACAAGAATGGGGTGGATACTCTCTCCCCCCCCCCACAACAGTGTGGTGTGCACCTCAACACCTAAGGATGGGCTGGCTGAAGGAACTGGTGTCACCTTCGGCCAGCTAGAACTGTGAGGATGTCCAATCTAGGACAACTGCGCGGGGGAGGCCGTTTGGTCGTAATGCAGAGGCGTATCCCGGGGCCTCCCTCACACGCGCAAGGACAGGACACTCGTAGGGGTTTTAGTGCGGTATACCGGGCCTTGCACGGAGGACGGAGGACTAGCCTCCGTCTCTCCAAGCCCGGGAGTCCCACATAACCCGCCGTCGACACACTGGCGGCGGGTATGCATAAAGCATTTCCCCTACGTTAACAAAAAAAAAAAAGGTTCCCTCTCGATGGTGTACCACCTTGCCGTGGTGAGAGGGCTCACATGTCTCAGCTCTGAGGGCTGGGACATGTGCTAAGAGTACACCGGGAGTGCCTTCACTCGTGAATGCACTCCCTGATCATGGAAGGCTGGTGCTGGTCCTTGTAGGGACTACGGTCACGTCCCGAAGTCTGGGTGTTTATGCACCCATCAGTAGGGACGGGGGCAGAGATGTCCTTAAGCCGTGGTCTTGATCGGGGGCCTACTGCCGGCCTGAAGTTATCACGCGAGAGTGGCAGTCCACTCGCCCGGGTTTGCACCGGGAGAGCTCATTGATGGGAGGAGGGATCCTAGATCCCAAATCTCATCAATGAGCTAGCCTCCGTCTATGGGCGGAGGAAAGGGGGATGGTTCCTCGGGGATGAAGTGGTTCTCCACTTATGACTTCTCGGGACGACCATTCCTCCTAGGGGTGCAGGAGGGGTTCCCCTTGCCTGGGGTGAAAGGAAAGCTGCTCGGGCTCCTCCTGAAGCCCCGGGACTGCGCTCCTTAATAGGGACAGCTTTCAATCCTCACGATGGAGGATCGGGTAGGTAATTGCACCCTTGGGGTCTCTCTGGAGATCACAAGGAGGCCAGAGAAAGCAGGAGTGTCTAACTGCTAAAATCGATGGCACACGCGGCGCGCTAGCCCCGGGGTCGGTTGAGGGGTCCCTCGAGTCTTCGCGCCTTGGGACTGTCCGTCTCTCGACTCCGGGGCGACCAGGGATTCGCCTTTCCCTGTTAAAAACTCGAAGGCGGGGACACGGGTAGGTGGGGGATGGATGGCTGAAGGATCTTCGGATCGTGATGTCACACATCTCACCAACAGGGGCCGGCCTTCCCCTCGTATAAAAACTCGTAGGCACCCGGGCCGGGGATACTTGTGCATGACAAATATCCCCGGGGGTACAAGAGACTCAAACAGGGGCCCGCCTCACCCTGTATAAACAATCGGAGGCAGCAGGGACGTAGCTACTCCTCATGTACAGGAGACACGGGTAGGGGGTGGTCTGGAAGCGTGAACATCTCCCCCCGTGGGGAGAGGTTCGCGTGGACAGACCATCAAAGCGGGAGCCGCGTGAGGGCGAGGTGTCGCGCGGGAGTCCCTGGGACTCTGTCCCGGGCACTCTACCGTGACACACCGCCGGACGACCAGGGGTACGGGAGCCTTCCCCTAGGATAAAAACACGTAGGCGAGGCCACGGGTAGGCGAATGATGAATGATCAAGGGAGTTCAGGAACTCCCGAGGTCACGCATCATATCAACAGGGGCCAGTCTTCCCCTCGTATAAAAACTCGAAGGCACCCGGGTCGGGCCGGGGATACTTGTGCATGACAAATATCCCCGGGGGTACACGAGACCCAAACAGGGAATCGCCTCATCCTGTATAAATAAGCGGAGGTAGTAGGGACATAGCTACTCCTCATGTATAGGAGATCCGGGTAGGGGATGGTCTGGAAGCGTGGACACCTCTCTCCGTGGGGAGGCGCACGCGTGGACAGACTGTCAAAACGGGCTCTAGTCCCGGATGCGGTTGAGGGGTCCCTCGAGTCTTCGCGCCTTGGGACTGTCCGTCTCCCGACTCCGGGGCGAGCAGGGGTCCGCCTTTCCCTGTTGAAAAACCCGAAGGCGGGGACACGGGTAGGAGGGGGATGGATGGTGGAGGGATCCTCGGATCCTGATGCCAAACATCTCACCAACAGGGGCCAGTCTTCCCCTCGTATAAAAACTCGTAGGCACCCGGGCCGGGGATACTTGTGCATGACAAATATCCCCGGGGGTACAAGAGACTCAAACAGGGGCTCGCCTCACCCTGTATAAACAATCGGAGGCAGCAGGGACGTAGCTACTCTTCATGTACAGGAGATACGGGTAGGGGATGATCTGGAAGCGTGAACATCTCCCCCCGTGGGGAGAGGTTCGCGTGGACAGACCATCAAAGCGGGCTTCGCGTGAGGGCGAGGTGTTGCGCGGGAGTCTCTGGGACTCTGTCCCGGGCACTCTACCGTGACACACCGCCGGACGACCAGGGGTTCGGGAGCCTTCCCCTAGGATAAAAACACGAAGGCGAGGCCACGGGTAGGCGAATGATGAATGATCAAGGGAGTTCAGGAACTCCCGAGGTCACGCATCATATCAACAGGGGCCAGTCTTCCCCTCGTATAAAAACTCGAAGGCACCCGGGTCGGGCCGGGGATACTTGTGCATGACAAATATCCCCGGGGGTACACGAGACCCAAACAGGGAATCGCCTCATCCTGTATAAATAAGCGGAGGTAGTAGGGACATAGCTACTCCTCATGTATAGGAGATCCGGGTAGGCGGGTCGACTTGAAGCACAAGGGAAACCTCGTGTGGAGAGTCCACCCACTCGTTTCGCGGTCGGTTTCGCGAAGGAGCGAGGTGCCGGGGTTCCAGCCACGGCACACCGCTCCATATCCAGGGGTGCGGGAGTCTTCCCCTGAGGTTTGACTCGAAGACTACCACGGGCACCGGGTTTCGCGCGAGGGCGAGGTGCCGTGCGGGGGCCTCCCGAGACTCGGTCACGGGGGCCCAGCCGCGACACACCGCCAGACGTCCAGGGGTACGGGAGCCTTCCCCTAGGGTAAAAACTCGAAGGCTAAGCCACGGGTAGTCGGACGATGAGTGATTCGAGGAATTTAGGAATTCCCCGACAACACACATCGTACCAACAGGGGCCGGCCTTCCCCTCGTATAAAAAATCGTAGGCTTCGGGCCGGAGGTACTTGAATTCGCGCGCGGCAAGTACCTCCGAGGGGTCACCGTAACCCTCACAGGAGTCCACCTCCTCCTGTATAAACTCCCGGAGGATGGACCCGGGCCGGGAATGGAGTCAAAATGTGACACATTCTCGGAACTAACGGCGTGGCCTTCCGGTTGGCAGTGCGCAATCCGGCCGAGTGATCTGCCCTTCTGACTCAGGGGGACTTACCCCCCCCCCGTACGAGAGGTTGGGTATGATACGCCTCCTCAAGTCCACAGAGGAGGGGTCTTCCCCTGGAGCTTCTGCCCGCAAGGCGGGGTGTGCCTGCGGTGTTGGTTAAGCCCGGGGAGAGCTCAGTCCGGATCAGCGGCTCTCGGCCATATAGGCGTCCGCCTAGTGAGGGTCCGCACCACCTCACTATAATCTCCGGGTGACGGTTTTTGTTTTATAGGTTAAGTTCTTTGGTGTGGGCTGCCTTCGGGCGGCTGCCCCTCTGTGGACCGACGTGGGGGGACAGGGAGCTTGGGCACGACCGCGTGTCCACT
>OV788322.1:9358186-9403841 GCA_928718305.1 Tetramorium bicarinatum | reverse complement strand
AAACGGTTATAGTTTTCAGTACAGGCAGCACATTGGGCAATGGTTCGACTAATAGTTAGTCTAGCCCCGCAAGAAGCACAAGAATGTTCTTCAAAGGGTCCATACACGAAACTGTGGTGTACGTCGAGTCTTCCTAATTGGCAACTAGGGTCGGGCCCTGGGAAACGGCAAACGGGTTGGCTGTAGCAATGTCTGCAGTAGTAACGAAGATACACTTTATGGAAAATTCCCGTAAAGCATATGCACTTAATATCGTCTGTGGGTACCATTTCAAAATTGTTTGAAAGAGGGTTTGCTAATGAAATTCACCAACAACATGAATATATATAGGAAACTGGTATTCTTCTAAATTTCGTCCTCGTTCGTCAATCCAAGTTAAGAATCGTTGAACTTCAAGGATGCATGGATCACACTGTCGAATTGGTCTTGTTTTCACAAGGGAAGTTTGACACTTGACACAGTATAGTTCGTCGTATTCAAGTCCGAAAATAGCAACATGTGAGATAGTTAGTTCGTATTGATTTTTCCTCACGGGATTTCGAATCTGATCGTAGCAAGAAGAACAAAGGCAATTGTTGTCCTCTCTTTCACGATAACCTATGAGTTGTATGCAGTAAATGAAATGTAGATGATCAGAATTAGTAGAGGGTATGGCCCTACGTATGCCGGGGCGAATACGTTGACGGTGCCAAAGCATCTGTAACCAGAAAAAATTATGTTATTTGTCATCCTGGATCCACGTGGGATAGTTTTAACTTATCGATGTGGACTTTTCGTAATTTATTGCCCACAAGAATTTGAACATTATTACAGGGTAATACTTCAATTATTTCGAATGGTCCTGTGTATTGATCTGCGAATTTACCTTTCCGCGGTTCTTTTAATAAATATGCGAACATGCCAACTCGAAATTCTCGAGGATTGATATGTCTATCGTAATATCGTTTACTGATTTCTTTTGATCTTATGAGATTTTGACGAGCTTCTGCCTGCGTATCATATAATTTGTTAAATAAGTTTGTAATATAATCTTGATAAGTAGGTTCTAGATTTTCTTCTAAAGGAATAAATGCAGAGGGTAATCGAGCTAATTTCCCGAAAACTAATTCATATGGTGAAAATTTAGTGCCTTCATGCACACTTGTATTATAAGAGAACATAGCCATTGCTATATATTCATCCCAATTATCTTCTTTGTCAACCTGAGTTTTCAGGTATTCCATTAACACATGATGTGATCTTTCCAACGAGCCGTTAGACTGTGGATGATACGCGGTGGTTTTAAAATGTTGAATATTAAATTTCTTGGTAAGAGTACGCATGAGTGCTGATAGAAAGTTAGTGCCTTGATCTGTGAGGATAGCTTTAGGGGTTCCGTATATGCATATGAAATTTTTCATAAATGCGTCGGCTATGGACATCGAAGTTGCTTCCTTTAATGGAACAGCAATAGAATATTTTGTTAATAAATCTTGCATAGTTAAAATATATTGATTTCCCGTTATCGTTATGGGAAGAGGTCCCATAATATCTAAAGATAATTTATCAAAAGCTGCGCCAGGAGTATCAGTAATAATCATTGGTTGTTTTGTTTTTACTCGCGTTAATTTAATTGGCACTGTTTGCACCTTTGAATAAAATCTTGTATATCCTTTTTCATAGTATTCCAAAAATAATGTGGTCTTAATCGATTGTACGTTTTCGTTACACCTTTATGACCACCATAAGCTGAGGCATGATTTTCGATAATTAAAGCTTCGCGCTCATTTTCTTCTGGCGTTCTTATTAAATTTTTACATACTGTCACGAGGCAATTTGTACCATCGAGATATCTGGTTATTTGCTGGATAATATACGACCATGGTATGTCATCGAAACGATCGGTTTTACTGATACTAAAAGAAGAGAGTTGTAATTCCGTTACGACATCTAATAATGACCGTAAACAATTTTTCAAAGTTCGAGATTCTAGTAAAGTATAATTATTATATTTGACAGGGATCGTTATAAGAGTTTTTGATTTAATTGACGTTACGTTTGCTCTTTCGTAACTAAGATTATTGTATTGTGGTAATAAACCGGCTTTAGAATATAGTTTTGCACCTTCATCAAATGGAGTTCCGTTTAGGTAAACAAATATAACATGATTGTCTTTACGGTTTAATAAATTTTCGCGGGTTTCTCTAACGATTATTTCGGGTAATTGAATCTCGTCTGGAATGTTAGGGGGTCGTTCGTATGATACTGAAGTAGGAGCTATCAGCTCTTGATAATGTTCTTCAATTTCTTCATCTGAATCATCACTTGTCACATATTCGTCCCCAAGCGAATCGTGAATTTCTTCGATAGTTACTCTACTTGAACTTCGTAAAGGAACCATTTCTATATAATCGTCATTATTACAAGGTACTAATGCACGATTGGTAGGTCTTGCTGAAAATATAGATTCGTCGGATGAGCTATTGCCTTCAGCATCCAACAAAGGTAGTACAAAATTTTCCGGAGGATTTCTAGATAATGCATCTGCATTATTGTTTAAAGTTCCTTTTTTGTATTTAATTTCGTAATCATATTCTGCTAGTTTAGTACGCCATTTCCATAATCTTGAAGAGGGATCTTTAATAGAATGTAACCAAACAAGAGGCTTGTGATCTGTGACAATTGTGAACATCCGTCCATACAGGTACGGTCTAAAATGATTAACGCAGTAAACAATAGCTAAACATTCTTTCTCTATTGTTGAATAATTTTGTTCGGCTGAATTTAATATGCGAGAAGTAAAAGCGATAGGTAAGTCTTTACCTATAGGACCTTGACTAAGCACTCCGCCGACAGCATAACCAGATGCGTCAGTCGTAAGGACAAAAGGCTTGGTAAAGTCAGGATATTGAAGTATAGGATTAGAACATAGAGATAATTTTAAAGAAGTGAATGCATCTATCTGATTTTCTCGCCACAAAAATTGAACGTCTTTCTTAAGCAAGTCAGTAAGTGGTTTGGCGGTTTTTGAGAAATTGGGAATGAATCGTCGGTAATAACCGGCGAGACCTAGAAATTGTTTTATATTCTTAGGAGATTTAGGAGTAGGAAAGTCCATTATGGCTTTTATTTTACCAGGATCGGGTCTAACTCCGTTTGCTCCGATTATATGACCGAGGTACATGACTTCGCGTCGCAAAAATTCACATTTGTCAGGCTGTAGTTTTAAATTTGCGTTTCGTAAACGCTGCATCAATCGATTAAATTTTATTTCATGTTCTCTTAATGATTTCGCGTAGATGACTATATCATCCATATAGACAAAAAGTTCGTTACCTTGTAATCCCGATAAAACATTATCCATTAATCTTTGAAAAGTCGCGGGAGCATTTCTTAAACCGAAAGGCATACGTTTGAATTGATAATGACCATAGGGAGTCGAGAAAGCAGTTTTATGAGCATCTTTACTTGACATGGGAATTTGATGAAATCCGGAAGCAAGATCTAGGATAGAGAAATATTTGGCAGAACCTAATTGGTCTAGAATGTCAGTAATATTTGGAAGTGGATAGGCATCGCCTATTGTTTTTTCATTAAGTAGACGATAGTCAATGACCATACGCCATCGCTTGTTTCCATGAGAATCTGGTTTCTTGGGAACGATCCACAATGGAGAATTATATGGTGAAGTGGACTGCTCAATTAGATCATTAGATAATAGATCACAAACTTGTCGATCTATTTCTTCTTTGTGAATTGGAGGGAATCTATACTGCTTAGTGTGAATAGGTCTTTCATCGACCGTAGGAATAGAATGATCTGTGGCGTTCGTTGCTTCTAGATGATCACCAGGAAGATGAAATCTATCGTAGTGATTTTGTATCAAAGATCGAACATTATCAGCTTCTTCAGAGTTCAAATGTTCGAGTCGTAATAATTGAAAAATGGTTTGTACGCGATTACTCCGATCGTGTTCAAATGAATCATGAAAATATATAGGATTATCAAAATTAGCAGGGGAATCTCCAAGACTAATATCAAACTCCATTTTGATATTATCTATATCGCTAAATATACTAGTAAAAGGACCTCCAAGACTAACGTCAAGCTCCTTCTCAACGTTATCTATAATATTATTAGTAACATCTCCCAGACTAACATCAAGCTCTTCCTTGACATTATCTATAGTATTATTATTAAAAGTAACAGGGGCATCTCCAAGACTAATACCGAGCTCCTTCTCGATATCATCTATATTCTTAAAACTAACAGTATCTCCAAGACTAACGTTAAGCTCATTCCCAACGTTATCTATATTAAGACTAACAGTTTCTCCCAGACTAACATCAAGCTCCTTCTTGATATTATCTATATTATAACTAACAGTGGTTTCTCCCAGACCAACGTTAAGCTCGTCCTTAACGTTATCTATATTAAAGCTAAAGGGGATTTCAGGATTCAATGAACCAACAGGATTCAATGAAGTATCAAGATTCAGTGAGTTATCGACTACTGTGTGCCCTCGGGTCTCAGTAGTATGAAAAGAATTAACACCCATCGCTGGAAATTCACGAGGTTCCACGATATAAACTTCATCATTAAAACGTACGGATTTCTTAATTACCGATTGCCCTTGGGTCTCGGCAATGTGGGGGAGATTATTAACAAGAACGGGGGGTTTAAGATTCGGCGATATATCGCTTACTGAAGAAAGAGATTTGCTTTGAGTTGTTGAATGCCCTCGGGTTTCAACAACATGTTCCGTAAATGGAGTAACTGAATTAGAATCATCAAAATCGAAGTCCTGTAATTCCACGGAGGGAATTAGTATTTCTTGATCAACTTCAGAAGTATTAAAGATGGGTAAGTATGCCTTCCCATTTGAATTAGTAACTATAGCGTCTCCTAGATACACTTTATCAGGCATTGGGCAAAGAGGCAAGTATCCGACTCGCACCTCGGGATTTGTTACATTAACGTAAAAAGGCATTACCGATCTACCCTTGAGACTGACACTTTTTGGTTCGGCAAAAGGGATTTGAACATGATCGTAGCATAAGCATTTATCCTTATAGTTAATGCTGGCACATCTCCCTTCCAAGAAAGGATTTCCCAGTATTCCGTCATGAGGTAAATTAATGGAATCAGATAAAACATGAAACTGTGCCGGTTGTCCTAACAAAGAGATTTCGACAGACCCTAAGGTTGAAATGATTTCGGAAGAAAGACCTTTAAGAAGCAAAATATTATTAGTGTTGAAAGTGATATCATGATTTAAGAATCTTTCTTTAATAAGATTGAATCCAGATCCAGAATCAATCATGAAATTGCAATTTGTTTTTAAGTCTGAAGAAGAAAGAGTAATAGAAGGTAATTTATTGGTATTCCCGCTCGCGTTCATTTTACAGGTTGATGGAGGGGAATCGGGGTTTGAGTTGCATTCGCAGGGTTGGATTGAATGTATTGTGGACGCCCTTGTTGTGTTTCGTTCCGTCGGGCGTCTATTATCGGAACGCCCGAGGAGTTTCCCGCATCATTGGGTTTATAAGAAGTGGATGGTTGCGTTGTATTCTGTTCTAAAGATCTGCGATATGCGAGTTTACGACATTCACTCATGAAATGCCCGGGAGTTTTGCAATAGCGGCAAATTTTAGTTGCTGGATAATTCGGACCAGGTTGTCCGGGAACAAGAGGCTTTATGAAAGATTGTTGTGGATTCGGCGGAGGGCCTGTTCCACGAAAATTAGGGGTATATTGAAGAGTTTGCTGAGAGACATAGGGAGGATCGGATCGGACAGGACGATTAGCGACTGGCACCCGTTTACGCAAGGCTTCGGCTTCAAGAGTTTTAGAAAGTTGAATTGCGGCAACAATACAATCTTCGAATGTAAAGCATCGCTCTAATTTTACTCGAACTAAAAGATCGGAAGGTAATCCGTTAACAAAACTATTCATGGTGGCATTTTCGATGCTGGCTTTTGATTCTTCGTTAATATATCCTGTTATACTTGTTTCACCATCTATAATGGCGGTACGTAATTCTTGAACTCTGGCAATATAATCAAAGATGTTTTCATTTGGTTTCATAAAGATATTAGCCAGTTCGCCTCGATACTGATCCACCGATTTATTAGGACCGAAAATTTTCTTTAATCGGCGCGTTAATTCGAAAACACTATTGAATTCGACTCCTTCAATAGCTGAGTAAGCGTGTCCTTGTAGCTTATTAATTATTAATTGGACCAAATGAAATTCATGATACTGGGGAATAAGTTCCAAAGCTCTCTCGCAAATTTTACTGAAATGAAATACGGACATCTTATGGCCGTCGTATTTAGGAATTGTATCAATTGCATCTTTAAGGCGAATAGGAGAATTTCCTAACGCTGTTTCAGGGGAAGTATCTTGTTGAGACCGACCCAGATTGGGCACAGGGGAGGGGGAAGCATGCATGGTTTGCATATCATCGACTCGTTGGTTTAAAATTCTAACTTGCTCAGGAATTGAATTTAAATGTGATAATTGTTGAGTTAATCTCTCTAACAATTGATTATTAATCGTAGTTTCTGACTTCGCGGCTCTTTCGTATTCGAGTTGCTGTGCTCGGAGAGCTTCTGTTTGCTCCTTTAATCTCCTTTCTCTTTCTGCGAGTCTCTGATTGCAAATCTCTATTTCCTCTAAGGTAAGAGGTTTATCTGCTGTAGAACGTGTTTGAGGCATTATGTTAAATTACCTGAAAAGAAATTGAAATATTATACCGACTACTCCACACTCGTCCAAGAAGCGTTTAGATCTTTTTTGGCAATATCCCACCGCTGCCACCAAAAATGTTAATGTTACGAACTGCTGTTATGCCGCAACGTTATACTTCCACCTGTCCTACCTCGGTGGACAGTTGAAAGGCGCTCTCTATTTTTTATGGGCTACCTGCTTGGCCGGCAATACCCAGGGACGCCGAGAGCTAAGATCGTCGCTTCGAGGATCGAACAGGAATGTAATTCGGGATAATAAACTTAACACAACAATTAATAATAATATAATTTTAATTCGACATATCGTATATGAACGTGTGAAATATGATTATATAAGATCAAGCAATTATATGCGATTAGTATGGGATTAAAGATATTAGTCACGAGGTTTTGTGTATGCTCCT
This sequence comes from Tetramorium bicarinatum, assembly GCA_928718305.1. NCBI lineage: Eukaryota > Metazoa > Arthropoda > Insecta > Hymenoptera > Formicidae > Tetramorium > Tetramorium bicarinatum. The sequence goes on along the minus strand of OV788322.1, from coordinate 9,396,706 downwards.
CTGAATAGAGCCTAGTCCGTTTTGTTGCGATATAGTTCAATTCTATTACCGATTAAGGTCGTAAATATATAGACTATGTTAATGTTAAAGAAATAAAACGCATTAAAGATGGAATAAGGGAAAAGGTTAAAATAATATAATTTATTTATTTCAAGAAAAGGAAAGGAATTTTAATTATAATGATTCTTTATCAACCAACAATGATAGATAGACGTCACGTCACTCAGCTCAGGAACGGCCGAGGAAGCTCATAGGGCCTCAAATCATCAGAGTTGATTGTAAAGTTTGAATAAAAGTTATTTTCACGATTCCGAATTGAATTAATAAAGATTATCGTGTGACAAGCAGTACCAGTGTAACCATTTCAGATCACACAGCACTGCGGCATCGTTTGCGACCGGGCTAAGTCATCCAACCTCGGATAAGATTGGAGAAATCTCTTAAGGAGATCTTCGAATCGCAAATGTCAGCCGTCAGCGATAATATAGACTTGCAATAATTTAATCTCGACACTTGAATTTAATTAAGAAAACGAACGACTTATTGTGTGACAAGCAGCGGCGAAAAGAGTACGCAGCACTGCGGTATCATCTGCGGGAAGTCTCTCGAGAAATGAGGAAATATCGTAGGGATATTCTTCGATCGTAGAGTCAACCGTCACACAATAAGATGAATTATCTCGCAATTGTATAAAAATTCAATTGTCAACTCAGCACGTGAATGATCGTATTAAATGAAAGCATGTATTATCCTATCAGGACTCAACATAAAGGAGATCACTGAGAGGCTTGATTAACAATCACTTCACTGGCTGATCGGCAAAAGAATTCACTCCCGAAATTGTTTGAATTAATTATTTGCTTATAAAACACTTGATTTTTGAATTAAGACTGAATGGAATGGTTGCTGAAAAGGGTGACAGGAAAAACAATCATTGAATTAACTGTCTTAAAATCTATAAAATGTTAGTATTATAATATATTGGCATGCAGGAATAGATTAGGGATCGGTCTCGTAAGCTCAAATAGCTCTTATAAATTATAGATGCAGTTAGATGATTTTAGATAATGTGAAGCTCAACTTTATATTTATACGAAATAATCTTGTTAATTATTATAAATTATTAAAGAAAAGTTATTAACAATGTCTAAAATAATGTTACAAAGGCTGTTGATAAATAATATTTAAGAATAATCAGTTGATTCTAAACTTGAGTTTTAACATTGACAGTATATCTATATATATGGGTACTCGTATATATAGATATAGTAACTGCTGTAAATCAAATTAATTAAATAAAATTTATTTCGATTAGTTAGAGTTAGTTCTGCGATTGAGGGATGATAATAGAAAGAAATAATACTTACTTAAATGAATCGGCAAAGTTATATTTTATTTTGGGCAGGAACCAGAATTACAAATTCGATGCTCCAGGCTGCAGTGGTACAGTTGAATACAAAATTAATGTAGAATCTTGATCAAGTTTTCACAATGATAGAATTTAAAGAAATAAAATAAAGAACGCAACTAAAATGCGCGAGGTTGAGGAAGTAATAATCGTGACGCGAATATGCGTGAACAAATGTTATAACAAAATGTTAGCCGTAGTAAAAATACGCAAACTGATTTTGACGAAGTATACCTGAGTGGAAGTATAACTCCGGGCAAGATGCTAAGTGCAAACTAATATATATATAAAAAAAAAACCACGAGATGAAAAACTAATAGCAAAAATGCACGCACTGAAATAATTAGCAAATGCAAAATGAAAACTGCACTTTCGGGATCTAATAGCAAATGCGGCGCGCTCCGGAATTTTGCGCCTTCTTATACTATGAGCTTGTAGGCCGCGGGGTGTGGAACGACAGTGAGCTTGTAGGCCGCGGGGAGTGGAACGGATTCTCCCTTTGCGACAATGCCGCTATGATTTTGTAAGATGCTTAATACGAATATAATATTCAATCGAAAATCTTATTTTCCTTTTGTAATAATAAGAGAACGGTTACTTGTAAAAATATTTTTATAAGAGATCCTTTGTTCAGAAATTTTTCCTCTTCCAGGAGAATTTGAATTTATTTGAGAATTGTAAATTTTATGTTCTCTTATTGTTACATTACATAGTGAATATTCATTATATCCTTGATTGAGGGACTTAAAAGAAAAGTTTTATTAATATTATTAGTTAATTATTCAATGGTTAATTTACTTTACGTTTCACATTTAATTGTTTGGTCATCCCTCGATCATTGATGAATATATATATATATATATCGTGATTTTAATAACGATTCCCATTTTACTTTAATTATTAACGCTTGACCTCGACCGTATTTCGACAATTAATTATAATAACAATATTTGTTGCAGGAACTTTTGGAGACCATGAAGAGGTGCGCTCTCGATAGAGTTATTAGTGAATTTAATTTGAAAGTTGTAGCTCTATTGTGTGAATTTTAAATTAGATTTATAAATTTTAAATGCTCTCACACATATATACATATGTGTGTATGTAATACATGTATGTCAAATGCTTGCCAAAGTGAAGTTTTAATTAATTAATACAATTACAACTGCTGAATATTATTACATTTAATATTACTATTCGTGTGCGCTCACACCTGGCGAATAGAATAGTTATTCTTTAAATTTATTAATATATAATTACTGAGTTTTAATGACAATTAATGTATGTGAGTTTTATTGTAAGTTAATTATTTCTTGTAAAATAAAATAAAAGATTTTAACTAATATTAATTATGTGATTGCTTGCGCTCTTACTTTTACTTTTAATTAAACCTTTCCAAAGTAATAAATATTTATTCCTTCTATTTTTAATAATGATAAATGTAATTTTGACCTTCATTTGACATTGTGAAATTTGAATTGTTAATAAAAATGAAAGTTTAGTGATCTCAATAATTTTGATGATATAGTTAGTTGCGCTCTCGCTTCAGCTAACCATAGGCTCTTTTCAGAATCTCCAAATGTAGTCGAAAACAATTTTACTTAATATTTTAAATTATATATAGGTCTTATAATTACGACGGTATTAAACTATCTCTTTCTAACGCATAGTAAGAGGTATAACGGGATGTAATGCTGTATTAAACTATCCTTCTCTTACACATTGTAAAAGGTGGTCCTGTATTAAACTATCTCGCTCTTACACATATGAGAGTACGAACGGTCCTTATTAAACTATCTCTCTCTTACACATTGTAAAGCATATGGGGACATGGTCCTCTATTAAACTATCTCCTTCTAACTCATTGCCGAAATTTTATTCTTTAATAATTAATAACTTTTAAACGAAAAGACTTAGCGATCTGAAATTTGGTAAATGGATTATTATTAATGTTATATATTGAAAAATGGATTTTTGCAATGCGCGATATTGTTAATTAGCAATTTGTTAACAACAATTAATAATTTTTAATAATCAATGTAATTGTTTATATACGTTAAATAATTTTTATAATTTTTAATCATATTCAGGGCCGTATTACAAGTATGTGGGGCCCTTTGTTAACCTGCTATTAATAATTATTTAAATAAATTAAACTTTGAACGTGTATAACTAGTGAACGCGTTGAGATATTGAAGCAGGGTAACTTGCATAGCATTCAGAACGTCTTAAGCCTATTCTACAATGGACGCAAAACGCAACATGTTTAGCCACAACGCGCAAGTCGCAGACGCAACGACGCAGACAATACTGTCTACAATAGACGCATGACGGACGCGAGGAAATGGAGTATCAAAATGGACGAATGTAATCGAAAATTACGTCTTTTAGTTTTCGGTCTGATTGTACATACAGCAGCTATTAAAACGAAATTGTATTTATCTAAAAGAGATCGCCGAGGTAGAGGAAGACGTCGATGGTGGGTGAGACCTGTAAATCGGTCTCGCAAGGAAGATGGGCATTATGATAACCTGTTTCGACAGCTCAAGGAAACTGATCATGAGGAATTTTTTAGATTTACACGAATGCTACCAAATACATTTGATCAGTTGCTTCATTTGGTTTCACCATTTCTTGTTAAAAAAAGCATTAGAAAACCTTTACCAACTGAACTGCGACTTGCTTTAACTCTGACGTAAGTGAGGTTAAGATCTGTTTGGTTAATAAGTACCTTAAATTGTAAGTACGAAAATAATATTAAATTGGAATTTTAAGATACCTAGCGCATGGTGATAGTGTAAGTTCCAAATCATGGGACTTTCGCATAGGACGCTCTACTGCACACAAACTTATTCCGGAAGTGTGTAGTGCTATTTGGAACGCACTGCAACCTATTGTCTTACCGCCTATGACTCAAGAGAAATGGTCAAATATTGCCCAAGAATTTCAGAAAAAGTGCCAGTTTCCAAATTGTATTGGTGCTGCGGACGGTAAACACGTCAAGATTAAGGCCCCATTCCAATCAGGAACTGAATACTTCTGCTATAAAAAATTTTACAGTTTGGTGTTAATGGCAGTTAGTGACGCTAACTATCGTTTTGTTTGGGTGGATATTGGTCAGTTCGGTAAATTTCATTTTGTAAAATAATGATTAAATAGTGTCATAAACAGCATATTATTATGTTACCTTTTTTGTAATCTTTTATATATACAGGTTCTTTGAGTGACTGCAGTATTTGGAATAACTCTGATTTTCGTCGTATGTTGGATGAGGGAGAAGCAGAATTACCTCCACCGAAATGTTTACCTTTTACTAATATTTTAACTCATCATACATTTGTTGGTGATGAGGCATTTCCCCTGAAGTTATACATGATGAGACCATATTCTAAGAAACAATTGGGAGATGCAGAGCGAATATTTAATTATCGCCTGTCACGAGCACGAACAGTTATAGAAAATGCTTTTGGAATTTTAGTGTCGCGTTGGCAAATTCTGTGTAAAACAATATGTGCTTCTCCTCGAAGTGCTACTTTATATGTCAGTGCTTTGGTTTGTTTGCATAATTTCCTATTGACTGAGCAACTTCAAACATGTCATCATCTTGAAACACATGTGTATTGCCCTCCTGAATTGATAGACAGAGAAGATGAGAATCATGATTTTATAGAAGGTGAATGGAGAAATGAAACTGGCACTGGTATTCTACATGATATTACAAGATTAGGTTCTAATAACCCACCAAGAGCTGCTCAAACCATGCGTGACTTACTGAGGGATTACTTTGTTTCCCCTGTAGGAGAGGAACAGGCCCCATGGCAGTATAGGATTGCATTTAGAGGTCTTACAATAAATGTCTCTAATGAGACTGTATTGGATAATGGTGATAATGAAAATTGATCGTGAACTTTATTTCAATTAATAAAGCTTTATTTCAATCAAGAATTTATTAATTAAAATGTATTTGGATAAAATATACTGTGTAAAGTAACAAAATTATAAAATGTAAGATAAAAATAACAGTATTGTCTTAATCCTTCAATCCTTCAATAGACATGGAATGTAATTTAAATTTTCACGCATTTTTCATTTGCTGAACCTGTAGCTATCTCAAAAGCTCAAACGTTGATACCAAAAAAGAAAGAGAAGAAATCGTACTTTAGTAGATATAATAAAGTAATGAACGATAAGTCACAAATGCTGAGCTTGATTAAATATGATATAAGAAGTAACCAAATCGAAGAAAACGATGCTCTAAAGTTATTATTTTCCGAAAAGAACGAGGATTTCTTAACATTTATTTCTGAGGAAAAGTCAACACACGACAATCCAGAAACCGTTACTGAAATGAATATGTGGTGTGATGATTTGAAAAATAATTTAATTTTTTAATTGAAAATTCACTGAAAAATTAAGAATTTTTTTCAACGATTTTGGCTTCTTTTCCCTTGGAATACATATCTAAAACCTGCATTATGACGCTAACACAGCGAAATTTTTTATCCTTAGAAATTTCTTGTAAGGCAGATGCAATTATTTGAGCGTAGGGATCCATTGATGACTGCATGGAAGTTAATGAAGATGTGTTGGCACTGCTAGGTGTGTTGATTTGTTCAAAGGCTTTCATTGCAGTTTGTGTTAATTTATCTAAGGATTTTTGAATTTCTTTATCTGAGTTGTACTTCCTCTTTTTGTTTGTCATTCCCAAATCCGGTTTTGGCACTTTTAAAGAATTAAAAGCTTTTTGTCGAATGGATAATGCAGAGTCGCTGCTGCATGTTTCGGACTGTGTTGTTACATCACTTATAGATGCCGAAGTCTCAAATTCATTATCTGTAAATAATAATAATATAATATATATAATATAAATTTATAATTCATAATACAAAATTTTACTTATTTATCTATAAAGTATGAACCTGTTATGGCAGGAGAAAGAATCACTTCCTGTAATTGTAAGTTAAGTTCCGAATTTTCTTGACAAGATGTTAATTCTTGCTGCGAAAATACAGAGTCCATTGTCTCAGTGGTTAAAGACTTTATCTCAGATGTTGAGTTTACAGGAATTAATGTAACTGGACCCTCACTTTCAGTCTGACAATGAGTAAATAATGGTTCCTTTGGGATAATCACCGATATATTTTTTCGCACAATGTTTGAAACAGACCTATGATGATAATATTTCAAATTGTGAACCTTGAGAATATTTATAGACTTTAAAATAATTAATTAGGTAGAGATTTTTTATGATACAGCATATTCTTCTGAACTTACCTTCTTTCCGTAATGTGTTCCGCTAGAAATAATAGTTCATGATAGAACTCCCAAGATGACTCATATTGAGTACTGTCTCCTGCATCCCCTGAACGTCCAGCACAGTCTTTAACCTTTTTGTATTCTTTTCTAAAATTGTCTCTAAGGGATTTAAATTTTCGACATGCTTCCTCGCCTTAAAAAAGATAAAAGAAAAAGTTGAAACACATAGTAAAGTTTTATAACACATATTAACTTTCTTCACGCCTAAATTGTCCAAATATATATAAATATAATGTATATATAATAGTTGGCGTATATATAATAAAATATGTACATACCTGTACACTCAGTTGCAATATTATTTGCGATGGTATCCCAAGTTAAGGATTTCACCTTAGTATCTTTAAATAATTTGCTACTTTTATTGTATAAGTGGACATTAACCTTCACAATTTCGATCAATTTTCGTATTAAATCGTCGTTCCATTGGAATGCCATATTCGTTTATTAAATAACAATACCCGACAATGGTAATGATAAACAAGGCAATGACACTAACTATTAGTACACCTAGACACGTGATCAAGAGACACGGTAGTGTCACAGTATAAGTTCTTACTTATACTGTGGTAGTGTCTCGCGCTAACAATAAGTGTTTATCCCACTCGACTGCACTCGACAACTCTTCGCTTCTGATTGGCTGCCACGGACGACGCTACGCAGACGCTACGCCAAAAGTTGAAATTAACCATCTTTCTGCGAGTATGCGTTTTGCGGCTTGCGTAGTCCTTACGACCGGGAACACGTCACGCTGCGACTCGCGTTGCGGCTAACATGTTGCGTTCTGCGTCCATTGTAGAATAGGCTTTAGAGAGTAAATGCGCGAAAGTAGTGAAAAATTTTGAATTGTTAATATTTCGGAAACGGTTATAGGTAGAGAGATAAAATTTTGATTTTTGGATTCGGGAGATTCTAATCTAGGTGTATACCGAGTTTCAGCCCAATCGGACCACATTTAAATTTCGGGTCCGCCATTTTTGATTTTCATATAGATTGGAATATCGACTTGAGATTTTACATACGGACTCTATAAAGGTAGGTTAAGGTCTGTTCAGAACCTCCGACCAATCAGAGAACGTTTCGGTTTATAATTTTTTATAAATTCAATTTTGAAGATTTTCAACTGAAATTTGGTATACTTGTTCCTTAGGGCGTAAGACATAATTTATAATTTTTTGGAAATGTTTCGTTGACTTTTATGGTCCGCCATTTTGTTTTTCCTAGGATATTTAAACTAATATTTTCGTGTTCCCTGGGGTACAAATAAAGTGTTCCTTTAATTTAGAGAGAATTGGACTTAATTTGGAGGGTTTAAAGCCTGCTCGTTTCCTATTGGCTGATGGCCGTACAAAGAAAACGGTTGGTCGTAGAGATATGGGGTTTTTTGCGTTAGACTTGACTTTTGATATATAATGTAACCACGCAGTTTGATACTTGTCGGTTAACTAATTTCTAAGTTCTCGTATCCAAAATGTCAATTTTTGCTAAGAAAGAATTCGGATGAATTTGATTGGTTTAACATAATCCTTTGAAGTTATGCCAATAAATTTTTGATATTTTAATGAAAGAATTCAACTTAATATATTAAATAAAAGTTAGAATTTAAAATTATTGTTTGCCAATCCGATTTCTTTAACAATATATCATCAACACTTTTTGAATATAGCATGCAATACTAATAACTATAATGATTATATCAATATAACGCATTAATATATTTTGCGTCGTGTAAGAATATTATAAGGAATAAAAGAACGATAATTAATATAATATTAGAAATAATAGAACGATAATAATAATGATAGTAGCGATAACTTGTTGGTTGCGATAAAAATAGTATTGATTAATATGTGTGTAATAATTAATATTAAGAGTGCTATTATATTCACTCTCGATAGTGTCATTAAAGAATAATAAAAGAACGATAGTATTAGCTTGATTATTATTAATGCTTAAGGCATTTATACGAACCTTGGTAAATGATAATATTTAAGAACGAAATTTCTGTGCTTAGTAATAGTAATAGTAGTAGTAAAGATAATGATAAGATGGTGATAATAATAATAATAATAGTAATAGTAATCCAAAATATGGATTCAAACTTAGCGTTACTTGAATTAAGCGTTATTTGCTTTGCGTGAGATTGCAATAGTATGACTTACAATCAGTAACAATATATAATTCTTATTTTATTTTATTTTATATTATATAATTTTTATTTTTATTTTTCAGTTATGCCAGAATTGGAATTCGAGATTAAAGAATATAGTTAAGAAAAGCGAAATTTTGTCGGGACGTAACAGCATTGAACCAAGTCTGCAAGATGACCACGGTCGCTAAAGACGTTTTAATTCAAAGATAGAAAACGCAATGATCTAAACCTGCGAGATGACAATGGCCGCTGAGGACGTACTAGTACAAAAATAGAAAACGCATTGAACCAAGTCTGCAAGATGACTACGGCTGCTGGAGACGTATTAGTTCAAAGATAAGAATCGCATTGAACTTAACCTGCGTGATGACAACGGCCGCTGAGGACGTACCAGTTCAAAGATAGGAAACTCACTGAACCAAGCCTGCGAGATGATGGCCGCTGAGAATGTACTTGTTCAAAGATAGAAAACACATTTAACCAAGTCTGCGAAATGACAACGGCTACTGAGGACACACTAGTTCAAAAATAGGAAACGCATTGAACCAAGTTTGCGAAATGACAGCAGCCGTTGTCGTCTCGTAGGCTTGGTTCAATGCGTTTCCTAACTCTGAAGTAGTACGTTTTCAGGAGCCGTTGTCATCTAGCAGGCTTGGTTCAATGAGTTTCGATCAACGACGTTCTAGTTCATGAACAGGAAACGCATTGATCCAAACCTGCGAGATAACAACGGTCGCTGAGAACGTAAGAGTTCAAAGATAGGAAATGCATTGAACCAAGTTTGCGAAATGACAGCGGCCGCTGAAGAAATACTAGTTCAAAAATAGTGCACTCATTGAACCAAGCCAGCTAAATGACTACGGCTGCTGAAGACGTATTTGATCAAAGATAAAGAACGCATTGAACCAAGCCTGCGAAAGGACAACGGCTGTTGAGGACGTACTAGTTCAAAGATAGGAAACGCATTGAACCACGTCTGCAAGATGACTACGGCTGCTGAAGACGTATTAGTTCAAAGATAGGAAACGCATTGAATCAAGTTTGCAAGATGACAACGGCCGCTGAAGACGTATTAGTTCAAAGATAGGAAACTCACTGAAGCAAGCCTGCGAGATGACGACGGCTCTTGAGGACGTACTAGTTCAAAGATAAAAAACGCATTGAACCAAGCCTGCGAGATGTCAATGGCCGCTGAGGACGTAATAGTTCAAAGATAGGAAACGCATTGAACCAAGCCTGCGAGATGTCAATGGCCGCTGAGGACGTAATAGTTTAAAGATAGGAAACGCATTGAACCAAGTTTGCGAAATGACAGCGGCCGCTGAAGAAATACTAGTTCAAAAATAGTGCACTCATTTAACCAAGCCAGCTAAATGACTACGGCTGCTGAAGACGTATTTGATCAAGGATAGAGAACGCATTGAACCAAGCCTGCGAAATGACAACGGCTGTTGAGAACGTACTAGTTCAAAGATAGGAAACGCATTGAACCACGTCTGCAAGATGACGACGGCCGCTGAAAATGTACTAGTTCAAGATAGGAAACTCATTGAACCAAGCCTACTAGATGACAACGGCTCCTGAAAACGTACTAGTTCAGAGATAGGAAACGCATTGAACCAAGCCTGCGAAATGACAGCGGCCGTTGAAGAAATACTAGTTCAAAGATAGTGCACTCATTGAACCAAGTCTGCGAAATGACAACGGCCACTGAGGACACATTAGTTCAAAGATAGGAAACGCATTGAACCAAGTCTGCAAGATGACCACGGTCGCTGAAGACGTTTTAATTCAAAGATAGAAAACGAATTGATCCAACCTGCGAGATGACAACGGCCGCTGAGGACGTATTAGTTCAAAGATAGTGCACTCATTGAACCAAGCCAGCTAAATGACTACGGCTGCTGAAGACGTAATAGTTCAAAGATAGGAAACGCATTGAACCAAGCCTGCGAAATGACAACGGCTCTTGAGAACGTACTAGTTCAAAGATAGGAAACGCATTGAACCAAGCCTGCGAGATGACGACGGCTGTTGAGGACGTACTAGTTCAAAGATAGGAAACGCATTGAACCACGTCTGCAAGATGACGACGGCCGCTGAAAATGTACTAGTTCAAAGATAGGAAACTCATTGAACCAAGCCTACTAGATGACAACGGCTCCTGAAAACATACTAGTTCAGAGATAGGAAACGAATTGAACCACGTCTGGAAAATGACCACGGTCGCTGAAAACGTATTAGTTCAAAGATAGAAAACGCAATGATCCAAACCTGCGAGATAACAACGGTCGCTGAGAACGGACTAGTTCAAAGATAGGAAACGCAATGAATCAAGTTTGCAAGATGACAACGGCCGCTGAAGACGTATTAGTTCAAAGATAGGAAACCCATTGACTTAACCTGCGTGATGACAACGGCCGCTGAGGACGTACTAGTTCAAAGATAGGAAACTCATTGAACCAAGCCTGCTAGATGACAACGGCACCTGAAAACGTACTACTTCAGAGTTAGGAAACGCATTGAACCAAGCCTACGAGACGACAACGGCCGCTGACGACGTTCTAGTTCATGAACAGGAAACGCATTGATCCAAACCTGCGAGATAACAACGGTCGCTGAGAACGTGAAAGATAGGAAACGCATTGAACCAAGCCTGCGAGATGACAACGGCCGCTGAGAACGTATTAGTTCAAAGATAATGCATGCATTGATCCAAGCCAGCTAAATGACTACGGCTGCTGAAGACGTACTAGTTCAAAGATAGAAAACGCATTGAACCAAGTTTGCGAGATGTCAATGGCCGCTTAGGACGTACTAGTTCAAAGATAGGAAACGCATTGAACCAAGCCTGCGAGATGTCAATGGCCGCTGAGGACGTAATAGTTCAAAGATAGGAAACGCATTGAACCAAGTTTGCGAAATGACAGCGGCCGCTGAAGAAATACTAGTTCAATAATAGTGCACTCATTAAACCAAGCCAGCTAAATGACTACGGTTGCTGAAGACGTACTTGTTCAAATATAAAGAACGCATTGAACCAAGCCTGCAAAATGACAACGGCTCTTGAGGACGTACTAGTTCAAAAATAGGAAACGCATTGAACCAAGTCTGCAAGATGACCACGGTCGCTGAAGACGTTTTAATTCAAAGATAGAAAACGCACTGATCTAAACCTGCGAGATGACAATGGCCGCTGAGGACGTACTAGTTCAAAGATAGAAAACGCATTGAACCAAGCCTGCGAGATGTCAATGGCCGCTTAGGACGTACTAGTTCAAAGATAAAAAACGCATTGAACCAAGCCTGCGAGATGTCAATGGCCGCTGAGGACGTAATAGTTCAAAGATAGGAAACGCATTGAACCAAGTTTGCGAAATGACAGCGGCTGTTGAAGACGTACTAGTTCAAAGATAGGAAACGCATTGAACCAAGTCTGCAAGATGACCACGGTCGCTAAAGACGTTTTAATTCAAAGATAGAAAACGAATTGATCCAAACCTGCGAGATGACAATGGCCGCTGAGGACGTACTAGTTCAAAAATAGTGCACTCATTGAACCAAGCCAGCTAAATGACTACGGCTGCTGAAGACGTACTTGATCAAAGATAAAGAACGCATTGAACCAAGCCTGCGAAATGACAACGGCTGTTGAGGACGTACTAGTTCAAAGATAAGAAACGCATTGAACCAAGTCTGCAAGATGACCACGGTCGCTGAAGACGTTTTAATTCAAAGATAGAAAACGAATTGATCCATACTTGCGAGATGACAATGGCCGCTGAGGACGTACTAGTTCAAAAATAGTGCACTCATTGAACCAAGCCAGCTAAATGACTACGGCTGCTGAAGACATACTTGATCAAAGATAAAGAACGCATTGAACCAAGCCTGCTAAATGACAACGGCCGCTGAAGACGTACTAATTAAAAGATAGAAAACACATTGAACCAAGTCTGCGAAATGACAACGGCCACTGAGGACGTTCTATTTTAAAGATAGAAAACTCATTGAACCAAGCCTGCTAGATGACAACGGCTCCTGTAAACGTACTAGTTCAGAGATAGGAAACGCATTGAATCAAGTTTGCAAGATGACAACGGCCGCTGAAGACGTATTAGTTCAAAGATAGGAAACTCACTGAACCAAGCCTGCGAGATGACGACGGCCGCTGAGAATGTACTAGTTCAAAGATAGAAAACGCATTGAACCAAGCCTGCGAGATGTCAATGGCCGCTGAGGACGTAATAGTTCAAAGATAGGAAACGCATTGAACCAAGTTTGCGAAATGACAGCGGCCCCTGAAGAAATACTAGTTCAATAATAGTGCACTCATTAAACCAAGCCAGCTAAATGACTACGGTTGCTGAAGACGTACTTGTTCAAAGATAAAGAACGCATTGAACCAAGCCTGCGAAATGACAACGGCTCTTGAGGACGTACTAGTTCAAAGATAGGAAACGCATTGAACCAAGTCTGCAAGATGACCACGGTCGCTGAAGACGTTTTAATTCAAAGATAGAAAACGCACTGATCTAAACCTGCGAGATGACAATGGCCGCTGAGGACGTACTAGTTCAAAGATAGAAAACGCATTGAACCAAGTCTGCAAGATGACTACGGCTGCTGGAGACGTATTAGTTCAAAAATAAGAATCGCATTGAACTTAACCTGCGTGATGACAACGGCCGCTGAGGACGTACTAGTTCAAAGATAGGAAACTCACTGAACCAAGCCTGCGAGATGATGGCCGCTGAGAATGTACTAGTTCAACGATAGAAAACACATTGAACCAAGCCTGCGAGATGTCAATGGCCGCTGAGGACGTACTAGTTCAATGATAGGAAACGCATTGAACCAAGCCTGCGAGATGTCAATGGCCGCTGAGGACGTAATAGTTCAAAGATAGGAAACGCATTGAACCAAGTTTGCGAAATGACAGCGGCTGTTGAAGACGTACTAGTTCAAAGATAGGAAACGCAATGAACCAAGTCTGCAAGATGACCACGGTCGCTAAAGACGTTTTAATTCAAAGATAGAAAACGCAATGATCTAAACCTGCGAGATGACAATGGCCGCTGAGGACGTACTAGTACAAAAATAGAAAACGCATTGAACCAAGTCTGCAAGATGACTACGGCTGCTGGAGACGTATTAGTTCAAAGATAAGAATCGCATTGAACTTAACCTGCGTGATGACAACGGCCGCTGAGGACGTACCAGTTCAAAGATAGGAAACTCACTGAACCAAGCCTGCGAGATGATGGCCGCTGAGAATGTACTTGTTCAAAGATAGAAAACACATTTAACCAAGTCTGCGAAATGACAACGGCTACTGAGGACACACTAGTTCAAAAATAGGAAACGCATTGAACCAAGTTTGCGAAATGACAGCAGCCGTTGTCGTCTCGTAGGCTTGGTTCAATGCGTTTCCTAACTCTGAAGTAGTACGTTTTCAGGAGCCGTTGTCATCTAGCAGGCTTGGTTCAATGAGTTTCGATCAACGACGTTCTAGTTCATGAACAGGAAACGCATTGATCCAAACCTGCGAGATAACAACGGTCGCTGAGAACGTAATAGTTCAAAGATAGGAAATGCATTGAACCAAGTTTGCGAAATGACAGCGGCCGCTGAAGAAATACTAGTTCAAAAATAGTGCACTCATTGAACCAAGCCTGCGAAAGGACAACGGCTGTTGAGGACGTACTAGTTCAAAGATAGGAAACGCATTGAACCACGTCTGCAAGATGACTACGGCTGCTGAAGACGTATTAGTTCAAAGATAGGAAACGCATTGAATCAAGTTTGCAAGATGACAACGGCCGCTGAAGACGTATTAGTTCAAAGATAGGAAACTCACTGAAGCAAGCCTGCGAGATGACGACGGCCGCTGAGAATGTACTAGTTCAAAGATAGTGCACTCATTGAACCAAGCCAGCTAAATGACTGCGGCTGCTGAAGACGTACTTGTTCAAAAATATAGAACGCATTGAACCAAGCCTGCGAGATGACGACGGCTGTTGAGGACGTACTAGTTCAAAGATAGGAAACGCATTGAACCACGTCTGCAAGATGACGACGGCCGCTGAAAATGTACTAGTTCAAAGATAGGAAACTCATTGAACCAAGCCTACTAGATGACAACGGCTCCTGAAAACGTACTACTTCAGAGTTAGGAAACGCATTGAACCAAGCCTACGAGACGACAACGGCCGCTGACGACGTTCTAGTTCATGAACAGGAAACGCATTGATCCAAGCCTGCGAGATGACAACGGCCGCTGAGAACGTATTTGTTCAAAGATAGTGCACTCATTGAAATAAACCAGCTAAATGACTACGGCTGCTGAAGACGTATTTGTTCAAAGATAAAGAACGCATTGAACCAAGCCTGCGAAGTGACAACGGCTCTTCAGGACGTACTAGTTCAAAGATAGGAAACGCATTGAACCAAGTCTGCAAGATGACCACGGTCGCTGAAGACGTTTTAATTCAAAGATAAAAAACGAATTGATCCAAACCTGCGAGATGACAATGGCCGCTGAGGACGTACTAATTCAAAGATAGGAAACGCATTGAACCAAGTTTGCGAAATGACAGCGGCCGCTGAAGAAATACTAGTTCAATAATAGTGCACTCATTAAACCAAGCCAGCTAAATGACTACGGTTGCTGAAGACGTACTTGTTCAAAGATAAAGATCGCATTGAACCAAGCCTGCAAAATGACAACGGCTCTTGAGGACGTACTAGTTCAAAAATAGGAAACGCATTGAACCAAGTCTGCAAGATGACCACGGTCGCTGAAGACGTTTTAATTCAAAGATAGAAAACGCATTGAATCAAGTTTGCAAGATGACAACGGCCGCTGAAGACGTATTAGTTCAAAGATAGGAAACTCACTGAAGCAAGCCTGCGAGATGACGACGGCCGCTGAGAATGTACTAGTTCAAAGATAGTGCACTCATTGAACCAAGCCAGCTAAATGACTGCGGCTGCTGAAGACGTACTTGTTCAAAAATATAGAACGCATTGAACCAAGCCTGCGAGATGACGACGGCTGTTGAGGACGTACTAGTTCAAAGATAGGAAACGCATTGAACCACGTCTGCAAGATGACGACGGCCGCTGAAAATGTACTAGTTCAAAGATAGGAAACTCATTGAACCAAGCCTACTAGATGACAACGGCTCCTGAAAACATACTAGTTCAGAGATAGGAAACGAATTGAACCACGTCTGGAAAATGACCACGGTCGCTGAAAACGTATTAGTTCAAAGATAGAAAACGCAATGATCCAAACCTGCGAGATAACAACGGTCGCTGAGAACGGACTAGTTCAAAGATAGGAAACGCAATGAATCAAGTTTGCAAGATGACAACGGCCGCTGAAGACGTATTAGTTCAAAGATAGGAAACTCATTGAACCAAGCCTGCTAGATGACAACGGCACCTGAAAACGTACTACTTCAGAGTTAGGAAACGCATTGAACCAAGCCTACGAGACGACAACGGCCGCTGACGACGTTCTAGTTCATGAACAGGAAACGCATTGATCCAAACCTGCGAGATAACAACGGTCGCTGAGAACGTACTGGTTCAAAGATAGGAAACGCATTGAACCAAGCCTGCGAGATGACAACGGCCGCTGAGAACGTATTTGTTCAAAGATAGTGCACTCATTGAAATAAACCAGCTAAATGACTACGGCTGCTGAAGACGTATTTGTTCAAAGATAAAGAACGCATTGAACCAAGCCTGCGAAGTGACAACGGCTCTTCAGGACGTACTAGTTCAAAGATAGGAAACGCATTGAACCAAGTCTGCAAGATGACCACGGTCGCTGAAGACGTTTTAATTCAAAGATAAAAAACGAATTGATCCAAACCTGCGAGATGACAATGGTCGCTGAGGACGTACTAGTTCAAAGATAGGAAACGCATTGAACCAAGTTTGCGAAATGACAGCGGCCGCTGAAGAAATACTAGTTCAATAATAGTGCACTCATTAAACCAAGCCAGCTAAATGACTACGGTTGCTGAAGACGTACTTGTTCAAAGATAAAGATCGCATTGAACCAAGCCTGCAAAATGACAACGGCTCTTGAGGACGTACTAGTTCAAAAATAGGAAACGCATTGAACCAAGTCTGCAAGATGACCACGGTCGCTGAAGACGTTTTAATTCAAAGATAGAAAACGCATTGAATCAAGTTTGCAAGATGACAACGGCCGCTGAAGACGTATTAGTTCAAAGATAGGAAACTCACTGAAGCAAGCCTGCGAGATGACGACGGCCGCTGAGAATGTACTAGTTCAAAGATAGTGCACTCATTGAACCAAGCCAGCTAAATGACTGCGGCTGCTGAAGACGTACTTGTTCAAAAATATAGAACGCATTGAACCAAGCCTGCGAGATGACGACGGCTGTTGAGGACGTACTAGTTCAAAGATAGGAAACGCATTGAACCACGTCTGCAAGATGACGACGGCCGCTGAAAATGTACTAGTTCAAAGATAGGAAACTCATTGAACCAAGCCTACTAGATGACAACGGCTCCTGAAAACATACTAGTTCAGAGATAGGAAACGAATTGAACCACGTCTGGAAAATGACCACGGTCGCTGAAAACGTATTAGTTCAAAGATAGAAAACGCAATGATCCAAACCTGCGAGATAACAACGGTCGCTGAGAACGGACTAGTTCAAAGATAGGAAACGCAATGAATCAAGTTTGCAAGATGACAACGGCCGCTGAAGACGTATTAGTTCAAAGATAGGAAACTCATTGAACCAAGCCTGCTAGATGACAACGGCACCTGAAAACGTACTACTTCAGAGTTAGGAAACGCATTGAACCAAGCCTACGAGACGACAACGGCCGCTGACGACGTTCTAGTTCATGAACAGGAAACGCATTGATCCAAACCTGCGAGATAACAACGGTCGCTGAGAACGTACTGGTTCAAAGATAGGAAACGCATTGAACCAAGCCTGCGAGATGACAACGGCCGCTGAGAACGTATTTGTTCAAAGATAGTGCACTCATTGAAATAAACCAGCTAAATGACTACGGCTGCTGAAGACGTATTTGTTCAAAGATAAAGAACGCATTGAACCAAGCCTGCGAAGTGACAACGGCTCTTCAGGACGTACTAGTTCAAAGATAGGAAACGCATTGAACCAAGTCTGCAAGATGACCACGGTCGCTGAAGACGTTTTAATTCAAAGATAAAAAACGAATTGATCCAAACCTGCGAAATGACAATGGCCGCTGAGGACGTACTAGTTCAAAAATAGTGCACTCATTGAACCAAGCCAGCTAAATGACTACGGCTGCTGAAGACGTACTTGATCAGAGATAAAGAACGCATTGAACCAAGCCTTCTAAATGACAACGGCCGCTGAAGGCGTACTAATTAAAAGATAGAAAACACATTGAACCAAGTCTGCGAAATGACAACGGCCATTGAGGACGTTCTATTTCAAAGATAGAAAACGCATTGAACCAAGCCTGCGAGATGTCAATGGCCGCTGAGGACGTACTAGTTCAAAGATAGGAAACGCATTGAACCAAGTTTGCGAAATGACAGCGGCCGCTGAAGAAATACTAGTTCAAAAATAGTGCACTCATTGAACCAAGCCAGCTAAATGACTACGGCTGCTGAAGATGTACTTGTTCAAAGATAAAGAACGCATTGAACCAAGCCTGCGAAATGACAACGGCTCTTGAGGACGTACTAGTTCAAAGATAGGAAACGCATTGAACCAAGCCTGCGAAATGACAACGGCCGCTGTGAACGTATTTGTTCAAAGATAGTGCACTCATTGAAATAAACCAGCTAAATGACTACGGCTGCTGAGGACGTACTTGATCAAAGATAAAGAACGCATTGAACCAAGCCTGCTAAATGACAACGGCCGCTGAAGGCGTACTAATTAAAGATAGAAAACACATTGAACCAAGTCTGCGAAATGACAACGGCCACTGAGGACGTTCTATTTCAAAGATAGGAAACTCACAGAACCAAGCCTGCGAGATGACGACGGCCGCTGAGAATGTACTAGTTCAAAGATAGTGCACTCATTGAACCAAGCCAGCTAAATGACTACGGCCGCTTAGGACGTACTAGTTCAAAGATAGGAAACGCATTGAACCAAGCCTGCGAGATGTCAATGGCCGCTGAGGACGTAATAGTTCAAAGATAGGAAACGCATTGAACCAAGTTTGCGAAATGACAGCGGCCGTTGTCGTCTCGCAGGCTTGGTTCAATGCGTTTTCTAACTCTGAAGTAGTACGTTTTCAGGAGCCGTTGTCATCTAGCAGGCTTGGTTCAATGAGTTTCAATCAACGACGTTCTAGTTCATGAACAGGAAACGCATTGATCCAAACCTGCGAGATAACAACGGTCGCTGAGAACGTAATAGTTCAAAGAAAGGAAATGCATTGAACCAAGTTTGCGAAATGACAGCGGCCGCTGAAGAAATACTAGTTCAAAAATAGTGCACTCATTGAACCAAGCCAGCTAAATGACTAAGGCTGCTGAAGACGTATTTGATCAAAGATAAAGAACGCATTGAACCAAGCCTGCGAAACGACAACGGCTGTTGAGGACGTACTAGTTCAAAGATAGGAAACGCATTGAACCAAGCCTGCGAAATGACAGCGGCCGTTGAAGAAATACTAGTTCAAAGATAGTGCACTCATTGAACCAAGTCTGCGAAATGACAACGGCCACTGAGGACACACTAGTTCAAAGATAGAAAACTCATTGAACCAAGCCTGCTAGATGACAACGGCTCCTGTAAACGTACTAGTTCAGAGATAGGAAACGCATTGAATCAAGTTTGCAAGATGACAACGGGCGCTGAGAATGTACTAGTTCAAAGATAGTGCACTCATGAACCAAACCAGCTAAATAACTACGGCTGCTGAAGACGTACTTGTTCATAGATAAAGAACGCATTGAACCAAGCCTGCGAAAAGACAACGGCTCTTGAGGACGTACTAGTTCAAAGATAGAAAACGCATTGAACCAAGCCTGCGAGATGTCAATGGCCGCTGAGGACGTACTAGTTCAATGATAGGAAACGCATTGAACCAAGCCTGCGAGATGTCAATGGCCGCTGAGGACGTAATAGTTCAAAGATAGGAAACGCATTGAACCAAGTTTGCGAAATGACAGCGTCCGCTGAAGAAATACTAGTTCAATAATAGTGCACTCATTAAACCAAGCCAGCTAAATGACTACGGTTGCTGAAGACGTACTTGTTCAAAGATAAAGAACGCATTGAACCAAGCCTGCGAAATGACAACGGCTCTTGAGGACGTACTAGTTCAAAGATAGGAAACGCATTGAACCAAGTCTGCAAGATGACCACGGTCGCTGAAGACGTTTTAATTCAAAGATAGAAAACGAATTGATCCAAACCTGCGAGATGACAATGGCCGCTGAGGACGTAATAGTTCAAAAATAGTGCACTCATTGAACCAAGCCAGCTAAATGACTACGGCTGCTGAAGACATACTTGATCAAAGATAAAGAACGCATTGAACCAAGCCTGCTAAATGACAACGGCCGCTGAAGACGTACTAATTAAAAGATAGAAAACACATTGAACCAAGTCTGCGAAATGACAACGGCCACTGAGGACGTTCTATTTTAAAGATAGAAAACTCATTGAACCAAGCCTGCTAGATGACAACGGCTCCAGTAAACGTACTAGTTCAGAGATAGGAAACGCATTGAATCAAGTTTGCAAGATGACAACGGCCGCTGAAGACGTATTAGTTCAAAGATAGGAAACTCACTGAACCAAGCCTGCGAGATGACAACGGCCGCTGAGAATGTACTAGTTCAAAGATAGTGCACTCATTGAACCAAGTCAGCTAAATGACTACGGCTGCTGAAGACGTACTTGTTCATAGATAAAGAACGCATTGAACCAAGCCTGCGAAAAGACAACGGCTCTTGAGGACGTACTAGTTTAAAGATAGAAAACGCATTGAACCAAGCCTGCGAGATGTCAATGGCCGCTGAGGACGTACTAGTTCAATGATAGGAAACGCATTGAACCAAGCCTGCGAGATGTCAATGGCCGCTGAGGACGTAATAGTTCAAAGATAGGAAACGCATTGAACCAAGTTTGCGAAATGACGGCCGCTGAAGGAAATACTAGTTCAATAATAGTGCACTCATTGAAATAAACCAGCTAAATGACTACGGCTGCTGAAAACGTACTTGTTCAAAGATAAAGAACGCATTGAACCAAGCCTGCGAAGTGACAACGGCTTTTCAGGACGTACTAGTTCAAAGATAGGAAACGCATTGAACCAAGTCTGCAAGATGACCACGGTCGCTGAAGACGTTTTAATTCAAAGATAAAAAACGAATTGATCCAAACCTGCGAGATGACAATGGCCGCTGAGGACGTACTAATTCAAAGATAGGAAACGCATTGAACCAAGTTTGCGAAATGACAGCGGCCAGAAGACGTATGATCAAAAAGATAAAGAACGCATTGAACCAAGTCTGCAAGATGACCACGGTCGCTGAAGACGTTTTAATTCAAAGATAGAAAACGCACTGATCTAAACCTGCGAGATGACAATGGCCGCTGAGGACGTACTAGTTCAAAGATAGAAAACGCATTGAACCAAGCCTGCGAGATGTCAATGGCCGCTTAGGACGTACTAGTTCAAAGATAGGAAACGCATTGAACCAAACCTGCGAGATGTCAATGGCCGCTGAGGACGTAATAGTTCAAAGATAGGAAACGCATTGAACCAAGTTTGCGAAATGACAGCGGCTGTTGAAGACGTACTAGTTCAAAGATAGGAAACGCATTGAACCAAGTCTGCAAGATGACCCACGGTCGCTAAAGACGTTTTAATTCAAAGATAGAAAACGAATTGATCCAAACCTGCGAGATGACAATGGCCGCTGAGGACGTACTAGTTCAAAAATAGTGCACTCATTGAACCAAGCCAGCTAAATGACTACGGCTGCTGAAGACGTACTTGATCAAAGATAAAGAACGCATTGAACCAAGCCTGCGAAATGACAACGGCTGTTGAGGACGTACTAGTTCAAAGATAAGAAACGCATTGAACCAAGTCTGCAAGATGACCACGGTCGCTGAAGACGTTTTAATTCAAAGATAGAAAACGAATTGATCCATACTTGCGAGATGACAATGGCCGCTGAGGACGTACTAGTTCAAAAATAGTGCACTCATTGAACCAAGCCAGCTAAATGACTACGGCTGCTGAAGACATACTTGATCAAAGATAAAGAACGCATTGAACCAAGCCTGCTAAATGACAACGGCCGCTGAAGACGTACTAATTAAAAGATAGAAAACACATTGAACCAAGTCTGCGAAATGACAACGGCCACTGAGGACGTTCTATTTTAAAGATAGAAAACTCATTGAACCAAGCCTGCTAGATGACAACGGCTCCTGTAAACGTACTAGTTCAGAGATAGGAAACGCATTGAATCAAGTTTGCAAGATGACAACGGCCGCTGAAGACGTATTAGTTCAAAGATAGGAAACTCACTGAACCAAGCCTGCGAGATGACGACGGCCGCTGAGAATGTACTAGTTCAAAGATAGAAAACGCATTGAACCAAGCCTGCGAGATGTCAATGGCCGCTGAGGACGTAATAGTTCAAAGATAGGAAACGCATTGAACCAAGTTTGCGAAATGACAGCGGCCCCTGAAGAAATACTAGTTCAATAATAGTGCACTCATTAAACCAAGCCAGCTAAATGACTACGGTTGCTGAAGACGTACTTGTTCAAAGATAAAGAACGCATTGAACCAAGCCTGCGAAATGACAACGGCTCTTGAGGACGTACTAGTTCAAAGATAAGAAACGCATTGAACCAAGTCTGCAAGATGACCACGGTCGCTGAAGACGTTTTAATTCAAAGATAGAAAACGCACTGATCTAAACCTGCGAGATGACAATGGCCGCTGAGGACGTACTAGTTCAAAGATAGAAAACGCATTGAACCAAGTCTGCAAGATGACTACGGCTGCTGGAGACGTATTAGTTCAAAAATAAGAATCGCATTGAACTTAACCTGCGTGATGACAACGGCCGCTGAGGACGTACTAGTTCAAAGATAGGAAACTCACTGAACCAAGCCTGCGAGATGATGGCCGCTGAGAATGTACTAGTTCAACGATAGAAAACACATTGAACCAAGCCTGCGAGATGTCAATGGCCGCTGAGGACGTACTAGTTCAATGATAGGAAACGCATTGAACCAAGCCTGCGAGATGTCAATGGCCGCTGAGGACGTAATAGTTCAAAGATAGGAAACGCATTGAACCAAGTTTGCGAAATGACAGCGGCTGTTGAAGACGTACTAGTTCAAAGATAGGAAACGCATTGAACCAAGTCTGCAAGATGACCACGGTCGCTAAAGACGTTTTAATTCAAAGATAGAAAACGCAATGATCTAAACCTGCGAGATGACAATGGCCGCTGAGGACGTACTAGTACAAAAATAGAAAACGCATTGAACCAAGTCTGCAAGATGACTACGGCTGCTGGAGACGTATTAGTTCAAAGATAAGAATCGCATTGAACTTAACCTGCGTGATGACAACGGCCGCTGAGGACGTACCAGTTCAAAGATAGGAAACTCACTGAACCAAGCCTGCGAGATGATGGCCGCTGAGAATGTACTTGTTCAAAGATAGAAAACACATTTAACCAAGTCTGCGAAATGACAACGGCTACTGAGGACACACTAGTTCAAAAATAGGAAACGCATTGAACCAAGTTTGCGAAATGACAGCAGCCGTTGTCGTCTCGTAGGCTTGGTTCAATGCGTTTCCTAACTCTGAAGTAGTACGTTTTCAGGAGCCGTTGTCATCTAGCAGGCTTGGTTCAATGAGTTTCGATCAACGACGTTCTAGTTCATGAACAGGAAACGCATTGATCCAAACCTGCGAGATAACAACGGTCGCTGAGAACGTAATAGTTCAAAGATAGGAAATGCATTGAACCAAGTTTGCGAAATGACAGCGGCCGCTGAAGAAATACTAGTTCAAAAATAGTGCACTCATTGAACCAAGCCAGCTAAATGACTACGGCTGCTGAAGACGTATTTGATCAAAGATAAAGAACGCATTGAACCAAGCCTGCGAAAGGACAACGGCTGTTGAGGACGTACTAGTTCAAAGATAGGAAACGCATTGAACCACGTCTGCAAGATGACTACGGCTGCTGAAGACGTATTAGTTCAAAGATAGGAAACGCATTGAATCAAGTTTGCAAGATGACAACGGCCGCTGAAGACGTATTAGTTCAAAGATAGGAAACTCACTGAAGCAAGCCTGCTAGATGACAACGGCACCTGAAGCATGCTACTTCAAAGTTAGGAAACGCATTGAACCAAACCTGCAGAGATGACAACGGCGCTGACGACGATTCTAGTTCATGAACAGGAAACGCATTGATCCAAACCTGCGAGATAACAACAGTCGCTGAACGTACTAGTTCAAAGATAGGAAACGCATTGAACCAAGCCTGCGAGATGACAACGTACTGAGAACATGTTGTTCAATAATAGTGCACTCATTGAACCAAGCCAGCTAAATGACTACGGCTGCTGAAGACGTACTTGTTCAAAGATAAAGAACGCATTGAACCAAGCCTGCGAAATGACAACGGCTCTTGAGGACGTACTAGTTCAAAGATAGGAAACGCATTGAACCAAGTCTGCAAGATGACCACGGTCGCTGAAAACGTTTTAATTCAAAGATAGAAAACGTACTGATCTAAACCTGCGAGATGACAATGGCCGCTGAGGACGTACTAGTTCAAAGATAGAAAACGCATTGAACCAAGCCTGCGAGATGACGACGGCTGTTGAGGACGTACTAGTTCAAAGATAGGAAACGCATTGAACCACGTCTGCAAGATGACGACGGCCGCTGAAAATGTACTAGTTCAAAGATAGGAAACTCATTGAACCAAGCCTACTAGATGACAACGGCTCCTGAAAACATACTAGTTCAGAGATAGGAAACGCATTGAACCACGTCTGGAAAATGACCACGGTCGCTGAAGACGTATTAGTTCAAAGATAGAAAACGCAATGATCCAAACCTGCGAGATAACAACGGTCGCTGAGAACGGACTAGTTCAAAGATAGGAAACGCAATGAATCAAGTTTGCAAGATGACAACGGCCGCTGAAGACGTATTAGTTCAAAGATAGGAAACCCATTGACTTAACCTGCGTGATGACAACGGCCGCTGAGGACGTACTTGTTCAAAGATAGGAAACTCATTGAACCAAGCCTGCTAGATGACAACGGCACCTGAAAACGTACTACTTCAGAGTTAGGAAACGCATTGAATCAAGCCTGCGAGACGACAACGGCCGCTGACGACGTTCTAGTTCATGAACAGGAAACGCATTGATCCAAACCTGCGAGATAACAACGGTCGCTGAGAACGTACTAATTCAAAGATAGGAAACGCATTGAACCAAGCCTGCGAGATGACAACGGCCGCTGAGAACGTATTAGTTCAAAGATAATGCATGCATTGATCCAAGCCAGCTAAATGACTACGGCTGCTGAAGACGTACTAGTTCAAAGATAGAAAACGCATTGAACCAAGCCTGCGAGATGTCAATGGCCGCTTAGGACGTACTAGTTCAAAGATAGGAAACGCATTGAACCAAGCCTGCGAGATGTCAATGGCCGCTGAGGACGTAATAGTTCAAAGATGGGAAACGCATTGAACCAAGTTTGCGAAATGACAGCGGCTGTTGAAGACGTACTAGTTCAAAGATAGGAAACGAATTGAACCAAGTCTGCAAGATGACCACGGTCGCTAAAGACGTTTTAATTCAAAGATAGAAAACGCAATGATCTAAACCTGCGAGATGACAATGGCCGCTGAGGACGTACTAGTTCAAAGATAGAAAACGCATTGAACCAAGTCTGCAAGATGACTACGGCTGCTGGAGACGTATTAGTTCAAAGATAAGAATCGCATTGAACTTAACCTGCGTGATGACAACGGCCGCTGAGGACGTACTAGTTCAAAGATAGGAAACTCACTGAACCAAGCCTGCGAGATGATGGCCGCTGAGAATGTACTAGTTCAAAGATAGAAAACACATTGAACCAAGTTTGCGAAATGACAACGGCTACTGAGGACACACTAGTTCAAAAATAGGAAACGCATTGAACCAAGTTTGCGAAATGACAGCGGCCGTTGTCGTCTCGCAGGCTTGGTTCAATGCGTTTCCTAACTCTGAAGTAGTACGTTTTCAGGAGCCGTTGTCATCTAGCAGGCTTGGTTCAATGAGTTTCGATCAACGACGTTCTAGTTCATGAACAGGAAACGCATTGATCCAAACCTGCGAGATAACAACGGTCGCTGAGAACGTAATAGTTCAAAGATAGGAAATGCATTGAACCAAGTTTGCGAAATGACAGCGGCCGCTGAAGAAATACTAGTTCAAAAATAGTGCACTCATTGAACCAAGCCAGCTAAATGACTACGGCTGCTGAAGACGTATTTGATCAAAGATAAAGAACGCATTGAACCAAGCCTGCGAAATGACAACGGCTGTTGAGGACGTACTAGTTCAAAGATAGGAAACGCATTGAACCAAGCCTGCGAAATGACAGCGGCCGTTGAAGAAATACTAGTTCAAAGATAGTGCACTCATTGAACCAAGTCTGCGAAATGACAACGGCCATTGAGGACACACTAGTTCAAAAATAGGAAACGCATTGAACCAAGCCTGCTAGATGACAACGGCACCTGAAAACGTACTACTTCAGAGTTAGGAAACGCATTGGACCAAGCCTGCGAGACGACAACGGCCGCTGACGACGTTCTAGTTCATGAACAGGAAACGCATTGATCCAAACCTGCGAGATAACAACGGTCGCTGAGAACGTACTAGTTCAAAGATAGAAAACGAATTGATCCATACCTGCGAGATGACAATGGCCGCTGAGGACGTACTAGTTCAAAAATAGTGCACTCATTGAACCAAGCCAGCTAAATGACTACGGCTGCTGAAGACGTACTTGATCAAAGATAAAGAACGCATTGAACCAAGCCTGCGAAATGACAACGGCTGTTGAGGACGTACTAGTTCAAAGATAGGAAACGCATTGAACCAAGTCTGCAAGATGACCACGGTCGCTGAAGACGTTTTAATTCAAAGATAGAAAACGAATTGATCCATACTTGCGAGATGACAATGGCCGCTGAGGACGTACTAGTTCAAAAATAGTGCACTCATTGAACCAAGCCAGCTAAATGACTACGGCTGCTGAAGACGTACTTGATCAAAGATAAAGAACGCATTGAACCAAGCCTGCTAAATGACAACGGCCGCCGAAGGCGTACTAATTAAAAGATAGAAAACACATTGAACCAAGTCTGCGAAATGACAACGGCCATTGAGGACGTTCTATTTCAAAGATAGAAAACTCATTGAACCAAGCCTGCTAGATGACAACGGCTCCTAAACTGTTACGTCCCGACAAAATTTCGCTTTTCTTAACTATATTCTTTAATCTCGAATTCCAATTCTGGCATAACTGAAAAATAAAAATAAAAATTATATAATATAAAATAAAATAAAATAAGAATTATATATTGTTACTGATTGTAAGTCATACTATTGCAATCCCACGCAAAGCAAATAACGCTTAATTCAAGTAACGCTAAGTTTGAATCCATATTTTGGATTACTATTACTATTATTATTATTATTATCACCATCTTATCATTATCTTTACTACTATTATTACTATTACTAAGCACAGAAATTTCGTTCTTAAATATTATCATTTACCAAGGTTCGTATAAATGCCTTAAGCATTAATAATAATCAAGCTAATACTATCGTTCTTTTATTATTCTTTAATGACACTATCGAGAGTGAATATAATAGCACTCTTAATATTAATTATTACACACATATTAATCAATACTATTTTTATCGCAACCAACAAGTTATCGCTACTATCATTATTATTATCGTTCTATTATTTCTAATATTATATTAATTATCGTTCTTTTATTCCTTATAATATTCTTACACGACGCAAAATATATTAATGCGTTATATTGATATAATCATTATAGTTGTTAGTATTGCATGCTATATTCAAAAAGTGTTGATGATATATTGTTAAAGAAATCGGATTGGCAAACAATAATTTTAAATTCTAACTTTTATTTAATATATTAAGTTGAATTCTTTCATTAAAATATCAAAAATTTATTGGCATAACTTCAAAGGATTATGTTAAACCAATCAAATTCATCCGAATTCTTTCTTAGCAAAAATTGACATTTTGGATACGAGAACTTAGAAATTAGTTAACCGACAAGTATCAAACTGCGTGGTTACATTATATATCAAAAGTCAAGTCTAACGCAAAAAACCCCATATCTCTACGACCAACCGTTTTCCTCGTACGGCCATCAGCCAATAGGAAACGAGCAGGCTTTAAACCCTCAAAATTAGGGTCAATTCTCTCCAAATTGAAGGAACATTTTATTTGTACCCCAGGGAACACGAAAATATTAGTTTAAACATCCTAGGAAAAACAAAATGGCGGACCATAAAAGTCAACAAAACATTTCCAAAAAATTATAAATTATGTCTTACGCCCTAAGGAACAAATATACCAAATTTCAGTTGAAAATCTTCAAAATTGAATTTATAAAAAATTATAAACCGAAACGTTCTCTGATTGGTCGGAGGTTCTGAACAGACCTTAGCCTACCTTTATAGAGTCCGTATGTAAAATCTCAAGTCGATATTCCAATCTATATGAAAATCAAAAATGGCGGACCCGAAATTTAAATGTGGTCCGATTGGGCTGAAACTCGGTATACACCTAGATTAGAATCTCCCGAATCCAAAAATCAAAATTTTATCTCTCTACCTATAACCGTTTCCGAAATATTAACAATTCAAAATTTTTCACTACTTTCGCGCATTTACTCTCTAAGACGTTCTGAATGCTATGCAAGTTACCCTGCTTCAATATCTCAACGCGTTCACTAGTTATACACGTTCAAAGTTTAATTTATTTAAATAATTATTAATAGCAGGTTAACAAAGGGCCCCACATACTTGTAATACGGCCCTGAATATTATTAAAAATTATAAAAATTATTTAACATATATAAACAATTACATTGACTATTAAAAATTATCAATTGTTGTTAACAAATTGCTAATTAACAATATCGCGCATTGCAAAAATCCATTTTTCAATATATAACATTAACAATAATCCATTTACCAAATTTCAGATCGCTAAGTCTTTTCGTTTAAAAGTTATTAATTATTAAAGAATAAAATTTCGGCAATGAGTTAGAAGGAGATAGTTTAATAGAGGACCACGTCCCCATATGCTTTACAATGTATAAGAGAGAGATAGTTTAATAAGGACCGTTCGTACTCTCATATGTGTAAGAGCGAGATAGTTTAATACAGGACCACCTTTTACAATGTGTAAGAGAAGGATAGTTTAATACAGCATTACATCCCGTTATACCTCTTACTATGCGTTAGAAAGAGATAGTTTAATACCGTCGTAATTATAAGACCTATATATAATTTAAAATATTAAGTAAAATTGTTTTCGACTACATTTGGAGATTCTGAAAAGAGCCAATGGTTAGCTGAAGCGAGAGCGCAACTAACTATATCATCAAAATTATTGAGATCACTAAACTTTCATTTTTATTAACAATTCAAATTTCACAATGTCAAATGAAGGTCAAAATTACATTTATCATTATTAAAAATAGAAGGAATGAATATTTATTACTTTGGAAAGGTTTAATCAAAAGTAAAAGTAAGAGCGCAAGCAATCACATAATTAATATTAGTTAAAATCTTTTATTTTATTTTACAAGAAATAATTAACTTACGACAAAACTCACATACATTAATTGTCATTAAAACTCAGTAATTACATATTAATAAATTTAAAGAATAACTATTCTATTCGCCAGGTGTGAGCGCACACGAATAGTAATATTAAATGTAATAATATTCAGCAGTTGTAATTGTATTAATTAATTAAAACTTCACTTTGGCAAGCATTTGACATACATGTATTACATACACACATATGTATATATGTGTGAGAGCATTTAAAATTTATAAATCTAATTTAAAATTCACACAATAGAGCTACAACTTTCAAATTAAATTCACTAATAACTCTATCGAGAGCGCACCTCTTCATGGTCTCCAAAAGTTCCTGCAACAAATATTGTTATTATAATTAATTATCGAAATATTGTCGAGGTCAAGCGTTAATAATTAAAGTAAAATGGGAATCGTTATTAAAATCACGATATATATATATATATTCATCAATGATCGAGGGATGACCAAACAATTAAATGTGAAACGTAAAGTAAATTAACCATTGAATAATTAACTAATAATATTAATAAAACTTTTCTTTTAAGTCCCTCAATCAAGGATATAATGAATATTCACTATGTAATGTAACAATAAGAGAACATAAAATTTACAATTCTCAAATAAATTCAAATTCTCCTGGAAGAGGAAAAATTTCTGAACAAAAGATCTCTTATAAAAATATTTTTACAAGTAACCGTTCTCTTATTATTACAAAAGAAAAATAAGATTTTCGATTGAATATTATATTCGTATTAAGCATCTTACAAAATCACAGCGGCATTGTCGCAAAGGGAGAATCCGTTCCACTCCCCGCGGCCTACAAGCTCACTGTCGTTCCACACCCCGCGGCCTACAAGCTCATAGTATAAGAAGGCGCAAAATTCCGGAGCGCGCCGCATTCGCCGGAAAGTTTTTCGTTATGACATTTCGTTGAAAGTTTTTTCGTTATAACATTTCGTTGAAAGTTTTTTTTTTCATTATAGCATCGGTAATTTTTCATATAGCAATTCAGTTTTAATATATAATATTCTTCCGCGGTGTCCGGAGTTATACTTCCACTCAGGTATACTTCGTCAAAATCAGTTTGCGTATTTTTATTACGGCTAACATTTTGTTATAACATTTGTTCACGTATATTCGCGTCACGATTATTACTTTCTTAACCTCGCGCATTTTAGTTGCGTTCTTTATTTTATTTCTTTAAATTCTATCATTGTGAAAACTCGATCAAGATTCTACATTAATTTTGTATTCAACTGTACCACTGCAGCCTGGAGCATCGAATTTGTAATTCTGGTTCCTGCCCAAAATAAAATATAACTTTGCCGATTCATTTAAGTAAGTATTATTTCTTTCTGTTATCATCCCTCAACCGCAGAGCTAACTTTAACTAATCGAAATAAATTTTATTTAATTAATTTGATTTACTGTAGCTACTATATCTATATATACGAGTACCCATATATATAGATATACTGTCAATGTTAAAACTCAAGTTCAGAATCAACTGTTTATTCTTAAATATTATTTATCAACAGCCTTTGTAACATCGTTTTAGATATTGTTATTAACTTTTCTTTAATAATTTATAATAATTAACAAGATTATTTCATATAAATATAAAGTTGAGATTCACATTATCTAAAATCATCTAACAGCACCTATAATTTATAAGAGCTATTTGAGCTTACGAGACCGATCCCTAATCTATTCCTGCATGCCAATATATTGTAATACTAACATTTTATAGATTTTAAGACAGTTAATTCAATGATTGTTTTTCCTGTCACCCTTTTCAGCAACCATTCCATTCCGTCTTAATTCGAAAATCAAGTGTTTTATAAGTAAATAATTAATTCAAACAATTTCGGGAGTGAATTCTTTTGCCGATCAGCCAGTGAAGTGATTGTTAATCAAGCCTCTCAGTGATCTCCTTTATGTTGAGTCCTGATAGGATAATACATGCTTTCGTTTAATACAACCATTCACGTGCTGAGTTGACAATCGAATTTTTATACAATTGCGAGATAATTTATCTTATTGTGTGACGGTTGACTCTACGATCGAAGAATATCCCTATGATATTTCCTCATTTCTCGAGAGACTTCCCGTAGATGATACCGCAGTGCTGCGTACTCTTTTCGCCGCTGCTTGTCACACAATAAGTCGTTCGTTTTCTTAATTAAATTCAAGTGTTAAGATTCAATTATTGCAAGTCTATATTATCGCTGACGGCTGACATTTGCGATTCGAAGATCTCCTTAAGAGATTTCTCCAATCTTATCCGAGGTTGGATGACTTAGCCCGGTCGCAAACGATGCCGCAGTGCTGTGTGATCTGAAATGGTTACACTGGTACTGCTTGTCACACGATAATCTTTATTAAGTCAATTCGAAATCGCGGAAATAACTTATTCAACTTTACAATCAACTCTGATGATTTGAGGCCCCTATGAGCTTCCTCGGCCGTATCTGAGCTGAGTGACGTGACGTCTATCCATCATTGTTGGTTGATAAAGAATCATTATAATTAAAATTCCTTTCCTTTTCTTGAAATAAATAAATTATATTATTTTAACCTTTTCCCTTATTCCATCTTTAATGCGTTTTATTTTATTATCATTAACATAATCTATGTATTTGTAGAGGTGTTGGTGGTGGTGGCTTCTTATATAACAATTCACAAATTCATATAGAAAAGAAACTTGCAAACGTAAGTTCATTCAATCATTTAATTTTCTTTAATATTTTATTCATTCATTAATCTCATCCATTATCATTAAACATGGTAGATGGTAAACCATCCTAGACGATATAACCCAGTCACTCGGAAGGGAACTCCGTACCATCTGAGAGTGAGGCGCCATCACAGACGTCTGCATTCAACCATTGAAAATCAAGCATTTGCGTCTAATACCTCCGCGTTCAGCAAACCTATCCCTCTTGCAACAGTCAATAATTTAAGCACACTACATTCCCAAAACTCAGCCGATATTGAACCAGCTCATTTGAGTCATGAATCTATACCTTTAATACTTGAGCCTAGAATTTCTCACCGACCTGAATCTCGAGGCAGTGACATCATAGAATGGCCTTTAACTCGCGACAATCCTGAGCCAGATGTCAGCGAAATTACAGTCGACAATCCAATTGAAATTGAATCCCCGATAGATCTCGCGTTACTCACTCTTGAAGGAGAATTAAACATTCAATCATTTCTGCGACCTGGGCAAACGCTAGACTCACTTACGGCTCCCGAATGGAAAGAAATTGTACTATGTGCTTTTAGATACGGAATACCAATTCATATTCCGAACGAATATTTGCCGATAGCGCTTCCCGCTGTTACGGAACCAGCTGAACCGACACCCAGTGTAGAGTCCTCGGAAGACCCGGAACTATCTGCTATTTTAGATTCGGTATTAGATACTCTCAATATTGATTTCAATCCGATTCCTGGACCCCTAACCGAAGCCGAAATTCAAGCTCTCATTCCGCGAAATATCGACGAGGTAATAAATTCAATAGACGCAGATATCGATTCATCTGCTATTGACAATCTATTATTCCAACTGGATCCAGAGTCCCCGCTTCAGCAACCGGGACCTTCACAAATATTAGCCGAAGCTTACATGTACTTGTATGACTTGAGCGAATCCGAGGATAACACGTAAAATCCAGCGTCACTTAATATCTTTAATCACTATTAATCGTATCGATCTATTATTATTACTATTGTTTTACATCCCCTCTTACATTATTGACATGCAATATATATGCGCTTTTTATAATCCTAATTAATCTATACTAATCATATATAATTGCTTATTCATATATAATCATATTTCATATACGATATTCTTATATAATCATTTTCCACATGTTTATATACGACATGTTAAATTAAAATTATATTATTATTATTATTGTGTTAATTTTATTATCCCGAATTACATTCCCGTTCGATCCTCGAAGCGACGATCTTAGCTCTCGGCGTCCCTGGGTATTGCCGGCCAAGCAGGTAGCCCATAAAAAAATAGAGAGCGCCTTTCAACTGTCCACCGAGGTAGGGCAGGTGGAAGTATAACGTTGCGGCATAACAGCAGTTCGTAACAAAACGTACTAGTTCAGAGATAGGAAACGCATTGAAGTCATTTGACTACGGCTGCTGAAGACGTATTTGATCAAAGATAAAGAAAGCATTGAACCAAGCCTGCGAAAGGACAACGGCTGTTGAGGACGTACTAGTTCAAAGATAGGAAACGCATTGAACCAAGCCTGCGAAATGACAGCGGCCGTTGAAGAAATACTAGTTCAAAGATAGTGCACTCATTGAACCAAGTCTGCGAAATGACAACGGCCATTGAGGACAAACTAGTTCAAAAATAGGAAACGCATTGAACCAAGCCTGCTAGATGACAACGGCACCTGAAAACGTACTACTTCAAAGTTAGGAAACGCATTGAACCAAACCTGCGAGATGACAACGGCCGCTGACGACGTTCTAGTTCATGAACAGGAAACGCATTGATCCAAACCTGCGAGATAACAACGGTCGCTGAGAACGTACTAGTTCAAAGATAGGAAACGCATTGAACCAAGCCTGCGAGATGACAACGGCCGCTGAGAACGTATTTGTTCAAAGATAGTGCACTCATTAAAATAAACCAGCTAAATGACTACGGCTGCTGAAGACGTACTTGTTCAAAGATAAAGAACGCATTGAACCAAGCCTGCGAAATGACAACGGCTCTTGAGGACGTACTAGTTCAAATATAGGAAACGCATTGAACCAAGTCTGCAAGATGACCACGGTCGCTGAAAATGTTTTAATTCAAAGATAGAAAACGAATTGATCCATACCTGCGAGATGACAATGGCCGCTGAGGACGTACTAGTTCAAAAATAGTGCACTCATTGAACCAAGCCAGCTAAATGACTACGGCTGCTGAAGACGTACTTGATCAAAGATAAAGAACGCATTGAACCAAGCCTGCGAAATGACAACGGCTGTTGAGGACGTACTAGTTTAAAGATAGGAAACGCATTGAACCAAGCCTGCTAAATGACAACGGCCGCTGAAGGCGTACTAATTAAAAGATAGAAAACACATTGAACCAAGTCTGCGAAATGACAACGGCCACTGAGGACGTTCTATTTTAAAGATAGAAAACTCATTGAACCAAGCCTGCTAGATGACAACGGCTCCTGTAAACGTACTAGTTCAGAGATAGGAAACGCATTGAATCAAGTTTGCAAGATGACAACGGGCGCTGAAGACGTATTAGTTCAAAGATAGGAAACTCACTGAACCAAGCCTGCGAGATGACGACGGCCGCTGAGAATGTACTAGTTCAAAGATAGTGCACTCATTGAACCAAGCCAGCTAAATGACTACGGCTGCTGAAGACGTACTTGTTCATAGATAAAGAACGCATTGAACCAAGCCTGCGAAAAGACAACGGCTCTTGAGGACGTACTAGTTCAAAGATAGAAAACGCATTGAACCAAGCCTGCGAGATGTCAATGGCCGCTGAGGACGTACTAGTTCAATGATAGGAAACGCATTGAACCAAGCCTGCGAGATGTCAATGGCCGCTGAGGACGTAATAGTTTAAAGATAGGAAACGCATTGAACCAAGTTTGCGAAATGACAGCGGCCGCTGAAGAAATACTAGTTCAATAATAGTGCACTCATTAAACCAAGCCAGCTAAATGACTACGGTTGCTGAAGACGTACTTGTTCAAAGATAAAGAACGCATTGAACCAAGCCTGCGAAATGACAACGGCTCTTGAGGACGTACTAGTTCAAAGATAGGAAACGCATTGAACCAAGTCTGCGAAATGACAACGGCCACTAAGGACACACTAGTTCAAAAATAGGAAACGCAGTGAACCAAGCCTGCGAAATGACGACGGCCGCTGAGAATGTACTAGTTCAAAGATAGTGCACTCATTGAACCAAGCCAGCTAAATGACTGCGGCTGCTGAGAACGTACTTGTTCAAAAATATAGAACGCATTGAACCAAGCCAGCGAAATGACAACGGCTGTTGAGGACGTACTAGTTCAAAGATAGGAAACGCATTGAACCAAGTCTGCAAGATGACTACGGCTGCTGAAGACGTATTAGTTCAAAGATAAGAATCGCATTGAACCAAGTCTGCGAAATGACAACGGCCACTAAGGACACACTAGTTCAAAAATAGGAAACGCAGTGAACCAAGCCTGCGAAATGACGACGGCCGCTGAGAATGTACTAGTTCAAAGATAGTGCACTCATTGAACCAAGCCAGCTAAATGACTGCGGCTGGAGAAGACGTACTTGTTCAAAAATATAGAACGCATTGAACCAAGCCAGCGAAATGACAACGGCTGTTGAGGACGTACTAGTTCAAAGATAGGAAACGCATTGAACCAAGCCTGCTAGATGACAACGGCCGCTCAAGGCGTACTAATTCAAAGATAGAAAACACATTGAACCAAGTCTGCGAAATGACAACGGCCACTGAGGACACACTAGTCCAAAAATAGGAAACGCATTGAACCAAGTTTGCGAAATGACAGCGGCCGTTGTCGTCTCGCAGGCTTGGTTCAATGCGTTTCCTAACTCTGAAGTAGTACGTTTTCAGGAGCCGTTGTCATCTAGCAGGCTTGGGTCAATGAGTTTCGATCAACGACGTTCTAGTTCATGAACAGGAAACGCATTGATCCAAACCTGCGAGATAACAACGGTCGCTGAGAACGTAATAGTTCAAAGATAGGAAATGCATTGAACCAAGTTTGCGAAATGACAGCGGCCGCTGAAGAAATACTAGTTCAAAAATAGTGCACTCATTGAACCAAGCCAGCTAAATGACTACGGCTGCTGAAGACGTATTTGATCAAAGATAAAGAACGCATTGAACCAAGCCTGCGAAAGGACAACGGCTGTTGAGGACGTACTAGTTCAAAGATAGGAAACGCATTGAACCAAGCCTGCGAAATGACAGCGGCCGTTGAAGAAATACTAGTTCAAAGATAGTGCACTCATTGAACCAAGTCTGCGAAATGACAACGGCCATTGAGGACACACTAGTTCAAAAATAGGAAACGCATTGAATCAAGTTTGCAAGATGACAACGGGCGCTGAAGACGTATTAGTTCAAAGATAGGAAACTCACTGAACCAAGCCTGCGAGATGACGACGGCCGCTGAGAATGTACTAGTTCAAAGATAGTGCACTCATTGAACCAAGCCAGCTAAATGACTACGGCTGCTGAAGACGTACTTGTTCATAGATAAAGAACGCATTGAACCAAGCCTGCGAAAAGACAACGGCTCTTGAGGACGTACTAGTTCAAAGATAGAAAACGCATTGAACCAAGCCTGCGAGATGTCAATGGCCGCTGAGGACGTACTAGTTCAATGATAGGAAACGCATTGAACCAAGCCTGCGAAATGACAGCGGCCGTTGAAGAAATACTAGTTCAAAGATAGTGCACTCATTGAACCAAGTCTGCGAAATGACAACGGCCATTGAGGACGTACTAGTTCAATGATAGGAAACGCATTGAACCAAGCCTGCGAGATGTCAATGGCCGCTGAGGACGTAATAGTTCAAAGATAGGAAACGCATTGAACCAAGTTTGCGAAATGACAGCGGCCGCTGAAGAAATACTAGTTCAATAATAGTGCACTCATTAAACCAATCCAGCTAAATGACTACGGTTGCTGAAGACGTACTTGTTCAAAGATAAAGAACGCATTGAACCAAGCCTGCGAAATGACAACGGCTCTTGAGGACGTACTAGTTCAAAGATAGGAAACGCATTGAACCAAGTCTGCAAGATGACCACGGTCGCTGAAGACGTTTTAATTTAAAGATAGAAAACGAATTGATCCAAACCTGCGAGATGACAATGGCCGCTGAGGACGTACTAGTTCAAAAATAGTGCACTCATTGAACCAAGCCAGCTAAATGACTACGGCAGCTGAAGACGTACTTGATCAAAGATAAAGAACGCATTGAACCAAGCCTGCGAAATGACAACGGCTGTTGAGGACGTACTAGTTCAAAGATAGGAAACGCATTGAACCAAGTCTGCAAGATGACCACGGTCGCTGAAGACGTTTTAATTCAAAGATAGAAAACGAATTGATCCATACTTGCGAGATGACAATGGCCGCTGAGGACGTATTTGTTCAAAAATAGTGCACTCATTGTACCAAGCCAGCTAAATGACTACGGCTGCTGAAGACGTACTTGATCAAAGATAAAGAACGTATTGAACCAAGCCTGCTAAATGACAACGGCCGCTGAAGACGTACTAATTAAAAGATAGAAAACACATTGAACCAAGTCTGCGAAATGACAACGGCCACTGAGGACGTTCTATTTTAAAGATAGAAATCTCATTGAACCAAGCCTGCTAGATGACAACGGCTCCTGTAAACGTACTAGTTCAGAGATAGGAAACGCATTGAATCAAGTTTGCAAGATGACAACGGCCGCTGAAGACGTATTAGTTCAAAGATAGGAAACTCACTGAACCAAGCCTGCGAGATGACGACGGCCGCTGAGAATGTACTAGTTCAAAGATAGAAAACGCATTGAACCAAGCCTGCGAGATGTCAATGGCCGCTGAGGACGTAATAGTTCAAAGATAGGAAACGCATTGAACCAAGCCTGCGAGATGTCAATGGCCGCTGA